>CM062817.1:1043108960-1043439472 GCA_031772625.1 Pinus tabuliformis | reverse complement strand
ACTGCTGTAAATATACCTGATGCTGGGTACAGGAATGGAACAACTACTCAAATGCATTATCGGAAGCTCACATTAGGATTACTGATGGAGAGGCCGAGCTTATATGGGCGCATGCTAAACACGGAACATACCCCCCAAGAAGGTTACTTGGTACTATTGGAAGGACACAAGCCACCGGATTTGGTTCCATGGTGGAAAACACCTATGGAAGCTGAAGGCGCCCCCCCGGACAAAATTACTCATGTGGTCTATACTACACAACAAAGTCCTGACCAGTGCCAACTCGATGAAAAGATCTTATGCTGGGCCATTCTAATGCCATCTCTATAAAAGCGAAAATGAGGATACTGAACACCTCTTTCTTCACTGCCCGCTCACACAAGAACTCTGGAACGAAATTCTTCTCTCTATCTCCACTGACTTGAAATGGCAGGGTCCTCAACTATTGGATTCTTGGAACATGTGGTACACCTATAAATCTACTAAACTCAAAAATGTACCTCTTCTTATTAGCTAGGCCATTTGGATTGCCAAAAACCAAGCCATTTTTTTACAGAGACCCCCCCACTGGCCTTCTATCTCTCCAAGGATTTTAGTTGATTATAACTCCATCCCTGATGAGAGGAGCCTCTGAACCAAAGGAACATTATCCCTGAACGCATCAATCATTCCCACCCTTGGGCTTATTTTGACGGTTCAGCTCAGGCAAGGGGCAGGGGTGGAGCTATACTTCACTTATCTGATTCCCATGTTTTCAAAATCCAAATGGGTCTGGGAAGGGGAACAAATAATTTTGCAGAACTGGTATCGGCAAAAAACATCATTCATTTTGCACTATCCAAAAACTGCAAACAATTACAACTATTTGGAGATTCTCAAATTATTTGTAACTGGTTGAATAAATCAGCACACTGCAATTCATACTCTCTACAACATATATTGGATGAAGCACATCGACTCATAACTCTTTTTGACATCTTCTCTTGCCGTCACATTTACAGGGAACGCAACACAGCCGCCGACAGCTTATCCAAGGAGGCGGCACACAGGGACGACACTAGCTGGTTAATTATGGAGGAAAGGGATGGCAGTTGTTATCAGTACTTCCATAGGCCGTTCATAGAGCTGGAAACTTGACAGCTCCACAGAAATGACTTTTTGTAATTTTGCAATTTTGTTTCTTTTGAACAGTGGTTGACAAACATATGTAAATACTCACTGTTTACTTTTTTATCAGTACATACAGCTACAGGGCTCTCTGCGTAGAGCAGTACATATATTTATAGACTCTTTTATGTTACTTTAAAAAGCCTTAATTGGCGAACACAGTTTTGATTGGGCAAGAAGGACAGGCTATGCCTGAATATTGTATATGCTATGCATCTGCAAAATGCAGTTTCTTTATTAATAAAGAAAGTGCGACTTTTTCCACGGGAAATAAAAATATAAAATAACAAAAATATTGGAACATGCAAAAAGTAATTTAAGAGTGCTAAGGGTATTATATTTTACAAACTTCCAGCACTTTCTTAATTAAAACAATTATCAGATTCTTCATTTTTATCGTGTAGACATTTCCAAACTATATAATAAATACATATGGCCTCGGCCACCGTAGTCTTAGTGGTGATGGCAATGGCCATACCTAAGACCAAAAAATTGGTATGAAAACTTTTAAATCTATATTTAACATTGTAGAAACTATAAAAATTTTATCAGAATTTTTGTACTGAAGTAATGATTACTAAATAAGAGTCCCTCTCTTTTGCAACAATCAGAAATTAAATAAATTTAAATTCATAATTGTAAAAACAAATATTTATAAGTTCTAATGTCCTCTTTATATGTATTCGCAATTTTTTTATCAACATAAATTTAATTGAAAGGTAAATGTATTTTTGATTATATCATACCTTAGCCTGCGGATAACAATAGTTCAATAACAAAACGATATATATTACATAAAAATATATAACTTAACAATTTAACATAGTTCAATATAACATAGCATAACATAACAATATGTAATTCATAGTATAACAATAACAAATAACATAACAATATGAGAAATATACAATGTAATTTATAACAATATAATAAATATACAACATAACAATATAACATATAACATAAAAACTATATATATAACATAACATAACAATATATAACATGACATAACAATGAGAAATATAAGAAGTATATAACATTTAACAATAAGAAATGTAAGAAATAGCATAATGTAATATAAGAAATATACAACCATATTTTTAAGAGATATAACAACATAATAAGAAATATAACATAACATTTAATATCTAGTTCATATAAGAAATATAACATATAACAACTTAACAATATATATAGCATAACAATAACAATGCAACAATATAACATGAAATATAATTTAATAAAGCTTAATTAACCTTGTGTATATATATAATGGAATTGATGCACATAAAGAAAAATAAATAAAAAATGTGTAAGGCTTTGTTTCCGAGAACATTGTAATGTCCCTTAATAATAAATAATAATAATAATAATATAATATAATATTAAAATACAAGAAAATAAATAATAAACAATAAATAAATAAATAAAGAGTAATAGTAAATAAATAATAATAAAATAATAAATAACAATACTAAAGCTCTAAATAAACATAAAAAGAAATAAAACAAGAAAGCAGTAAAAATCAGTAAAGTTATCAAAAAGTAAAAACAAAATAAATAAAATAAGAAAGCAATAAAGTTGCATGTAGACACATGGAGTGTGTGCATGTGGTTCCCCTTCCAATGTTTGCTCTATTTAATAGATGGTGAGGAAGATGAGAGGCATTCCATCATTCTATGATTCCACCATCCATTCTCTTGGGAGAATAGTGTTGTGAAACAAAGGATACCCTTGCAATAGTACATTGATTGAGGGCTGGGGGTGGCCAATTGTAGCAATTTTTTGTGCAATTGAGCCTACGGTTGGGTGGAGAGTCATCCCCAAAACTTTGTTGCAGTTAGCAGAATTCAACTAGCGTTCCACAGGTAAGTAGTCTCTCTTCACTCATACTTTGAAATTTAACGTTAATATGTTGATTATAAATCGCTTGATTAATCTAATTAATTACGTATTTCAGGGATGTTACATATGGTATCAGAGCAAGTTCAACTCTTAGGGCCTATAGACATTTTAATGTAGAAAACTTCGATCTAAATGATTTAACAAAAAAAAAAAAAACAGGAGCGAGTTTAAATCATGCACTGTCAAATAGTTTCTACATTGATAATCAAATGATATTATCAGATATTCTTGCAAGCATTATCAGATTTTTGTTTTTGAGAAGCTGCTTTACATTTGAGCTATTTTTTCTGGACATTGCTTGCAGTGGAATGTCGCCTTGACATCATTAATGGCAATAAAACGTTATCTCTGATATATTTAATTGCGCCACCGATAGAAACCATAAGGCAGCATCAGTTTATCTGAGCATTCGGTTTTTTTTTTCCATTGATTTAATTGAAAATGTAGGGAGACTCGTGATTACAGACCAGAATTTATGACATAATTTTAGAGATCTAAGCTTCGTTTCTGTAATCGAATATCTTGATTACTGCATGTTGGGTACATTGTCCTCATTTTGCGGGACAGTCTAGCGCATATCTAGTTTTCCCCTTGTTGATGGATGTGGCATTGTGGTTGGCTCATGAGCTGTAAATTTTGTTCTACAAATAATCAATTGAGGCACTGCATGCAAGGGGCATAGCCATCATACATCCAACTTGATTTCTTGTCATCTCATTTGATGTTTGGAATATATGGGATTCGGCATATCTTTCTTTTTCGTATGCTTATCTAAGTTCATATCCATGGCATTCTGAAAATGTAGCAGATTCACATATGCCAGTCTGTTCATAGCATCATTAATCCACGACGTTGCGCCGATCTTGTGGTATCGGCTATTATCTTAAATCCAATAGAATAGAACAGAATATTTGTATGAATGGTCTTCCCATGCCCTGTAGGATCTTATGAATGTAATCCAAACTTTAGTGGTGCTATATTTTTGTTTTCTGTCTCTTTGTTTCCTTTGGACCCATTTTCAAGTATTCATTGCGAATTTCTGTGCATCGTTGGAATTAAAATGCAAGGCACAACGTTCCTTAAACGTAAACAGATGAAAACCTTCCAGGGTCTTTTTCCATAAATGGCCTGTTATATGCATTTTATTATAGCGTATAACTTAGAAATCCAGGATGGCCGCTCTCTTTGGCATTTATTAGCACATGTACTTTGAACTTCTTTTGTAGTAAATCGACTTTTAATTCACTCCCAATTTTTATATTTTATTTTTAACTGACAAGGGACTAAGGCATGGATGCGAAATCAAAGATACCCATGGCTTTGTAAATTAGAAAAATAACTTTGTTTTTGGGTTTTATCGGTTTCCAGTCTCTTTAGTTTAGTTGTATTGGCCTCTTATATCTCTTTTGCAATATACGTCCATTTTCTTCTGTTTTCTCGGTTTCAGATTGGTGTCCTTCTTGCATCTCTATTTTATCATTTTTCACAAAGAAAAATTAACAACTCTTTTATTGCATGGAAGAAAATGGAAAAGAGCATAATTAGCTACCTGCCTGAAGCTTAAGCACAGTTTGTAATACATCTGCAAATTGTCTTGAAAAGTTAAATATTTAGGTTCACTGATTATCCCTACTGACATGAAGACAGTCCTCTTATGTACACCTCAAAATCAAAAAAAAAAAAAAAACATTAGCAACATTAAGTTTAGAAAACAGTTCAATGTTTAAGTTTTTATTTAATGGTAATGTCACTAGCCATTTTTGAACTGCTAAACCAACATACAAGTAGTTATAAAATGTTAACTCAAGAAATTTTATTTGCAGTTGATTGTCTATCTCTCAGACATATACAGTGTACTTTCTTTAAAAAATAGCTAGTTTTGATCTCAAAAATCAGCCCATTGTTTTTTCCATTTGCTTCTTTGAACCTTTGCAGTATCAAGTAACTTTGGCTGCAGAATAGCAATTTATGTTTTGAGAAATGTTTTAGGTCAAGGCTCTGCTCCATCCTTACTCCATATATTTTGGACCATCGTCTTTCTTATCTCATTCAGAAGATTTATTGCTTTGAATTAATGAACTTTGCATATCTTTCGTTAATGTGGCAGGGAATCCTTTCTATTTTGATGCTTTCATTCCCTATGATTACTGCCACAAATGCTTTCTTTGTGCGGATGAAACACAACTCACGATTTGAGCTTTTTGAACACTAGATTTTCTTTTTGGCTCACCACAGCGACAATAGTATACTTTGGTGAGATTATTTTTCACTACACTCAACCCCATCTCTTTTAGTGAAGCAATATTTTCCACTAAGATCAAGATCAGCGTTTTTATTTATGTTTACAGTGGCCTTGAAGATGTTAGCTATTATCATTTCAAGTGAGTTACTGTTATTCAAGTTTGAAAAAAAATATGTGGTGAATACCGGCCTTGTTCCTCATTGTGCTCAGTAATTTATTTTTGAATGGATGTTCATGTTCTAACTCATACCTTTCAGCAACATCTTCCATCTAAACGCCATTAAGAATCAAACAGACCCTATAATGCTTGAATGACCTTTTAATGGATGCTAACAATAAAACTGGAGACATTGTTTCGATTTTTAATATCATGAATCTTTGTTCTCAGTAAGGTTATAAAAATAAACTTGGCACAGTTAATACATATTTGGTTAAAAATTCACTGCATAATTATCACAACAATAATCTAAGTATCTTGGCTCTTATTTTATGCTTCTTTAGTGATGAATCTTGATATTGAGTGACTGATAGTATTATTACAATGTTTGGTTGCATTATTCCAGTGGTGTTTTTTTAGCGTACAAGGTCTCTACATCAACCTTCTTTTCTTTTTCTTTTTTACAGTTCATCAACTTTCTTTCTCATCACATTTTGATAACTGATCTGGCTTTGGTAGACTGATATACTTGTTAAACTAGCTACAGCTAGCTTATTTCTTTAGAATCATTACAAAAGTTTGATATTAAATTATGGAAGTGAGACCTGAAATTCCAGGGGTATCACCATTTGTTTTGGAGGATCAACTGTAAGTTTTTGGCTATCATTGCATGCGTATGCGGGTGACTTGATTTCACTGTTAGAAATCTGATATACACCTTGCATTAAATTTAAAAGTGCACATACCACTGAAAGTATATAGTCTAGCAATAGTATGATTTCTGAGGTTCGAAATGATGATTGCTTATCAAATTTATCAAAATTTCCATTGATGGATTGCTTACTTAGCTAAGACAAATACTTTTATGGAGCATCTAAAAGCATGTTGATACATCTAAATCGTACACTATGATTTCAGTTTAGTTTAATTAACTGTTATGATGTTGAGTATAATGTTACATAAGGTTTCGTGGTTCAAGGTTAATTGCATATATTGGATAAAGTTGTCTAAGGAGAAATGGAAAGGAGAAACTTGCAAATTTTATAATGATGATAACTGATGATAGCTCATGTGGTTATGGCCAACTTGGATCAGATAAGTTGTGTGCATAACAACATCTATAATAGTTTTTCCCTCTAATGGGAGAGCCACATTGTAAAGTTTTCCATAGGTGACTAACTATGAATTATGGATAACAAGATGTATGATCAGGCAATTTTATTATGTTGATGTCTTAAAACAGGAAATGATAAGCGGATTACATTTGGTAGCCATCTTAATGAATTTATTTATAGGGTATTACCTAAGTTGGGGAATAGTAACAACATTTCAAAAGTGTATCAATGCTATGCTGTTAAGAGAGGAAGAAAATAAACCACAATGACTGGAGGTGAGAAATTAAAGTCAATTTAATAAAATAGAATGAAGTGAAGAAGTTTCCATTTTTGAAGCTAGTAGACATGGAATATTAGCAAATTAAGACTCGGAGAAAAAAAATATATATATCTATGAATATCGGATAGGAGGGAATGAAGGGATGTTCTATCAAGAGGAAAGTTCTTTTAAGGGTATTGATGAGTGGACCAAGAAACATGATTGGCAATGGTCATAGTGATGAACTACATAGTCTAAAAAAGTGAAGCTATGAAGTTGAGAATTTTCATAATGACTAGTGATGATAAACGAGGAAGATGTTTAAAGGTTTAAATGGTAAAAAAATAATAGTTGAAGTATAGGAAAGAAATGTTGCTAGAAATTTTATAAGGATACCTTGAGAAGGATTGTGTACATATTGACAAAAGAAGTGAGAGTCAATTAATAGAGGTTGTACTTGACTGATTTGCACTCATTGTTTCATGAGTAGGACTTCATTTGCACTCATTGTTTCATGAGTAGGACTTCACATAGAGAAACTTATCAAGTTTTGTTCCCATAGCGTTAAAAGAGGTTGTTTCCACAGAACACCACACATTTAAATTTTTCATGGACAATGATGGTAGTAGTGTTTCCAACTGTTTCAAAATCTAAAATAAAGATACTATTTAATGAGCAAGAATCTCTTGTCCAAATTGAAGAAGGGTGAATTTACGATAAAGCAATCAAATGGTATTGAGATAGGAACTTGACGAGATAAGAAAATATTTTTTGTGGATGAAAATGATAATTGTTAAGTGATGTATGTATAAGTCAACATGGATCAACAAACCCTCATGCAAGTAAATTAAGCGAGATATAAAATTAAATCATGATGACCTAGTGTTTATATGCAATTGCATATAATGATATTGGAATCGGTAAGCCAAATGGTAAATGGATGTAAAACCAAGGGATTTTTAATTTTGAGATAGAGTATTTTAAAAAATGATTGTATAACTAGTAATATCTTAACAATGAACTTCACCAGAATTTCCTTGGGGAAGGAAGAATATATTACGAGAGATTAAGACTCAAGATGATGAGGCTCATGTGAAATTTAACAATGTACTTAGATGATTATACCTATGGTGTAAATGGTCAACTTCCTAGTTGAAAGAAGTGGAAATGATTATTGAAAAAGTAATTGGTATCTTGATGAAAACATAACACTAATAACACTGATGAGATAACATAGATCCTAGATGGACGTTGAATAATCTTAGTTCATAGTTGAATGTTTGTAAAGTAAATGAAATTGATTTTTCTGATGAATCATGATAAGAATTCTTATATAGTATTATTCTATATTTGATAAGTATTGAGATGTTCTCATATTGATGATGTTTCATGATATGATGGTATGAGGGTGATCATGCACATGTGGTTCATATTTATATAGTTGTTACAATAGTGATGATGTATCCTTATGATGATGATGATATGCATAGGCATTATGATGTTATTGACATATTCATTTACTACGTGATGATAGGTATTTAATGTTGAGTACTTATGATGATTATGATATGCATAACGTGGCATAGGAATTATAATGCTATAATATGAGGTTTTTTGACATGTGGTTCATTTATTATGTGAAGTCATGATATGTCTTTGATGCAAATATGTTGATGTTATAACTTATGATGGCATTTCATGGGGTGAAGCATGTGATAGTTGCATACAAATTTATGACATGCATGAGCATGCAATTCGTTATTATTCATAATGTTGCGAATAACAATTATGAATGTTACATTATGACATGCAAGACTTGGCATGTGGATTATTTTCTATGATACTATAATGGTATAGCTAATGCATTGGTTGCATGTTGAGGTGTGATGATTCATAGGACTCCACAAATGGGCCGAGAGGGCCGGTTTATTTGATGATCTCGTGCAAGACCATATGCATGAGGGAGAATAAGTAACACCATATGGGCTGGGGACAAACTCAATCAACACTACATATGCCAGTGGTTCTTTTGTCTTGTGTAGCTCTTGATGGATAGCTCTTGAAGGGTTATGGGACCATCTTGAGGAGGCCAAGTGCCTGATGTTCTAGGCTAGGTGCCTGTTATTGGATTGGGATGTCGAAGTCTGGTGGGGGTGTAAGGACTTCGATGCATGGGGTTGTGCACCTTAGTAGTTGTGGAGGGGGTGGGTCAGCCTTACGAGATGCTCGGAGTCATTGAGTATCGTACCGGATGCCTGCCTTGGGGAAAATGAGGTCTGAGTCAAGCACGAGCATTGGAGCCAGCCTTGGGGCAAGTGAGGTCAGAGTCAGGCACGAGCCTTGGGGCCAGCCTTGGACTAGGATACAGACCAAGGAAGCTTATGCTTGGTTCCGAAAGTGGGAAAAAGGACAGAGATTCCTTGAGAATTCCCGGGCGTTGTGAAACTTTCGATGCCTGTTGGTTATACTAGTTCAGCAGAGGGTGTAGGGCAAACATGAAGTAATAAATAACTGAATAAATAAAATATTAAATAATTCAACTTAACTTCAAGACGAAGTTCCTTAAAGTGAGGAAGTATGTAATGTCCCTTAATAATAAATAATAAATAATATAATATAATATTAAAATACAAGAAAATAAATAATAAACAATAAATAAATAATAGTAATAGTAAATAAATAATAATAAAATAATAAATAACAATACTAAAGCTCTAAATAAATATAAAAATAAATAAAACAATAAAGCAGTAAAAATCAGTAAAGCTATCAAAAAGTAAAAACAAAATAAATAAAACAAGAAAGCAATAAAGTTGCATGTAGACACATGGAGTGTGTGCATGTGGTTCCCCTTCCAATGTTTGCTCTATTTAATAGATGGTGAGGAAGATGAAAGGCATTCCATGATTCCACCATCCATTCTCTTGGGAGAATAGTGTTGTGAGACAAAGGATACCCTGGCAGTAGTACGTTGATTGAGGGCTCGGGGGTGACCAGTTGTAGCAATTTTTTGTGCAACTGAACCTACGGTTGGGTGGAGAGTCGTTCCCAAAACTTTGTTGCAGTTAGCAGAATTAAACTAGCGTTCCACAAGTAGTCTCTCTTCACTCATACTTTGAAATTTAATGTTAACATGTTGATTATAAATCACTTGATTAATCTAATTAATTACATATTTCGGGGATGTTACAAACATAATACATAAGCTATAAATGTATGGTCCAATATTGTAATTATTTAGGAAAAACTAAGTACATTTAATATAATTTCATGTGTTCCATTCACATGAAATGTGTTAGTGGCAAATTTTCAAGATGGTATCATGATCTTTTATCATTAATTTCCATTGTCGTAGTTTTTTTTCTACTCTTCACTTCTTTTAATTACAACCAAGTTGCTATGACAAAATGATTGTATTGGGCACATATAACATTTGGTTGGTAGTCTTGAAAAATAATGTGGTCTTTACATTCATTTACTTCTTCAAAGAAATTCCCTAATAACACCATTGAACCAACTGGATATGTATAATTTGAAGGATCTTTATACTCTTGTAACAATGTGTTTTTCAACTTAGTGCATCGCAATAAATAATAATGCACTTTCTCTAGATTATTTTCTAGTGCAATGACAACAAATACATCACCTTCTCTAACCATATAAGAAAGACAATCAGAATCGTTGTTAATAACAACCATTTCATTGTCTATCTCCTCATCAGTAAACTTTGGAAGTGGGGGCAATTGTGTCAGTTCTTCATGTATCCATGGTTTGACATATTTGTTATTGTGGTTTACACACTCAATGGTGGATTCCATATCATCAATACATGCAAGACAGAAGCAAGAGTACTTTCATTTCTGAATTGAGAATATATTTATCATTTTCTCACTTCTAATGGATTGCGGACCTCTTCTTCCATGGATTTCTTAACAATTATATGGCATCAATCTATTAACATCATCCAATGAAATATATTAAAAGTACCTACTTGACAAAAAATCTCATGTAAGTGAAATTTAGTGATTTTTAAATATATCATTTCGATCGAAAAACAAATGTAATGCACACATGTACATATATTAGAACTATGTATGTGTGTGTGTACAACTACATATACACTTACCTATGCACATCATTTATCATTGGATTTGATACATTGCTTAAATTTTGATTGCGCCAGTTAGCAAAATCATTTGAATCTACAAGTCAGGAAGCCTCTTGATTCCATTGATGCCTCCTAAGTGAACGTGTTACGCATGCCCCAGCACCATCATGCTCTCTTTTTCCATACCTCGTCTCAAAGAAATTCCATGTATGAAGAATGTCAGTTTTTGTATGAAGGTGAGACAACCAAAGGAATAATCGTGATAATTTAATTGACCAGCACAACCATGTAACCATACCCAATGTTCTTTAAAAGTGATCTATCATTCCTATAAATCCTTATAAAAAAAAATCAAAACAATGTTGAACAAAACATGTATCATGTGTATGATCATCACTAATGTAGAAATGATACTCCTTAATCGCTTCACAATTACCTTCATTTCTATCAGAACCATCGATACCAACCTCTGCATGCCTATACAAAAATTTCACGAGTATAGAGACCCGGTCTACATGATAATATTCACTTTGTATTTCCATTTGTGGAGTGAATTTCTAATTCTCAGCAAAATCAACAACTAACAATATTGTTCCCTTTGGGAACACACCTCGTGATTGTTTGAACTGTAAGTCATGTCATTTTGTTGTATTAGAGTGCTTAATATATTTTCTCCCTAAACTTATCCATAAAATATGTCAAAGAAGTGTTGTCTTCGTGTAAATTAATCTTTCTTTATGTTAATGTTGAATTTGCAATGGCAGTGTATGTAACATATTCATTTTTTCTCCACTTCACACGGACACCTCACAATTGCGAAACATTCAAATCAACGGGATACTTAGCATCAAAGAGTTCCAAATGAGAACACTCTTTGCATTTTCTTCCACCAACGCATTCTTTCTTATAAAATAATTGGTCATTTTCTCGATGAGATAATATATTAGATAAAAATTCATGAACTCTTAAAGGAGGGGGATCATTGGACCAATAATTTACACCAAATTGTAGAAATGTCTCATAATATAATTAGAATTCTATATGGTATACACAACAAAATGTGTCACGAACAGTCACAGACCTAACATACCATGGTTTAAGCTTCAAAAATGTGGTAAGGAAAATATTCACATCAGTGTTACTCTCCATAAAACTATGAAAAATCCAATTGACTAACCTTTGTTATTTGGTTGGGATGATCTTCATAATCCCCTAGAAATATATGATGTTGCACATCATCCTTTTCATTTAGTAACACATGAGAATTCACATTCCAAAACTCTTTCACCTTGTCTCTCACCTTATCTGGAAGTATATCTTGATAGGATTTCCTACTGATATTAGCCCAACATGCAAGTTCATCATTCTCATCTACTTGAATCCTAAATTTTCTACGCCTCCATAAACTTTTTCTTGATGTTTGTATATTGTTACTGCCACTAATAATAACTGATGTGATGCAGTTCATTTTTTCAACAATACCTGTTAACAATGCTCTATGAGAAGTTTGGTCATCTCAAGATCGATTCTTTGCAACTGTGCCAAATGCTGATGTCATATTTTTTAATACCAACTGATTTACCCGTACCTCTTTCGAATTTGTAATGCCTAGTAATTGCACTGCATCTCCTAGAGACTTGTGTTTGAAATGTTTATGTAACATTTGAGCTTGTGTTATGATAGATTTACCTTGGAAAAACATTTTGATCACCTTATTTACTTTATTTTGAATTGTTTGTTAGTTCGTTGATGCCCAATTTCTCCCATTGTAATTGGATCCATATTCTCTATCAATTTTTCATCGAAGACAATAGTATTTTATCTTCCAAATAATTTCCATGTTTTTCTGGATGTGATAGGATCTTGTTGTGGGTTGGACGTTATCCACACATAAAAAAATATAAATTTGTATTTCGTACTTAACATGTATGTAAATTGAACATTATTAAAATAGATCATAATGATTACTTTGAAATAATTTAATCTAAATATTCAATTTATTCAAAATTTAAAACATTAATTGACTCACTAGTAATATCAATATTTTCATTGACAAGCTCCTCGACATCTCTCATTTCGTCATCATTAATCCAAATTTATTTCAAACTCCCTCTCTTGTACCCTCACATCTTCTTCGAGCTCTCTATTTAGTACATCAGCATCTCCTTGAGCCTCTCTATTTGATATATCCACATTCTTTTTGGTCTCTCTATTTTCCCTTAATGCTCTCCTTTTTGCTTTTAGTTTATTCATTTTTCCCTTTATATCGGTTCTAATGTGATTGTACTTTCCTTTACAATTATTTTGGTTCCCCATATTCTTAGATTTAGAAATCTAAAATCTAATTCCAAAACAACACAAGTTAGTTCAAGCTTTCAATACTACAAATGATTCAAGACAAATCAAATATCTCAAAGGGTAATTTTTTTATGGTGATTCATAATTTAATCTAAAATAAATTTCTATATACCTTCTCCTTTAGAATCAAAATAAATTTTTTTACAAAAATGTTAATATTTAATTTCCATAGAAAACAATTAAAAAAGCTCTTCTCCCCACACAAAAGATTATTTTCTCTTTTTCCCTTAAATGTATATATATTGAATCTCTATTTTCCTCTTATCAAAAAGACAATATTTTTACCTTTACAAAAAGACATTCAAAATATCATTTTTTAATAGGGAAAATTTTAATTTTTGCCTTACATAATAGAGACTTCTTGTTTTTTTCCGAAGATGAAGTTAGTGAACTTGGTGTTTCGCACTTTACACTTCACAAGCTTATTGTTTTGGTGTCAATCGAAAATAAGAAAGAATTGTACATTAAAAAGCGTGTCAATTGATAAAATAATCGTGTCGACTCATGAAAAGATTCTCTACCCAAACTCTTGGACCAGAGTTAATATAATTCTCAGCCGAGAATATTCTTTGCCCCAGCTCTAGGTCGAGGGCGTGCGGACTCTCGGTTGAGAGTTTGATAATTTCTCAGACAAGAGTTTTTAAATTAACCCATCCAGTTAACACAAACCAGAGTTGCGAAAAAAACTTAGGCGAGAGAACTAATTTTCTCGATCGAAATCTTTTCACAACTCGGCCGAAAATTTCTCTCAACCGAGAGTTGTCCGTCAACGAAAATTAAAAAAAAATTGGCAATTTTCGGGGAATAGTTACTTCATACGCGTAGAACCCTTGCCAAATTTAGGAGTTAGCTTATGCCTTTAGTACTATTGAATTCAACTCAACTCTGAATCTAGTTTAGAATGAGATAAGTTTTATTCAAATTGATGAAGAAATGATATTTATTAATAATTTTATACTAAATTGTGTCACTATATATTTTCATACTTGTGAAAATTATCAAAAATGATAACAATTTCAAAATTGAAATACCAAATTATTTGAAAATTTATTATGTACTTTTTCTATGTGTTCTCTTCAAAATTATATTTTCAACAAACACATTAAAATGAATATTGATAGATAGTTGAAAGTGTTGAAAATTCACCACAAATTGTCCAATCTATGTATATAATAAATTACTATCTCTACAAACCATGGTAGATACTAAAATCACCCATTATACTTTACTGAAATTTTCATGTATATGCATTCAATATCCACCAAATTTCTCCACCTATAAATCTATAACAATTTAAATATATATATATATATATAAATTTTAAAAATTAAAATATGAATATGAAGGCAAGAAATTCTCTAGAAACCTTGTTCTTACTTCACAGCAAAATCCTCGGGAAAAATATGAATTTCTAGACGCTGAAGTTGAAAAAAACCAAAAAAATTCACAAATTTATATGTCAAAAACAAGCTAAAAAATGTTTCCAAATTCACATTTTCACCGTGATATTTGCCATTGTTTTAATTTATTTTTAAATTATTAATTATTTTTGGGTTCTGAAACTACGTGAAATCCTACTATAGTGATCATATAGAAGTCTCACCATGGTTATTTTTATTTTTATAATTGTGTATATTTCTTTTCTTTTGTAAGTTTATTTTTAAAACTGATATAATATTTTGGGTGCATTGCAGTGAAATTTGGAAATATCATAAAAGTACAACCAAAAAAAGGGCAAAACTGCTTTGCATGCAATCACTTTCCAATTAGAAGATAGCGACCGTACAAAGCATTTTATATATTGGAACCAGAGACGCATTAATATTGAACAAATTTAGTAGTGTGCCTCATTGCAAAGAGAATCAACTTAAACTGTTTCATGCTTTGAAATCGAACAAAAAGAATACACAAATCATAGCGGTAGCTTTACGAAAGGATTTCCAAGTTTTCACGAACATACCTACCTTAACCAAATTTCTCGAACCAATCTTCAAAAAGGTGGCTTTCAGAATTTCAGACCGTGGAAAAAAATATGCTTTACCCAGATGATCGATGGGGAAGGACGCCAACCCCAACCCCAACCCCAACCCCAACCATGATTTAACTTTTTAATTGAAAAAAGTTGGGAATTTATCCTAGTTTTAGGTTACGTAAAAACAACCTAAGGACCTTTATATAAATCATATGCCACGACTCCAAAGTATAACCTCCCAGGTGTGAGACAATATCTTTCCCACACCTTATATCCAATAATGATATACATTTGCAAGTGAATCTCCCATATAAATCAATTTCTAAGCATTATTCATGAGGTCAATTTTAGTTATCAATTTCTAAGCATTATTCATGAGGTTAATTTTAGTTTTCGCATACCATATCTTTATCCTTAATATTGTTTTAAGGAGTTTTCATTTGCCGTTGATAAATATTAAATATTGTGGTTAAATGTAATACCTTTCTCTTCCATCTATTTTCAACTAAAACTCATGTGTATTCATTGCAAACATGTTTTTAAATAGAGATGGTTAATAACCAATCCCATACTATTTTTGTTTCTCCAGAGAATGGTGAGCAAGTGGCCCATCACTTACTTAATCATTGGCTGTGTGGAGAGTCTCTATGGTGGCACAATTTATGGAGGATTGACGTACAGGGTGAGGCTTTAGAAAGAAGAAGAAGAAAGAAATTATTTTAATGTTCACAAGGCTAAAGATAGTATATAAGACAAAATGCTTCTTCATCTACTTGATGTATTTGGCCCTTTTTCTCTGAAATTTCAAAATAAATACTCAGGCTTTAGAAAGAAGAAGAAGAAAGAAATTATTTTAACGTTCACGAGGCTAAAGATAGCATATAAGGCAAAATGTTTCTTCATCTACTTGATATATTTGGCCCTTTTTCTTGTCAAGTTTCAAAATAAATGCTCCAAGCTTCTCGACAAATCTCTCTCTAAATAGATTATCCCAAGAGCTAGTTGCCAGCATATCTGCATAACTTTCCCTATTGTCTTTGAAGGTCTCACATTCTAAAATGAAATGTTTTTATGTTTCTACTTTTCCTGAAGAACAAAAAATGCATACTCTTTCCTCCCACAATGGGACACCATAATTTTTAGGATTGACGTGGACTAACATATAATTCATGTTGCAATCCTTCCAGACACACACTTAGTGGAATAGATTTGATACATGTGATTTTACATATGGGTGTTTATTTATATGTAATTCAATGTGTATCTTGAAACATGGTTACATAAAAACTAATGAAGTATTACCCTTTTTCATTTTTGATAAGCACACGGAGTGATACTTTATATATAAAAATTATTATTATTATTATTATTATTGAACAAAATTAAATATAGATTAAAAAAACACACAGAGAGATACAATGAAACAAAACTTTATTTAATAAAATAGTAAATGTTGAAAAATGCTTACATGTAGAATCAAAACGAACTAGCTCAAGTGATGGTAGTTTATCTTTAAGAAAAGATGTGATAGTTACATACCTTTTGAAGTGTGTTATAATGAGCCTTAGAGGTATTTTTATCATGAAGAAATAGTGAGAAACCCTAAAAATCCAAAAACTTAACCCTAGGTATGGGCCCTTATGGGTTAGTTGGAACATCAACTTCCCAGGGTTGTAACTTTGGCATACGATCTTTGTTTGGTGTGCCCTATAGCCTGTTAAAAAGGTCTGTTTGAGGACAAAAAAATTTGATTGCAAATGAGAGTTAAATTTTCCCGCTTCCCCAAAAAACATTGTTTAGGGCCTCAAAACGGCTCTGGAAGTTCAAGACCTGAAAAAACTACCAAAAATAAAAATTGTCAAAATAGGAAAATGTGCTAGAAAATAGGAAACTAAAAGGAAACAGTGTTGGGGATCCAAGTGGAATAGATGGGTGGCCACCAATATCCACTTGGATTAGTCTTCCCCCCTTAGGAAGCAATGATCCCCATTATGTTGAGTGCCTCCATGAGGTGGGGAAAAATATAGTAAGCTTGGTCCCCAGTGAACCACTTGCCTTGGTGTAGGAGCTGGCCAACTTTGACAACTTTATACAACTAGATCCTCTATTGGTGAGTGTTCTTAATTTGTGTATCCATGATCTGATTAGTTTTGGCGTATTCAATACAAGCTGGGTTGAGTTATGTTGGTGTCAACTACTCAACAATGTTTGATGTGTCCAACAATGGTAAAAAGTATGACATGAGTATGACCAAAGGTGATCCACATTGAATATTGGGTGCAAACCAAGGAATAGGGGGATACTTAGCTCGAAAGCATTTTCACATACAACCATGTTGATGATGTAAGACCCGTATCAGAGTGGTCAAAGCCATTGATCAGCTCTAGCAAGGCATTCCTTCTACAAATGCAACCAAACCGTGTCGCCCACTTGAAACTTATGTGGCACATGATGTTAATCATTACGTTGTTTGTACTTTTCATTGGTTTTATTCGGGATATCATGAACTTGTTGGCAGATGTACTGAATGAATTCAATAAACCTGGTGGCTTTATCAGCTTCGCACTAAACATGTGCATATTATGCTTTAATTAGTTGCAAGAGGTATTGCAACATCATTGGGACACAATGGCTGAAATCTCAAGCCCACTTGAAATGGGTTGTGGGTAGTAAAGCTATGGAAATATATATTATAGTTGCATTGCACATAAGGAAGACTCTCATCCCATGTTCGTGCATGCTTAGATTTATACATGTGTAGTATGTGCACTATCATCATGTTGACGACCTTTGTCTCACCATCAGTCTAGGGGTGGAATGTTGTTGACTTGGTGAGCTTGGTGTCCAACCTTGATCAGAATATGCTTAGGAACATGTTATCAGAATCAAATATAATGTTCTACGGGATCAAAGAAGAGTTTGGCAGTGGCTTCGACTGTGATACTCTTCTTACAGGTAGCTAATATGGCCATCTTATAAAATATATCAGTGACCACAAATACACAATCATTATCATGCTTGGTAGAAGGAAGGTTAGACATGTAGCCCATGGAGATGGATTCCCAAGGCCGGCTAGGAATAGGAAAAGGAGTTTACAAGCTTTGCTTCTTAACATTTGGCTTGATGATGGCACAGAAGTGTATGATCTAATATATTTTCCAACATCTTGTCATAGTTTTGGCTAATAAAAATACTTGTGTAGTATTATCACTCTCTTCCCCACACAAAAGTGTCTTGCAACTCGACTATAGTGCACCTCCCAAATCAACTTGGCATGCTTGCTTGAAGGAACGCAAAGGTGTCCTAGGTAGGATAACATTGAATCTTGGAGGTGGAAATTTGGAACTTGTTTTCCATCCATCAACATCTTGTATGTGGTGGAAAATTTTGGATTGATTTTGTATAGTTGCAACCATCCAGAAGTCTTGTGCCCACAAGAGTTTATAACAATGGTCAGCGCCACAACCAGGGGCCGACTGAGGAAATCTACAATATTTTTAGTGCTTCCTTGCTTGTATTTAAATGGAATTGTTGTAGATATGTGGACCATTTCTTATTCTTGTGTCTGCATAAACTAAAGATGTCAGTGATCTGTGTGGATGATCGTCTCCTTCCCCGGAATGTAACGTTTCCACTATAGCCAAGCCTACACGATGGAGTGTAGCTCCTTATCATAAGTGGGGTATTTCCAAACAGTGTCAAAGAGTGTCTCACTATGATAGGCCACCGGATGCCCTTATTGGGTGAGAACTGCACCAATAGTATAGTCGAAGGCATCAGTCTCAATCTCAAATAGTTGTTGCAGGTCTAGAAATCAGAGGGTTGGGTCAGAGAAAAGGTGGTGTTTCAGCTCAACAAATGCCTTTTATTGTGACTCGGACCCAAAAAAATTTGCTTTCGCTCTGCCCTTTGTAACTTGACTCAAAGGCTAGGTCATATGAGAGAACACCAACATGAATCTTTGATAGAAATTGGCAAGGCCCAAGAAGCTATGAAGCTCTACTAAAGTTTTCAAGGCTAGCCAATCTCAAATGAATTTGATCATAGTTGGATCCACATGCATGCCTTGCTCATCAATCTAGCCCAGATATTGGACTTAGTCCATGCCAAAGGAGCATTTCTCCAAGTTGGCACATAGTTTGTGTTGTTGCATGGTTTTAAGGACTTATAGAATATGTTGCAAGTTCTCTACCCAACTCCTGCTAAATATGACAATGTCATCCAAATATACAACCATGAATGAGTTAGTGAATGGCCGCAAAATGTCATCCATCAACCTCATAAAAGTTTCAAGGGCATTTGTCAACCCGAAGGGCATGACCAACCACTCAAAGAGACCCTCCTTAAACTTGAAGGTGGTATTCCATACATTTGTGGGTACTATTGGAACTTGGCGATATTCGTACTTCAAATCAATCTTGATGAAGTACTTAGTGCCCCTTAGCTAGTCAATAAGGTCATCAATATGTGGTATCGGGTATTTGTTCCTGACAATGATTTTCTTCAGTGCCTAATAATCGATGCAGAGTCTCTAGCATGGTAAATTTTAGGGGCGAATTTTAGCCCAAGGGCGAAATTTAAGGAGTTTTTCATTTTAGAGGGGCGAAATTTTTATAAAACACTCATTTCATATATTAAACCCAACTTGTATTTAAAAATAATTGTTTTTTTCATTTTAGCCCAAAAAAAAGGAGTGGATAAACTAGGAAAAGACTCATTTGACCCGATCGCCTAGTTTGGGAGGTTATATTCCATTATAATCACCCGGTTTTTTGCTTTGCAATGTTAAATTAGTTTGGGAGGTTATATTCCATTACAACCACCCGATTTTCTTTGCAATGTTAAATTCGTTTGCAATCGCCCATTTTTTAAATTAGTTTGGGAGGTTATATTCCATTACAATCACCCGATTTTCTGCTTTGCAATGTTAAATTAGTTTGCAATCGCCCATTTTGTGGTTTGGGAGAGTGAATTTGGTCCCAATAAATAAAAATATAAATAAAGTGGATGTATGATAAATAAATAAGACCTCTTTTTATACTTACTCCAAAAATAAGGTAAACAAATAAAAATATAAATAAACTAGAGTTATGGTAAATAAATAAAACCTATTTTGATACTTACTCCAAAGGTATGGTAAATAAATAAAAATATAAATAAACTAGAGACATGGTAAATAAACAAAACATTTTTTTTATATTTACTCCATAAGTCACCTTATATTTAAGAACACACAATGGTGTAAATAAATAAAAATATAAATAAAGTGGAGGCATGTTAAATAAATAAAACCTTTTTTTATATTTACTCCAAAGGTATGGTAAATAAATAAAGACATAAATAAACTAGAGGTATGGTAAATAAATAAAACCTCTTTTTATATTTAGTCCATAACCCTCTTTCTATTTAAAAATGCTCAAAAAAGAGGTTTTATTTAAGTGAATCCTATGGGCCAAATACCATATTTATAAAAGAGGTATGGTAAATTAATAAAAATATAAATAAACGAGAGGTATGGTAAATAAATAAAACATTTTTTTTATATTTACTCCATAAGTCACTTTATATTTAAGGACACTAAAAAATGCGTTATGTTTAAGTGAAGCCTATGGGCCAAATACTATGGGTCAAATACCATGGGCCAAATTATTATTAATACCATGGAAAAAAACATTATTAACCATAATATTAGTATTAATAAAAGTAAATATGGCACATGGTATTCACGTGGAATGTAGCCTATTTAAAGGGGGAACTAAACTAGCATAGATCCATCTTTACTCTGGATCTACTAAGCCCCGAGAGGGATCAAAAATCGTGATATGCAAAATAGCATAGAGTGAAAAAAAATTTGATCCCTATCGGGGCTTGGTATATCAAGAGCAAAAATGGATCTTGTAATTTAGTCACTTAAACATTTTAACTATACCATGGTATTCATGTGAGCATAGACTATTTAAAGGGGAAATTCTATCAACTTAGATCCATCTTAATTCTGGGTCTACCAAGTGTTGAGAGGGATAAATAGATTTCATCCCTCTAAGAGTGGTAGATGTGGAGTTAAGATGGATATAGGTTGGTTTTTATGATAATGAAGATATTAAATAGACTTAGGAAATTATATTGTAAAAAACATCTTAAGGTGAATGGTTAAAGCTACATTTAGTCACTTCACAAAATTTAGTAAAAAATACCAATATCTCCATTAATATTGGTTTTTTTGATTTAACAAAAAAAAAAATCAAAACAGTGAAATCTTATCACTCTTTCCGCATCACCCTCGCAAAAGAGAGATAGTTGTTGCCCAGATTTCCCACCATTTTTCAAACGTTCTCAATATGATATCTTCATGAAAAAGTTAAGGTACTGATGTTGGATTAGTTGTTTGAAAAATATGCTGGTTTGTACAACCTTTCATCTTCTCCGTTATTCTTAGTTTGTCGTAATGCTATGTAGGGGTTGGGTCACTACACCATATTGTCCTAAAAGGCGAAGATTGTGCACCAAAAAGGAAATTAATCCACATGTTAAAACGTTGTTAAAAAATGCAAGACATATGAAGGTAGTGAATTATGCTGACGTAATTAAATTTTATTATTTAATTGAAGATTTCCAATTAAAATAATAATAAATCTACATTTATATATTGATGGAATAATTTTATTATTTAATTGAATATTTCCAATTAAAATAATAATAAATATACATTTATATATTTATATATCGATTGGAAGGCTTCTGACAACAGTCACTTCTTTCCATTAGATCTCCTTCGGGCCTCAAGATACCTACTACTTTCTTATATTATATAGTTGGGGCTTGCTACTTGTTGGCGTGTTGGGGTAAACTAACTTGATGTGTTTTTTTTATCTCGCAGTTGAAGTCTATGGAATAAGAAAGAAATTTGATAGCTTGACAAAAGTGGTAGAGAAATTATTAATCTCTCCTACCTTGACAGCACTGGTGGTCAAGATTAACACCTACAAGAACTTTGTTGTTGAATATTATCAAAACTAATAGAAGGATATAAAAGAGTGTACAGTAAGAACCTTGACAAACACAGCCACTAAAACTTGCAACATTGTTTGTAGGAAGAGAAAATTATGTTTCTTTTTTCCAAACATGTATGTTAGTATATTACAGTTTAATGAATATGTTTTCCTATTATCATATATGGTTTCATACTTTAACAAAACATTCACCAAGGCTTCACAATGTTTTATTATTCAGTGAAAGATTTGCCAAGATCTTACAAGATTTTATAATTCAGTGAATGATTCATCGTGACTTTACAAGATAATATAATCTAGTGAGAGATTTGCCAAAAAAGTTATATATACATATTATATTATTGGTAAAATTGCCTCCCATTTTTCCTATGTATCATGGGGATTCGCCCATTATAGGGTGGTTCTTAAAAAAATTTCTGGGACTCTCCATGTCTCATCTTTCTTGCGTACGAGTACAATTAACCTTCTATAAGGTGCAAAACTTGGCCAGATGTGCCCTTTTGTAGCAACTCCTGGATTTTCCGCTTGATTTCCTCGTTTTCTAGCAAAGAGTGACAATGGATCGACCCATCAGGTAGAGGTGCTCTAAGAGTCAAATTTATTGAATTCTTAACTTGACAATGCAAAGGAACCCCTATGGGTGAGGAGAAGATGTCCCTGTACTCTTCCATGACCTTATCAACTTGTTTCTGTTGCGTGGAGGACCCCTTTCTAGGGCCCATGTATGTGACTACTATCATCCCTTTACTTTGAGAGTGAATCAGGAAGAAAACAAATTTCTCAGTCTAGGAGATGATCTTATTGCATTGATCTAGGTGGATATTGGTGGCTACCCGCTTATTCCACTTGGGCCCCTAACACTATTTCATTTCAGTTTCCTATTTCCCAACGTAATTTCCTATTTCGATAATTTTCTATTTTTGGCAATTTTTCGGGTCTTGAATGTCCAAAGTCGTTTGAGGCCCTAAATGGCGTTTTTTGGGGAAATGGGCAAACATATATGTGTTTGACTCACGTTTGAAAACTATATATATGTGTGTGTGTGTGTGTGTGTATATATATATATATATATATATATATAGATATGTATATATATATATATATATATATATATATATATATATATATATATGTATGTATATATCTATATATATATATATATATATATATATAGATATGTAGATATATGTATGTATATATCTATATATATATATATATATATA
Source organism: Pinus tabuliformis (assembly GCA_031772625.1). Taxonomy (NCBI): domain Eukaryota; kingdom Viridiplantae; phylum Streptophyta; class Pinopsida; order Pinales; family Pinaceae; genus Pinus; species Pinus tabuliformis. The sequence continues at coordinate 1,043,415,956 of CM062817.1, read as the reverse complement.
TATATGTATGTATATATATATATATATATATATATATATATATATATAGATATATACATACATATATCTACATATCTATATATATATATATATATATATATATAGATATATACATACATATATATACATATCTATATATATATATATATATATATATATATAGATATATACATACATATATATACATATCTATATATATATATACATATATATATATATATGTATGTATATATCTATATATATATATATATATATATATAGATATATACATACATATATATATATATCTATATATATATATATATATATATATATATATATAGATATGTATAGATATATACATACATATATATACATATATATATATATATATATATATATAATCTAGGTGGATATTGGTGGCTATCCGCTTATTCCACTTGGAACCCTAGCACAATTTCATTTCAGTTTCCTATTTCCCAACACAATTTCCTATTTCGACAATTTTCTACTTTTTGCAGTTTTTCGAGTCTTGAACTTCCAAAGATGTTTTGAGGCCCTAAATGGCGTTTTTGGGGGAAATGCGCAAACATATATGTGTTTGACTCACATTTGCAAACTATATATATATATATATATATATATAGAGTGTGTGTGTGTGTATGTGTGTGTTATATAGATGTAAATGGTTTATGATTTGACCCCCTCTTTGCATATATATTAGAATGTTCATATATTATATATGATTACATGACTAAAGTTTGTGGTTGACTTATTTTATTGTTCTAAAGAGTCATACAATATCGTTATTTATAAATACATAACTTATATTGGTTATGTATACCACACTCTTGTTGAAATATATAATGGTATTTATATACACACATATATATTCACACATGTTTAATTGTATAATTGTTGATGCATGATCACATCCATACTATATGTATATGCTTATCCATGGATGTTAGATGTGTGTGTGTGTGTGAACACTTAATAAAATTCAAGATATTGTGGTTAAATTAATGATTCATAAAGTGATCAAAACTTAGAAAGAGAAACCATTGAAAAACCATAGGGAAATATGACGTTAGCATAGTCAACATTAGTAGATTTCTTGTTTTATGTTACACTTTTTACCAAATCTCATATCAACAAAATGTTTACTATGATGAGAAACTTTTGTGATTATTTTCGATGTTGGTGTATTTGTACTTTATATAATGATGATCGTGGAGAACATTGACTTAAAAACCTTGGTTATATCTCCCACGATCCACCAAAATAAGAGTAGTATGCCAAGTAGTGTTATGTCCCTTACATTGTAGTGACTCTATAATTGAGAGATATAGCTAGATATGAGATGGCATGAACTTTGTTTCAAATTTTTTACATTTTGTACTCTTTTATTATTTCCCGCTTATGTAATATGCATTGGATGCTTTCTTAACTCTTTAGTACTCCCCTAGTTTAAAAATACATATCAAAGTAAGTTACATTGTTTGATAATAGAGCACATATATTTGAGTTCAAAAATTCTCATAGTTGAATCTGTAACCACCCGTCCCACATTAACCCAGTTTCACCAACATGTCAGGGTAAACATGAGACAGAGAGCTACTATGACATGACCCAACCTCCTAGATCTAATTAAGGAAGTGGGACCGACTATTGCAACTTACCAACCACAAACTGACATCATACAACATTTACATGACACTCAGGGGCTAAAGAACCACCCTAAGTGACTAAAATTTGAGCTGGGGCTCTTTTTCACTAACCTAGGCCCACATTCGCACGCATGACAAGACCTCCATGTGGTTATAGTCCGCTAGCCTCATGCATGACAAGGCCTCCATGCATCTATAGTCCTCTAGCCTCACACATGACAAGGCCTACATGCAGCTATAGTCCTCCAATTGCATGCATAAGCTTGTAAGAGTGTGGTTATGGCTGAGAACTGCCAATTCTTAGCATGCGGTCCCAAAATGAGACTTTCCATAATGATAAATAATCTCAAGACAAATCCATTAATATAAAACTTGATCAAGGACTTTACCCAACCAAGCATAACCATGACAGTCATTCCGTCAAACATATGGTGAACATGTAATCTACAGGTCATGAATGCATATTTGAACATAGGGGTATGATACTTATCTGAGAATCATCAAGAAGGTATAATGCTCACTCATAACAATTGCACTAACATTTATTAGCTCATGTATTCTTTAACCATTCATCAACAAAACAAACATATCAAGAGCCATAGCTAGAACCTGTTATGGAACCATACTTATAACCAAAATAATAACCATGATAGAACAACCATCGAAGCCACATAATAACAAGTACAAGTACTCATAAAATATAATAGGAAAAGAGCTCTTATTAACATATGCAAAAGCCAACCAAGTCAGGGACTTCTACGTACCGCCCAGCCATAGATTGGGTTGAACCAAATATCTCTTTCATCCAATCACCCTCACGCCATATTCCAAGCATGAATGTGGGATCTCATGGAATAAACCAAACCAAAGCTTACAGACGCAAAACCACCTTAACCCTCAACTAGTGATTCCACCTCACAGTCAGACATCACTAACACCAACCAGATCAATCTCTACCCAATTGTCCAGTGCTCCAGGAACTAGTAACTCAACCCACATCCATAAGGAACCTGAGCACCAATCAGAAAACAACAAGTGGAAAAACCCACAACACCATGGCTATCCAGGAAATGGCAAGACAAGGCTAAAACCATTGTCAACCCAAGAAATCCTCTATGCCAATGATAGAACATAACCAGATAACCACATGCATATAACATGGATGCCAAACCGAGCAAGGGAAACATACATTCAACCTGTTACCTACAAAGCAATCTAGTTGTAGTTGTTGATCCAATTGTTCCCTTGCGCTTTATTGCTTTCATTTTCCTTCTTTCTCCAATCCAGGTGAAAACTAGAGAGCTCCAAGCATGCTCCAAGAATATTATAATATCATTGACTGCATATCAAGGACAACAACAATGATATTTGTATCAATTGTGCAACCCTTCATTGTAGTAGAGAGAATTGTGTTCTATAGAAAAGGTTGCAGGAATGTACTCTACCTTGCCTTATGCTTTGGCTCAAGTTAGTCATATTTCATTGTTACATTTTATTTTCTATCATTATTGTCCATATCCATACTCTCCATGTTCTAAATATTTCCCATAAAGAACAAAATAAACCTATGCTAATGCAAATTCAAGAGCAAACTCTCGGAATAAAGTGCTAGTCCCTTTCAATGTGATTTTTACATTGGCTCTTGCATACCTAAAGCGTGAGATGTTTCTCTAGAACAATACATGTCATTCTCTTTCTGTTCATTTTTTTAACCAAACTCTTTCATATAAGAAATAATGTGAGATTTATTTGTGCATGGCTCTTGGGAAACCTAAAGCTATCATTTCTGAGGAAGAACTTGAAAAATGTAAAGCCCAAGAGAATGGTACCAAGCAAGGACATAATAAAAAGTCATCAAGATCAAAGAGAGGGTCTTTTGCAAATGACAATAATGCATGTAATCTAACTATTACCCTAGTCTTCTTCAGAGTTTCATGAATAGATTAAGGGGAATAGATGGAGCCTGAACTCCATGATTTTGAGTTCTATAATAAATTTTTCATTGCTTGGTTATGCAGATCAAAGGAATGAGCAACCAATCAACTATCTAGAAGGTAATAATCAGCTGGGTTTGGAGGCTACAATGGGAGTTCCTCCAAAGCGTGGAATGCTTCTTCCATTCAAAGCACTAGACATGTCTTTTGAAGATGTCAATTACTTTGTTGGCATGCCACATGTATGAATTTGAGCCCTTAGACTAGTATATTATGTGATTTAGATACTGCCAATTTTTGTGGCTTCTTTTACCTAAAAAGCTTGGTTGAAAAGTTCCAAATTTTTTCTGCTAGAAATGAAGGATCAATGAGTGACTATGAACATACTTTAATTTCTCTGAGATGTTGCAGGGGAATTTAGACCTAGTGTTCTGACAACATTATGGGTGTTAGTGGTGCCAGGAAGACAACTCTCATGGATGTCTTAGCTAGAACATTTTTCACAGATCAAATTCTTCAAATTTTATCTTTTGTTTTACATTATGCCTTTCTTGGTTCCTCTATACACATGCAGCACTTGACATAATTAGATATTTTTATTCTCTACATTGGCTAAGATGTAAACTTACCATTAAATTCTTTGACCTTGTTTGCATTACATGACTAGGTGGTATCATACTTGAAGTCTTATTGTCCATTTTGTCATGATGCAATCTTTATGGACATTATTAACTCTTTATATTGTGATCCAAGTGTGAGTTTTTGATGGGCAAAGATAAGTATTTCTTTGAACTACCAAAGTTTTGTGAATGTGCTACTTCTGATAACTCCATCATTGTTTAGTGATAAGGGTGTCTAACGTCAACTCTTTTTTCCTTCAACATTTTTCTGTTTGTACTCCTTACTTAGAATTCCCATTCATGACTAGAAAAATACTTAAGTCCACCCATATCTACTATCATTTTTATAGTATCTTCCTTGTTTATATATATGCCCAAGTCTTTATTGTGGAGATCTTTTTATATAATTCATATTTTTCCCAATTCTTAGTAATGATTTGCTAGTTTTCCAAGTATCTGCCTTGAAAGTAGTATTTTTTTGTTGTTCCTTTCGTGATATTGAGCTCTACATTTGTGCCTATTGTGTAGAGCTTTTCAAAATTCATATTTTGTCCAATTCTTGATAGTGGTGTCCTAGTTTTTCCATGTATCTGTTTAAAAGTACTATATTTTGTTGTTTATTATGACTCCGGTGCTTAACTCTCAGGCAAATCATCGCAACGATTTTTGTGTCTTGGTCTACAGTTCTATTTGCCACTCTCTGGCTATGTCTAAGTTTGTTACTTTGTTCAATAACTTTTTTTGAAACTAAGTTTATTTGGACTCTTGGTTTCACTCTGGGACCTTCTAGTTTCCCCATGATGGGTAATTGGTCCTAGGCGGGTTCTTACTAGCATCACTTCAACTCTATAAATTTTGTACATCATTTTTGCTAATATGAATTTCTTGACTTGCTTACAAAAAAAAGGTACTTATAAGCTTTCCTTGTATATAAATTATAAAAACATAAAATAAAATTAAGTAAAATTAATGGCAGAGTTACTTGTATCTGCCTATTTTAAAACAAGCCTATATCCATCTTAACTTTGGATCCACCAAGCACCGTGAGAGATCAAATCTATTTTCACTGTAAAGAGGTTTGCACCTTAAGAGAGACATTTGATCCCTCTCGATGATTAGTAGATCGAGAGTCAAGATGGATCTAGGTTGGTTTTAAAATAGGCATATATAAGCAACTTTGCCACTAATTTTACTTATTTTTATTTTATGTTTTTTAATTTATATACAAGGAAAGCATATAAGTACTTTTTTTTGTAAGCAAGTCAAGAACTTCATATTAGCAAAAATGATGTACAAAATTTATAGTGTTGAAGTGATGCCAGTGAGAACCCGCTTGGGACCAATTGCCCATCATGAGGAAACCAGAAAGTCCCAGAGTGAAACCAAGAGTCGAAATAAACTTAATTTCAAACAAAGTTGTTGAACAAAGTAGTGAACTTAAACATAGCCAAAGAGAGTGGCAAATAGAACTGTAGACCAAGACACAAAAATCCCTGTGATGATTTTCCTAAGAGCTAAGCATGGGAGTCATAATGAAAGACATATTAAATATTTTACTCACCACTGGAGATCGTGGATCCGCCCGACACATTGTTGGGTTTCTCTTGTTTTGCAACGTCACCTGGTTGTTCCTTAACAATAAGACACTCGTAGGGACTGTAAATTCATTGAGTCGGTGCCTTCTCAGCGTCCACGTTTGCGAGACCCTTCTATTGGACTCATCTATCTAGACAGAAGAGGAGGGAGAGGTGGGACAGGTGGGTGAGATGGAGAGGGAGTCATTTTCTCCTTGAGAGCTAGAGGAGGAGACAAAGAGCAGGACTGGAGAGGAGATGTTAAAGTAGCGGGATAGTTGATGCAGAAACTAGCGAAGGCAGCGAATCTAGTTGTTCGCTTTGGCTACCTTTTATGAGGCAACCTCTTTGGCATGTTGTTGTTTCCATAAGTACTTGGCAAGTAAATTTATTAGCGTCTATTTCCCATCGCCAAGGTGCCTCTATTCATCAACTTCCAAAGAAGCTACACTACATTGAATGATCTTTATAATGTTTGGGTCAAGGAGAGCAGATTCTGAAGCATAAAAATTGATAGTTTGTTGGCTTGAATGTAAAAATACTCAAGAGGTATTTTGTAATAATAATTTATTATATATAAAAATGTATAAGTGATGATAGAATGTTACAATGAGGCCCTGCATTTATACCTAGGCAGGTGTCCTTTCAAGACTAGACATGTCTTTTCATTTAACCTAATGACTATTTAACATGATCAATATTTGATTATTTAATATTTACATTTATTTACATTTATTTTATTTATTTTATTTGTTATGAATTATATTCATAACATAGCTCCTTCCTTCAGAAGCTTTGTCCTCAAAGCTTATTGTCGGCAGTTTCCTTCAGTTTGCATTTGTCATCTCAGCATATGTAACTCGACGCCCTTGGCACCTCTGCCTGTATAATTCGCTTGGTAACACTATCTTGAATCTAGGGTTATCAATTTTATTTTATTTTACTCTAATTTTTTTTTAAATAACTCTTTTTCTTTTTTTTTTCTTTTTTAAATCACTCCAATTTTTTATTTTATTTTTTAAAATAATATTTTTTTAGTTAAACTTTGGTTATTATACTATATAGTTTTTAATGATCATATGAAATCGATTTGATTTTTTTTAATTAACTTACTCTAATCAATTTATCATATATATATATATATATATATATATATATATATATATATATATTGTTATGAAACCAGCTCAAGAAAAAGATAGAAAAGATAGATCAACGCCTTAGAATTCAGCCTCTTCGAGGGGGCAACCTCCTTTACATTACATAAATGAACAATTCTTGGATGATTCAAATGACAAAACCTCCTTTCTATATATAGGAGTCTAAGGAGTCACAATATAACCTAGCCGACCTAACAATAATAATATAAAGCCACAAAATTAACAATAGAGGGATTCTATGGGGCACAATAATAACAATATGGGGATAATAGGGGCACAACAATATTAATAAGGGGTACAACTACAATAGTGATGGGGTAATCACTAGTATTATAGGGACCCAACATGCCCCTCTCCTTCAAAAAAGTGTTGTCCTCAACGCTTGAGAAGTTCTGGATGCTTCTGTATAAAATTCTCATCCTCCCATGTGGAATCTTCAGCGGATAAGTTCTTCCACTTGATAAGATACTCCGAAATTAATCGATTTCGTAGCTGTCGAGTTCTTGTTTCTGTGACTGCTTCCGGTTCCAATATAATTTTTCCTTCCTCGTCAAGTTCTGGCAATATTGTTTGAACTGGGAGCTTGTCGCCTATAACCTTCTTTAAACATGAAACATGGAAAACTGGGTGCAATCGAGAAGCTGCAGGAAGCTCCAATTTGTATGCCATAGTACCAATCTTTTGCAACACCTTGTATGGACCATAATACTTTGGTGATAATTTATTATCCTTCTTAGCTTGCTTGAGGGACATTTGCTTATATGGTTGTAGCCGTAGGAATACCCAATCACCTACATCAAAACTTCTTTCACTACGATGTTGATCTGCCTGTTGTTTCATTCTATTTTGTGCCAACACAAGGTTATCCTTTAAGAGTTGGAGGACTTGTTGTTGATGTTCAATGTGATGTTCCACTACTTGAACCTTAGAATTTTCTCTTAAATATGATGTGATGGATGGTGGCTGATACCCATAAAGTGCCATAAATGGGGTCATTTTTGTTGCTGTATGGAAGGAAGTGTTATACCACCATTCAGCCAGAGGCAACCATTTGACCCATTGTGTCTGTTTATCAGATACAAAGCAACGAAGATATCCTTCCAAACATTTGTTTACTATCTCAGTTTGCCCATCAGATTGAGGATGATAAGATGAGCTATGAGCTAACTGAGTACCAAGACAAGAAAATAATTCTGTCCAAAAATTTCCAGTGAAAATGGGATCTCTGTCACTTACAATAATCTTTGGGTTTCCATGTAGCTTTTGAATTGTTTCCATAAATGCAGTAGAAACTGTACTGGCTTTAAATGGATGTGATAATGCACAAAAGTGTGCATACTTGGTAAGTCTGTCAACTACCACCATGATGACACTCTTTCCCTCAGACTTGGGTAAACCTGTGATAAAATCCATTGAAACCTCCTCCCAACGTTGGCTTGGAATGGATAAAGGTTGTAATAGACCCGGTGTCTTAATTGTTTCAACTTTATTTTGTTGGCAAACCAAACATTCCGCCACAAACTTTTGAATATCTGATTTAAGGCCATCCCAAAAAAATTCCTTCTTAACCCTGTGGTAAGTTTTTAAAAATCCTGAGTGCCCTCCTAAGGGAGAAGTGTGCAATTCCATAAGAATCTTTTGTTTTAGCTGGGAATTCTTACAGAGGTATAAGCGATCTTTGTACCATAATGAATCATTTTGCCAGCTAAATGTATCAGACATACTGGAATCTTGTTGTAACTTTCGAATAAGTGCCCACACTTCTTCGTCATTCTTCCATTCCTCCCTTGCTTCGTTTATCCAATCTGGTTGGATAATAGAAATGGCGCACAACAATGCTTCCACATCCTCATCCTTTCTTGAGAGTGCATCTGCCACCACATTTTGCTTCCCTTTTTTGTAGATGATTTCAAAGTCATAACCCAACATCTTTGTGACCCACTTTTGTTGCTCTTCAGAGGATAATCTTTGTTCTAAAAAGTATTTAAGGCTATCATGATCCGTTTTTACCTTGAAGTGTCTTCCCATTAGGTAGGGTCGCCATTTCTTAAGTGCATGGAGTATTGCCAACATTTCCTTCTCATAAATAGCTTTGTGTAAAAACTTTCCCTTGATTGGACGACTTTCAAAAGCAATGGGTCTTTCATCTTGCATTAAAACAGCACCAATTCCATTTCCTGAAGCATCACATTCCACAATAAAGGTTTTTGTGAAGTCCGGTGTAGCTAAGACCGGTGCTTGGCACATTGCCTCTTTAAGATGTTCGAAGGCCTTTGTTGCTTCCGGAGTCCATGAAAATGCATCTTTCTTCAATAATGTTGTTAGAGGTGCTGCTATTCTCCCATAATTCTTAACAAACTTGCGATAATACCCTGTCAACCCGAGAAATCCTCGCAGATGCTTTATGGATGTGGGAATTTTCCATTCCTTAATGGCTTTAATTTTGCTAGGGTCTACCTTAACTCCTTCATGAGATACAATATGACCCAGATATTCCACCTCTTGTACTCCAAAGAAACATTTGGATCTTTTTGCATATAATTGTTTCTCCTCCAATAGTTGTAGCACCCTGTCAACATGTTCAACATGATCCTTCCAAGACTTGTTGTAGATTAGTATATCATCAAAAAATACTAACACAAATTTTCTAAAGAATGGTTTGAAAATTGAATTCATCAAACCTTGAAATGTTGAAGGTGCATTGGTAAGGCCAAAAGGCATGACCAAAAATTCATAATGACCCTCATGAGTTCTAAATGTTGTTTTCGGAATGTCTTCAATCTTCATTCTGATTTGATGATATCCTGAACGAAGATCCAACTTGGTGAAGTAAATTGATCCATGCAATTCATCCAGTAATTCATCAATGACAGGAATGGGAAACTTATCTTTAATAGTGAGCTTGTTGAGCTCCCTATAATCCGGACACATGCGCCATGATCCATCCTTCTTGTGCACCAATACTACTGGAGCAGAGAAAGAACTTTGACTTGGTTGAATTATACCAGCCTCTAGCATTTCTGCAACCATACGTTCAATTTCACTCTTTTGGGCATAGGGATATCTGTACGGCCTGATGTTTGGAGGAACACTTCCTGGAATCAGATGAATAGCATGATCATGATCACGAATAGGTGGGAGACCTTTGGGAGTCTCAAATACCTTGGAATGATTGTCCAAGACTTTTTGGAGATCTGGAGAAATAGATGATTCCACTGTGGAAACATCTAGCGAACATAATTGTGCAATTACACCTCTTTGTTCCTTTTTTAGAAGCTTTGTCATACTGTTAGAGCTGATTATCTTTCCCGGTTTCCCTGCAATACCCCTTAATTCAACTTCCTTTCCTTCCACAGAAAATTTCATGAAAAGTTCTTGAAAATTAAAAGCTATTGTACCCAAGGATTGTAGCCATTGGACTCCTAGTACAACATCAGCACCTCCCATTGGAATGGAAAGCATTGGGCTAGTCAATACATATTCTCCCATGGATAGCTTGATATTATGGCACTTTCCAGAGCAATTTATTGTTCCTCCATTTGCAACCATCACTTGACACTCTGGTGCTGGATATAAGAAGCAATTCAATTCTTTTGCTACCTTACAATGAATAAAATTGTGGGTACTTCCTGAATCAATCAACACTATTACCTTTTTCTTCTTGATTTGTCCTTCTATCTTGATGGTTTGAGGAGTGGTAATTCCCGCCAATGCATTACAAGATATGGTCGGATTCATTTCTTCTTTATCTAGGCTTTGTTCCTGGAGTATATCCTCTTCTTTTGACCTTTCTTGCTCCTTTTCTTCTTCCTCTTCACAATCTATGTAGAATAATTTCTTCTCAGCACACTTATGACCTTTAGTGTATTTGCTATCACAACTGTAACAAAGCCCTTTTGCTCTTTTTTCTTCCAATTGTTGTGGTGTCAACCTTATAGGTTGTGGAAGACTAGCGGCAACAACACTTCCGTCTTTATAGTTGTGAGTGGTATGCTTCCTGGTTGCCATAATTTTGCTTTCCATTTTTCTTGCTAACCTGAATGCCTTCTCTAATGAATCAGGTTCCCAAAGGCGAACATCATGTTGGATATTATCCTTTAAAGACCCTATGAACACATCAATCCTATGCTCCTCTGGAATATCTTTTACCCTTATGTTCAATTTTTGGAACTCCTCAATGTGCTCCATTATTGAACCCTTTTGTTTGAGACTTATCAATTGGCTAAAAAAAGTGTTGCTTTTTGTATCCTCATAATGTGCTATCAATTCTTCCGTAAAAATTTCCCAAGTGATAAATTGTTTACGAGAGCAAAGCCATTGAAGCCATCGAAAAATTGCTCCATCTGTAATATCCATGTTTTGGGATCCTTGCCATCAAACTTCCTCATATCGATTTTTGTAATATGGTGGGTCTTTGATCCAACATTAGAGTCTATGGAATCATGATTAACATTTCTTTTGTTCTCATCATGAGTTTCCTTTACTACCCTTTCACCATTAGTGACCCTTTCTTGTAGCAACTTATTCATATTTATCTTCAATTTTTCCATTTGTCTTCAAATCATCCATCTTAGCTTCCACGTCATTCATCTTAGCTTCTACACCTTTCTTTAAACAATCTATCTTAGCTTCTACGCCTTTCTTTAAACCATCCATCTTAGATTCTGTTCCTTTTTGTGCAAGGGACAGTTGTTGCACTTGGTCTTGTAATTTTGATATATCATGTTGCATTTCTTCCTCTTCTTCATGAGTCATGCTAGAGCTTTCAGGTTCCTTACTAGGTGTTTGCATTTTCTTTCCTCGGGGCATCAGTTACCGATAATAATGCTCTACTATGCCCTTTGAATTCCTTCAAAATAAATTTTCAAACCAAGCTTAAGAAAAAATTTAAGAAAATCTACACACCTTTTTTCACTTTGTAGGAGCTCGATATTGCCTCTGATGTATCTCTGTACTTTCCAATCATCTAGATCTGAATTTGTGACCTGCAGTAGCCCTCTGTGTCCTCTTTCCAATGCCACAAGTCTAACCCAAATTGGATTCTCCAAGGAAGAGTTATGTGAAATCTCCCACAGTGACTTGATTATAGACTAGTTTAGTAGAGCGAACTTGTACGACATGCCACGAGTCACTGTTTCGACCTTTGGATCTGAAAAATGCATACAAGAAACTACAATCCATCCTCTTTCTGTAACTTCTTACGAAATTTCAATCCAATCCCCAGAGAGAAAGTTATGACGCTTTTCCCCAGGTCCCTGTTTGGAATGTAATTCAGGAGTCTGCAAAAAGACCAACTTCCTCAGATCATATCTCCGCAAATAAAGTGCGAACAGCTCTGAAATTCGGACCCGAGGTTCAGCGCGATTTCTTCTCAAATGGGTTTTTTTTGCAACTTCTGAAACGTCGCAGGAAAAAAAAAAAAAAAAACCAACCAACCTAACAATAATAATATAAAGCCACAAAAATAACAATAGAGGGATTCTATGGGGCACAGTAATAACAATATGGGGATAATAGGGGCACAACAATATTAATAAGGGGTACAACTACAATAGTAATGGGGTAATCACTAGTATTATAGGGACCCAACATATATATATATGTTACCACGGAAATACCTCTCGTCCACACGCTATATCAAATTGTGGAACTCTGACTGTGGATAATAAAAAATACACGTGAATATATATACATCGAGACCACCACGCACCGCTCCAGCATGAATAGATGTCGAACCCGTTGACCCTTGACGCTTGAACGATGGTCACGATGCTTGATTGCGTGGATAGTTTCCTGTAAATTGTTTGTCAACTTCGAATAGTGAAACACAAGTAGTATAATGGGGTTTAGAATGAATGGACGTGGGTTTTATCGAGCAATGGGGCACAATCTGCGATGGAGAGAAAACAACGATAGAGACTGCATTGACAACCCAGTAGACAGAGGGCTGCGGGAAACGTAAGAACTGGGCCACGCAACGGATGGCGCCTCCGTTACTGAGCAACCATGGCTTTTCTAAAATCGTTGTCTTCAATTCCAAGGCATCGCGATTTCGCCCAAAAATAGAATTGATCGTTGGCACCAGATCCTCTTCCTTCGAGATGAGATCGTAGGGCGGGTCGAGGTGGTAGCGCAAGAGCCATTCCTCCATTATGAGTATAATTCTCAAATCTGGCTGCAAATCTTGTGACCCATAAAGATGTTTTACTAAATTTCAAGCATAGGTGAGGTCGGTCGTAGGGATTATTACTGGTTTCGACATGAAGTTATTTGAAATTGGGAAGAACAATTCTTTGTGGTTTTTCTCACCGTTGTCACTGTCAGCAATAAGTGGGCTTTGGCTATGGCTTCAGCTTAGCTTTCGCTTTCGAATATTGGTGGACATTTTTATGAATTGTGTGTGCCTTGATTTTACTCCCTGTCGAGCCAAAATGTAGCAGAGTTGCTTCTTCTGAAGAGGATCTACACAAGCAGTGAATATGGCCTTCACATATTGCATGTTGTGCATACATAAGGCCACTCTAAGTGCGTTTGTGTATTCTCCAAATTTTGTATAAATTGAATAAGCTATGTCGAGGATATACATGTCATCAGGTCCTGGAACATAACTTGCAAAGCTTGTCAAGTAAAAACATGTATGCTTATAATTTGTGGCATCAATATGATCAGTTAACATATCTAACTCTTCCACCTCCATTAAAAGGTCAACTGCTTCTGGTTCCGCATTGTGCTTCACATGAAAAGAGGCGATTTGTTGAACTAAATCCATTAAATCATCAACATGCGCCTCTTCCATCTGTCGCTTCTGGTACTCTTGTGCAATTTCTCCAGCAAGATTCTGAACATATTCATGACCCCAAGAACCAATATCTCCCTTGGAGCCAAGCAACCTAAACTTTAAACTTTCCCTTTCGATGATCTCATCTATAGATGCTGAAACTCCTAATATCCTTAAGGAGGGAGTGTCCACAACATTAACCATACTTCCTAATGACTTCTTTGGCAATAATATTTTTTTACATCTTGTGGGATTTTTAAATGAACCACAAGGATGGGCAGCAGAATCAGGATCTGGCAATGAAGAATGCAGAATTGTTTCTATAGCTAGCTCAGAATTACCCCTCCATCAACAACTTTAATTGTCTTCTTTAGGGTTTCCACTAAAAGATCTGTTGAGGTAGATAATGAAATCTGACTCAAAAATAACTCCTCCACCTACATGTGAGAACCAATAAGTTTAGATTCCTCTACAACCACCTCTCCTTTATCAAGATTAGCCATTTTCACTTCCCTTTTATTATCTGAAGCATCAATAACATCTTCAAAAACCTGTTTTTTCTCGAGAGCCACCGATGGCAGATTTTCATTAACATCTTCTTTCAACAAGGATAAATCTAATATCCTTTCGTTGTCAATATCTACAACAACCTGCTCTTGCTCCGGGGTCACGAATGACAGTTTTTCATTGACAACACTTCTTTGGGCATGGTTGAATCTTTTGGATTTTCTTTCTCAATATCTACAATAGCTTGCTCTTTCTCCATAATCATATATAGTAGTGTTTTATTGACGGTATCCTCTTCATTATTATGATATTGTACATCTCCTTATGTCTCACGATAGTCCTCATCCACATCATCTCCATATAGATCATCATCTTGATCTACATAATCTTCATCGACATCATTTTCATCTGGATCATCATCCTGATCTATATCATTATCACCCACATCAAGATCAACTTCATCTGGGCTTTTGACATTATAATCTTCTTGATATATATCATCTTCATCGAAATCATTATCTTGATCTAGATCACCCTCATTCACATCAAGATCATCTTTATCTAAATCCTCATCTTGATCTGTATAAGCTTCATTGGAATCATCATATATATCATTTTCCTTGCTATCGATTTCCTTTCGACATGCTTTAACTTTTGTAGATGATTTTTCTAAACGCTGAAATGTTTCTTGAATTTTATTAAGCTACTCAATGCAATTAAGACGTGAACGTAATGGCACATTGTGCGGCGAACAACGTTCAAAGACCCGTATGATTATATTGTGTGTCATGGCTCTGATACCACTGAAGCATGGCTTGAATGTAAAAATACACAAGAGGTATTTTGTAATAATAATTTATTATATATAAAAATGTATAAGTGGTGATATAATGTTACAATGAGGCCCTGTATTTATACCTAGGCAGGTGTCCTTTCAAGACTACACATGTCTTTTCCTTTCGACATGCTTTAACTTCTGTAGATGATTTTTCTAATCGCTGAAATGTTTCTTGAATTTTATTAAACTACTCAATGCAATTAAGACGTGAACGTAATGGCACATTGTGCGGC
Organism: Pinus tabuliformis; assembly: GCA_031772625.1. NCBI lineage: Eukaryota > Viridiplantae > Streptophyta > Pinopsida > Pinales > Pinaceae > Pinus > Pinus tabuliformis. Next base: position 1,043,400,663 of record CM062817.1, on the reverse strand, counting down.
GAACAACGTTCAAAGACCCACATGATTATATTGTGTGTCATGGCTCTGATACCACTGAAGCATGGCTTGAATGTAAAAATACACCAGAGGTATTTTGTAATAAATTATAATTTATTATATATAAAAATGTATAAGTGATGATAGAATGTTACAATGAGGCCTTGTATTTATACCTAGGTAGGTGTCCTTTCAAGACTAGACATGTCTTTTCATTTAACCTAATGACTATTTAACCTAATCAATATTTGATTATTTAATATTTACATTTATTTTATTTATTTATTTGTTATGAATTATATTCATAACAATTCCTCATCATAACCTGTAGCATGAGGAGGCCACCCACGACCATCACCTCCTCACCCAACACGCCCGCACTCACAAACCATTATAGTAGGCTGGAGAGGTTAGTAGGGGAGAGCATAGTTACAGAGGGAGTGGTTGTGATTCTCTGGGTGCGCAAAGAGAGTATGGATGGGGGAGAGACAAAGGTGCATTATGAAAAAGTCGAGCAAAAGGGAGTTAGATAGCTAGAAGGTTCACCATCTTTGGGGGAGGGGATGTCAGAATAAATGAGGTGTGAATCCAAAATACTTGGAGATTATGCAGAGGACATGGAATGGTGAAGCGAATTTCATCAGGATTGATGGATGTGCGCTTCAGGAAGGAGAATTAAAGGCTCCATATCACCACTTGTGGTGAGGTTGTATGGGAGTTATAAATGAATTTAGGATAGTTGTTGATAGATACCACCCACATTCAAGGGAAAGCCTATAAGTACTTACCTGCAACGCTCGAATGATGATTTTCTCGTTGGAATCTGACGATTTTTTTCATAAAAACTGAGACTAGGAGTGTTTGAATTGTTTTTTTAATGTTGGAAATGGATTTGACCCTCAAGGACGTCTAAAGCACCTAAAATTATGAAACTTGACATTTGTAACTTAGATTTCCAAAAAATATCGCCAAATCTCATCAAAATCTTGCCAAAAAAACCATTATTTACGAGACGAAATCATCACCTATTTAAACTATGTTAAACTTATCATATATTGATTATCCATTATTCAAATACAAAAACATAGTCTTTACTTTGTTTTCAAATTTCATTTGTTTTGTCCTCAATTATATATTTATATAATGAAGAAAATCTAAAATACATTTTTTTTTAATAATTTTAATTTTTTATTATTTATAATTTTTAAAGTTAATATTTATTTTTTTAGTATTAATATTTTTTAAGTGATAATTGATAGAATATATTAGCAAAATTTGTGATAGTGGAGGATTACATATAAGGATTTGAGATACAATTTTTCCCAAAACTACTTAAGGGAGATGCTACATGAGATTGTTTTTCTACATGAGATTGTTTTTATAATCTAGGATTAGATTGCAAAACAATAGGGAGCTTTGAAAGCAAAATTTTGACGGCATGATACACCTTACCTTGTATGGAATTAATGAAAACATCTAAAGTATTTAAGTTTTATATAAAGGCTGCCAAAATTAAATTAGGTAGGGGGTCAGGGGGAGAATAAATTGTGTTCATTGAAGAGACTTGGATAAGATTCCATTTGTTGTAATGCATCCAAATGACTTATTAAGTTACCAATTCTATCATTTTGTCTTTTAATCAGGTGTTGGTGTTCAATCATTCTCTCCATTGTTGTCGTTAATTGAGTAATCAATTGATCCATGTCTGATTGAAGAATGTAAGTTGCTCTTAAAGTCGACCAAGGAAACATCAAAGACAATGGTAGTTAAATATTTATGATTTTGATGAAGAACCATCACACAAACCATGGGAGAGCCAAACCTCCTAAACCTATCAACTTGCAAACTCAAAGCATTTTATTGGTGATGGAGTATCTGACAATATTCCATCTCCCACATACCAAAACTAATACAAATAAAGGCCATAAAAATGGAATCCCTAGTGTGAGGGATGTCTAGTCTCCTGTCACCCATTATTTACCAAAAAAGCCATTCAATCTGCACATTTTCTCATAGCACTCACATAGATGTAATGGATCCTCTCAATTACACTCATGATAAAGAATTGAAGGCCCAACTACATGCAACAAGCTCAATCCCCAATATCCCAGGTGAAATAAATATAATTGAGTTGTACCACAAACCTTGATGCACATGCATGAGAGGAATCTAGATGTTGTTCCTATAATAACTCCCACTTTGTGCCAATCACACCAACATACTTCCCCATAGCATTCACACCAGTGAAAGAGATTTCCTTTACAGCATTCATAATGTAGTTTTTTTTTAACCATAAGATATTTATCATTGCATCATAAGAGAAAAAAATTGACTTGTCAAACTTTGTATTTAATGTTGTTTCAATCTCAGACACACATTTGACAAAATTATTCCCATATACAATACAAACTTGGTAAAACCCATATAAGTATAGATTTCCATAAATATCCTAAATACATACAGAATGTGCATTTCGTAGATGACCAAGGTTATCTTTTTATGCATTTGTTCTTATTTCCTTGCTCATCTAGCTTGTCCATAGCTTGTCTAATGGGTTCATTATGGTTTGGGAGTCCTATATTGCCCATTTTCATTGGGATAACAAAATGAGAAGGATCTGGATTGTCTTTAGCCATCTGCATTTGAATGTATTCCATTTTGATTTGGATAAACTTTAGTTCATCTTCCATCTTTTTCATCTAAGATTTGTGTTCTATGATTTACTCCATTCCTATGGTTAAGGATGAAACCAGATGATTATATCATAGCTTCAACATCATGATATCCACTATATCATCTTTCCCTCCTTCCTACATCTTGACTTGTCATTGTGCCACTCAAATTGGTGCCCAATCAACAACCTTGTATACACACCCTTCAACATATTTGCAATTTCAAGCCTCTTACCTTGCAAACTAACTCTATAACTATATTTTTAAGCTTGCTTCAATGTGCTCCTGTGAGGGATTAGGATCCTCAGGGTTCCCATTGAGGATTATGCTCAAAATTCTTCTTTTTAAATAAGCAAAGGAGCATCACTATTGTAATGTCCCAAAGGGAACAATTTTGGGTTTTCTTGAAATTCTAACTCATAAATACTTCAAATAAAAATTATGTTCATAAACAGAAGAATGTCGTGTAAAATTTAACAACATAGGACACGCAAATAACAATAATGAGCAAAAGTAAATATTAACTTCATTTATAATCTATAAACTAGGGTTTTACATGTCAAAACAACTAATATAGCTTAGATAGAACTAGCCTCAAGAATCTGCTCCAATGCTGCCTGGACCTCCACCAAAACTGAACTAAACTACCACATTAAGCTCTCCTATGAATTTTGAATGAATTCACCAAGTAGAAATTTGTGCTCGCCCAATCTCTCTAAATCACCCAAGGGTTTCCGTCCTGGGGCTACTGCTGAAGTAGAGAACTAGGTTCTCAAACCTCTTCACAAGAAGAAAATGTAAATCCAAGATGTCTCCAAATTACCTTCTCCTCCTCTTTTATAGATCTGATGGATAATCTCCAAGCCTCTAGAAGCATCTTATTTTATTATTTTATTATTATTATACAAGCTACCCCATTGACTTTATCTTAAGTGAAATTTTAATTTTATTTTATTTCACTTAAGTCATTTTGGCCCATTTTCTCCAATTAATTATTTGTCCTTAGTTAAATGACTAATTAAAGTCATTTTTAATCAAGGAAAATGGTAAATCACCCACCATCCTCTCTCTGGCCACTAGAAATCACTTCTCAGTGTCCCATCCTATAGATCTTCTCATTTCGGTTCCAACGAACTATTACACTAAGGTTTTATGTCAAATATTATTCTCGGAATGCCACCTTGAGCGTAATTAATTAAGTTATGCCAAATAATAACCCCGTTTTACGAGAATTATCAGAAAGTCACGTAACCAAAAACAAGATGTGTGGAACTTCTCATGATGATGAATATGCCAAGCGAATGCCATTGGATCCCATAAAAACTCCTCAAAACTCCATCGAGACCCCTCATGACATAAACCTGCTCCACTGACCTGCGCATCCTCTGCCCTGGAAATCCACCCTGGTTGTACTATGGAGAAAAATAAAAATTGGGACATTAAAAATCCTCCGCCCCAAGATTGGTTGCCCTCAAGCGATCCTCATCTGTCCACTGCAGAGGCATCTGAAAACCGATACCAAGATCCCATATGAACCATTAGTCCACATTTGCCTCCAAGCAATCCAAACATGACTGGATCCCCCAATACCTGGATCCCATGCCCATCTCTTACTCAACCTGCTACTAGTAGATCCACTTAGATCCCAATGCCACCATGGCCAATCATTGCCTACGTTCGTTGGCTCAGATTATGCTCTGACTATGGCTATAGTTGTTGCTCCATCAAGCAAATACTAACTCATCACCTCTCTCCATCAGGCATAGTCCGAGGTCAACCCCACTTTGATGTGAGGCTAGTGCCACTGAAATACTAATGAACTATTGGTCCACATCCCACTGCCCACTGAAACATATAGTAACCCCCTCATCTAAGTGCCCTTATTGTATTGTTCTCCGAACTAAGGTTGATACTCCATCAAAAGGATACCAACTCATGATCTCCCACCAATCTAAGGCATGGACTCCAATGTAAGGAACAAGTCTACTATGTTGATTCTGGTCCACGCTCAACTCCTGATGCTCTACCTATTCAATCGACAACATCCGCTAAGAGAACCCTACCTCTCTCTCTACAATGGGTACAAGTCGCCAAACTGTATTGCACACCTTGTCTATGTACTCTTGGAGAGGGTTGTTGCCTGGAAATGCTGCAGATTTTCCGGCTGCCACTACATCTGTTTGTAGCTCATCAATGGGTAGTCCCAAAGATGGGTGCACTGTCACCTCCCTCATTTGATAGGAAACTCTACGCTCCTCCATTCCACCAATCTCCTGCAAAATTGTCTTGTCATACTCTAGTGTCTCTTGAAGACATGTGTCTGCAAACACTGCCACCCTACTCGCTATTTGTACGTCTGCCTGCTCCTCATCAATGGTTGACCCCAAGGGTGGCTTCTCATCCTCCACCTCACTGGCTCATAGTAGAGAACCTAGAAAATGTAGTCTAGTTATACAATTCGGCTTCTTTTTCACCATGCTGCTATAAGTACTAATTCTGGAGTACAAACGTACAGCTGTCTTTCAAACTCGGAATTTTGTGCTATTTTACCAATGCTTGGAACAACATATTGCTTGGCTCTCCAAAGTTTAATACCCGGACTACCCATAGTTTGTTCTTTTTTTTTTTTTTTTTTATTCTTCCAACTATTTCCGGCAAAGATGACACTTCACCTTCACATATTTGAGATATTTTTAGGAATGGTTACAGGTGCAGTAACTCGTCTAGGATGGATTATTCCAAACTAGTGGCCTTGGCAGTCCCTGCATCTCCTGCACAATGGAAAAGGTGTCCCATACATTCAGCAAGGGACTGACATTCCTTTTTGTGGTGATTCCAATCTGACGCCGAGCTATTTGATCCACCGACATAGTAATGTAATTGTTGCTTCGCTCAATTTTGTTGTTCTGAAGATGGAGATGTAGCCTGTATGATATTAACCTCTTCAATTGAAAATCAAGCTCGACTCCATTCTTCTACCTTAATTTCGTCTTAATCACCCATTGCATTAATACATATGGCTTTGTGCCAGTCGTGAAGCTAGAAAAAATTGGCCCCTTGGCCCCATCCTACTGAGTTTAGATTCCATGGTAGTCAAAAATGCCTTTCCCCATGATCCCGATGTCGGAATTATGAGCCGCCTCACAATTTTGACAAGTGGCCCTTACAATGCGTCCAATAATCTCCAAGCAACGCTTAAACCACCTGCCATTGTTATGACATCCCCAAAACTTGGCGTTTGATTGCCAATAGACAACAAATTCGCAATCGTCAGCAAATCGATCGACTCGTTGATAATGGATTTAGAACAACGATAATTCGGCACCATGCTCAGAACGATGAAGACATCTGAACCGTTATGTCACCAGAATAAATTGCTGCGTGAAATCCATATTTCCTTTCAAAAAGGAAAACAACCTCTTTGCAATAGGGACTCAGCTCTTTCAGTGGCCTCAATCCCCTAGCCCATACGCTGATGAATGATAACCCGTAGCCTCTTGATATGCCCAGGAGCTCGATTTCAGCGAGGGAATGCCACCATTTTGCCGATAATACGTTCAAATGGATAAATGACCTTCTGCAATTGTCCACAGACTCACCGAATCTACTTCATACTCCAGTGAAGAATTGCGGCCCGCACTCCACGATGGTTAAGCTTCATCAACCCAGTGATTCAACACCCTCAGAGAAATTTCAATTTCCAACACCTGAAGAACAATAGATTTCGAATGGCCCTCTTAATATTTTTAACATGGCCACTCCAATAATTAACCTCATCACTTATATTCACAGACTCACTTTCCTTCATTCAAAAGAGACTTGACCCCTATGTTTGCAATGGAACTCGACGTTTCAACGATAATCCTTCATTCAAAAGAGATTTGACCCCTATGTTTGCAATGGAACTTGACGTTTCAACGATAATGAACTTGTTGAGAGATTTTTCGGTGCTTGTAAATTAGTGAAAAAGAGTAAATTTAACGGTAATGCTTGTTACCAAAAAAATGTTATAGCTAGAAATAAATTGTAAATAGATGCAATAGAAAGAACAAAGAATAGAGTATTATATTGTTGATAAAATATACTACACCTAATGCTAAAGAATTAAATGAACCACTTGAATAAACTAATTGCTATATAAAAAATACAACATAGCTAATAGAAACATGTTCAACTCGGGAGTGATGTCGATCATATTATGTGCTAAGGTCATCTTTGAATTCATTCTTGATGTTGTCGTCAATTTAAAGCCCGGGTCTCTACCTCAAGGGTAGGCCATGAAGTGTCAATGCAAAATCCAACATCATTCCGGATGACGGTTAATGGGTGATAAATATCTACTTTGAGGCGGAAAGGGTGAAACTTTGTCTCGGGTTGCTTTTGATCTATAAGGGTAATTGGTGGTGCAAATATCCAGAACCCCCTTGTTTATGGGCTCTCTATGAAAAGAGCCATTGAGAACTAGGTTGTCCACTAAGATTAGGATTCGTTTTGTGTACATTGCTGACAGGGGTGCTTTTGGTCAAAGGGCCGAGACCATCCTCTCTTTTACTGCATGGTCGAAACCTTTTTATTTTGGATGCACTGATGTTGATTGGATTCCGAAGGTCATGGCATATATGGACTATTTTTTGACAAGTTCATGTGGATCCAGTGTCACAAACATATATATACATTCCCCCATTATGGATCTATTTGTGGAGAAGGCATTGTTAGTAAAAGAAGGCGAAATGGCTCATATAGGATCAAAATATTCAAGGGAAAGTTTATCAAGATCATATTTGTGCCCCTGGTTCTTAGATCTTCTCTTTTGCACCAGATCTTGAGGTAAACCAGATAGAAAGGGTTTTTCAAAAACCAGATCTGAATCAGTTAAGTATAGGTCGGCCTGAAAAATCCTTGGATCTGGCAGATATGGGGACGAGACAACAGAGAAAGGACAATTTTCAAATTTTTATAAGAACTATATATAGAAAATCCATTGTCTTGTGGATTCAGGAACATGATCTTGTGTGAGATCTAAAGTATATCATCCAATCTCATATGGGTATACCAATAACTTTTCAAGTGCTTGAATACGGGGGCAAGGTACTTCAAGATCAACATCCAATAGAAGCTTATGGAGTGGGAAAGGATTCTTCTATCTATTTGAGGTTGAGGATGAGGGTAAGCTCATCCAATATAAGCCCAAAGAAACCTACGCGCTCCACATCATTCAAAGATGTCCTTAAAATGAAAGATTGATTCTCCAACCAAAACATATCAAATTCTCAATGTTCTTGGGCCCTACATTATGGAACAAATTAATTAGGTTCCAAAAATCGTAGTAAATATTTCAAAGGTAAGTAATATTTGTTTAATATTCTAAGCCTCTGTAATTATCTGCAAATTTAATGGTTTCTGGCCAAAACCAACGCATCTATTTTGATGGGTTTTTACTACCTGCACAGTGAATTGTGATATTCATTTATGCGTCAAGGGTTTTTTCATTGTTAAATTTGAATCATTAGAGGTCAGGGATTTGGTTCTCAAAGAAGGACCATAGTTTTGGGGATATGCACACCATTTTATAACCCAATGGTTCTCATATTTTGATGCTTATATAATGGTGGTCTCCAAAATGTCGGTGTGGGTCAAATTGCATAATCTCCCTCTTCATTTTTGGCAACATAAAATACTAGAAGGAATTGGAAACAAACTTGGGAAGTATATAAAGATACATACATAGAGAAGTGAAGAAGTAAGCATTATGTTTGTTAGAATATGTGTGGAGGTAAACCTTAGTAAAGGCTTACCCGATCACATTCATATGTTACATGACAAAAAATGTCGGTCCCAATTCTTAGATTTTGAGAACACAACTTCTAGATGTCAAATATGTCTTCAAACCGGGCACCTACAAAATTCATGCCCTCAAGAAAAGAAAGATTCAAGAAGGAAAAAGAAGCAAGAAAAAAAACCCATGGGATGGTAGTTTCTAAAGCAATGTAACAACCCTAGTTAAAAATCCATGTAAAAATATATAAGACCAAGGTCATGGAACACGTATTCCAAGTTGAATGGTCGGTAAAAACATCCTAGTGGGTGTTCACTTCGGTTTATTATGGCTAAGGAAATTGGCAAAGGCAAAGGAAAAGGCTTTGGAAAGGCATGAGGCAACTATTGGCATTTTATTTATGAAAATAAAGGAAATTCGGAGAAAAGGGAGGTTAAAGGTCACATCTTGCATGTGAGGAGGAAATTGAAGAAAATAGAAGCCTCATTGATAAAAAGGCTTATGAGGATCAGTTGGCAAGCTTTTGACAGCTTTTTGGTGGAGCTCGCTTATGTTATCTCTCTCTCATACTCTTGGACACTTAGAGTTTTCTTGGAGGAGTGTGGCATACTTGGAATTTGGAGTAAGAAGGCAAAGAGGAAGCAGAGATCAAGAAGGGAAGAGTAGGATCAAGCAGCTACAACAAGATTATTTGCAGGTATTGATTTGCATGTGTAATTTCCTTGCTAGATTTGGCATGCATAGTATTGCATGTGTTTTTTTTCTATCATAGCATGGGTTTTGCCAGGTGTGGAAACGTTTTCATCCTAGCCTTGCCATTTCCAAATAGCCATGGCATGATGGGGTTCTCATGTTTTGGTTAAGCTATATTTCTGGATGGATTCGAAGCTGAATGAGGTGGATCTCCGAAAGAAAGAACACATGGCTTGATGATCCCTGAAATGGAATGTGGATTGTGGTAAAGCCAGTGGCCTAGTGACTCCTGAACCGAACTATGGGTTGCGTTAAAGCCAGGTATTGTGTGCCTCGAGGGGCCTAGGAATCCTCGACCAGTTAATGGAAAGATATACGGTAAACCTTAGAGGTGGGTGCTCTCATCAGGCCTAATAATCCCAGGATGGGATATAAGGTAAATCCTAGAGAGTGGAGTCTCGGTTAGGGAATAGTGATCCCATTTGGATTGTGGTAAATCCCATAGACTGGTGTCTCGATTATGGCCTAGTGATTCGGTGTGGATTGTGGTAAAGCCTGAGAGACTAGGAGATAGGAAAATTCCTCACAGAGTAGGCAGAGAAATCTGGTGGCATCCATGCTTGTTTTGGACTAGTGATCTGGTGGAGATCATGGTAAAGCCTGTTCTTACATGTATATTGTGTTGGCCTAGTGATCCGGTATGGATTGCGGTAAAGCTTGGTTTCTATTGATGAGGGTGACGTGGTTTAGCCTTTGGAAGCCCTGGATGGTTTTGATGTGTTTTATGAGATCCCACGTTCATGATTGTAATATAGCATGGGGGTGACTGGCTGAAGAGAGATTTGTCTCAACCATGTCTACGACCGGGTGGTACGTGGTAGTCCCATACCGGTTGGCCTTTGCATCATTAATATGAGGTTATTTCTCCTTGTTATTTATGAGTATTGTATTGGTTTATATGTGGTTTATATGGTTGATGTTTCCTTGATATTTATGTTGTTATTATGCTTGTTATAAGAATGTATTATGATAATGATGATGTATATCTCTCCTCGTGTTTTGATTTGTAAATGAATGAACCATGTATCTGTGACTTAATAGATGATAATGCAACTAATGATATAAGGGATCAATGCTTCTTAATGATTATCAGATAAGTATGAGACCCTTATTCTCATATCTGGTGTTTACTCCTGTAGATTATATATTTGTGATATGTTTGACAAAATGCATGTCATGGCTATTAGGGGTCTAGTAAAGTCCTTGTTCAAGTAATTTCATTTGTATCATTATTCGGTTGTTATCTTTCAGTTCTAAAAGTGTCATTAAGTTTTGGGTTGTGACCTAGGTTCTAGGCTTATAAAGTGGCGCAAATCTCGGAGACGCAGGCTCAGGTCTGAGGAAAACAATCCTTGGACACATGCATACCCATGTTGTGGGAGTGTCCAAAGCCTCCTGGATGCATGCATGCCCATATCAAGGCAGCGTCCAGGATTTTAATGGTCTAAAACTTCAGTTAGTCTCAGGGGCAGGTTACCGGAGTGGTTGGGATGGCTCGTGGGAGTTCTGTGGCTAATGTGGAAGGTTTGCATGGTGTGTTTCCATCGATTACACTTCCTTAAGGTCACCTACGAGGTTGAATCCCATCATAGTAGCCACTCGTCACATGTTTACCCTGGTTGGCCAGTTACTTGGGTAGATGTAGGAGGAGGGTGTTACAAAGTGGTATCAGAGCACGTTGCGCTCTCTTTGGGTCATATATGATACCACAGAGTGGTATCAGAGCATGGTTAACCCCTCGAACTGGATGGGCGGTGTGTCGGTCATGCATTCATGTCGGTTGCATATGTGTTCCTTATACTTGTAGTCCATGTGCTTGTTGCATTTGCATGGTGTTGATCATGGTTGTAGTGATGTCACCATGTGAAGGTTGATGGTGTTGTTGTGGGATGTGTCGCCATGAGTGTATGGGTGTATATGAATTGTTATGCATGTCGACGTCTATATGCATGCACTGTCAAGGTTATGGTTATGGATGTATGCTAGGTTAGACATGCATTTTGAGGTCATTGTATGCAATTAGCTCATAATGATGTTATTGGTATGTTATGATGTTAATGAGTTGGGTGATATAAAGCAGAAGATGCAGATCATTAAAGTGAGGTTGTAGCACTAGACTTTGGGGTAAGAGAAGATCATCATACAAGTATTGTATGTTGGCATCCATGTATGTTAGTTAATGGATTTTTATATGCATTAGGGTTATGTACATGTTTGTCATTTATTGCTGTTATGGTTACATGCATGGTAGATGCTAGTGAATCAATGTGGTCATACGCACATGTGTCGAATAGTCATGAATGATAGTAACTTGTTGTTATATGCATTCTTGTTGTTGTGTTATGATAGTTAGTTTGATGCTTATGTTATATGTTGTTGATGAGTATGTTATATGTTAACTTCTTGTTGTTATATGGTAGTTAGCTTGATGATTAGGTTATATGTTGTTATCGTTATATGCTAGTAACTTGATGATTAGGGTTATTGCATTTAAGATCTTAATGTTGTGTGTATTGTGTTAACCTGGATTGGCCTATGCAGATGGTTAAGGTTATGATATCTAGGTAGAGATGACATATTTGTGATATGGTGTTGTACTAATCTAGATTGACTATGCATATGTGATTGTTAGGCATGAATGACGATTGTTTATGAGTTTATGATGTGAACATGTTAGCTAGTTATTGTTATGGACATCGTGACCTTATTTATGTTTGAGTTGATATGTCTTGAAGTTATATCATGCTAATCTGGATTGATTGTGCAGACAAAATAGCCTCCAATGAGATACATTAAGGCATGAGTTTTCTTATGTCGTCTATTTGTTGTTTGAATGTTTGACTATGTTGTTTATTTGGTGTTTGAGTGTTTGGTGTCTATTATGTTGTCTATTGTCTAGATATTTGATTACTTCAATGATATGAGTATGTGTCTATAATATTTCTTGTTGAAATGATCTTGTTTTAAGATGGTTGTACTAATACATATGTATTGAGACAATTTATATGTATTGGAGTGTAAGTAGGTGATAGTTGTAGCATTATGTATTATGATTGATGAAAGTGAGTTGATTATTGAGTATGACATGGTTGTTAGACTTGGTAAAGGTTGATTTCAAATTAACATACATGATGTCTTGATCTTTGGAATGTAAGACTGACACATGTGAGCAATTACAGGGCAACATACCTGCTATTAGCTTGACAGGGTAATAGTTGATGTGTTTATATAACTAACAGTTGGGTGATGTGATAGTGCATAGTAAGACTCTATTGCATCAAGGAAAATGTAACATAAAGGAATTGGGAAAAAAATCCTTGGTTATGTTTGGAAACTGCAATTTCAAATGAATGAGTGATTTGCATACAGGAAGTCTTTTTAACCTTGAATTTGTTTGACATTATGAGGATATGTGTTATATTCATAAATATGTATTTGACAGGTATAACAGTTGATTCTAGTTATAGCTAGGTTCATCAAAGGATTGGAGTCCCTTCAGAGATGGAATGGATGTGTTCAGTTGCAAGCAATGTGCTTGGCACAACAAGGTAAGGTAACTAGTGTATTGTTATGTTTATTTATGCACTGACAATTATGTGTTTATGGAAATATGATGTAGGGGATTGCATGGCAAAGAGACTACCATGAAATTCTGAAGAAGGCTCAGGTTGAGCTTTCCTTTGGAAGCACTAGGAACCATGGGGATTGATTCATGGTGTATGTTGAGAGTCTTGTGATTTCGATTCTTTGTGCTTTGTTTGCACTTGATTTGCAGCTTTGTTTATGTCTAGTGTATGGCCATACCACTTGGTTCATGGTGTCGTATTGTTATTGGGTTTCATCTTATTTGCGATTTTTTCTTGCCTTTTATGTCTTAAGGGTCTTGGAAATTGATTGGGAAAGAGGAAAGTTAATGGAGTTCAGGGAGATTTGAATGAAACATAGAAGGTAATTTAAGACCCAAATGAAGCTCGGTGCATGAGTAAGGGAAGTTTAAGGTAAGAATATGACAATCGGTTAGATTAGTTCGATCCATTGATATAAATGGACAGTGCTAGTACAGTCGTGAGAAAGGTAATAGGAAAGGTGAAGTAAATGGATTTGAGGTGTCAAATGCCTTGGCTATGTTGGGAACGATTGTTCTCAATGTTGTGCACGGTGTGCACAAATAAAGGGAGTTCTCTTAACCTTAACGTTATGTTATCTGGTAATTATGTCGTGATCATGATTATGTTGATGTCTATATATGTATACATGTATGTATGTATGTAGTTATGTTGTGTTTGATAGGGTCATCATGGATCTTGATTGTTTTATGCTAATATATATATATATGTGTGTGTGTGTGTGTGTGTGTGTGTGTGTGTGTGTAACTATCTGATAGGGTTGTTAGGGATCATTCTTGTGGAGGAATGATTGCTTATGCAGGTGAGTGGCATAAGGGGTTCCTGGCTATGAGGAATCAAGTGGGGGGAGTAGTCATGACAAATATATGAGGTCAGTATCACGTTAATATGAATTGATATTGTATTCTTGTATTATGCCTATGTTTATGTTATGACAGGTAACTCTGAGGGAGACATAAGCTAAATGAAAACAGTGAGATCTAAGGTATGCTAAGATAAGCATGGATGGCGAAGAGACACTAGAAGCTAGGTTGTCTGATAGAGACAGTGTGATTTTGGATATGCAGTGCTACTATTGTGAATATGTTGTATACGTTGTACATGTTGCATCTGTGATGTTGTGGGCATGCGGCATTGTGTATATATAGTGTGTGTACATGTTGTTTATGAAATGTTATGTACATGGTGGTATAAATTGTGTTGTGTGAATATGCATATGCAGTGATGGATATAGATGGTGTTATTTATGTGTCGGATATGAGGTGTTGTGTACATATTGTACTAAGCGCACGATGGATATCGGTGTTGTGTGCATGATTGTACAAGTGGTGTTGTGAGCATGTGGTTTCGTGTACATGTTGTACATGTAGTGTTGTGTGCAAGTGGTGTTATGTACATGTTGTGCATACTGTGTTGTGTACATGTGCATGTGGTGTTGTGTACATCTGGCGTTGTGTACATGTTGTATAGTGTAGATTTTCCTATAGATTCAAAACTCGTATAATGTACTAAACGCAAGACAAGAATCTACGCTACCCTTTAGACAACGGAAATCAATGATTGATGAAAACAATAATCGACAAGAGGAAGATAATCAAAGACACATAACACAATTGTTTCTTTAGGGAAAGTCACTACTCAAAACCCCGACTATCTATTGCTTTAATAAAAAATATGAGTGATAATACAAAGCTTATTCTCACAAGAACAATTCCACACAAGTATGATCAACTCTTTGCCTCACAAGCCTGCACTGACCAACACTTAGCCAATTTCTTCTGATTGCATGCATGATCTGTACAACTCAAATCATTCTACAACTGATAGTACACTATCCCTGCACTCTACTCTCAACCAGGTCTTTCTCTGAACTGACATGCATGAGTTTGGGAATCTTCAGTTAGCTAGAGTAGCACTGAGGATGCACCAGTGCACCAACTCACTACTATTCCTCTACTAGTTGCACAAACAATTAGAACTAGTTTAATCATCTATAACTCAGTCAAACTGAGTTATCTAACTACAACTTAAATAAACTCATCCTGACCCCCTAAAATTTAGGGAGAACATATACAAGACTACAAAAATATTTCCAACTCAAAATTCCTAAGCTAATTAAGTCAATTAAACTTAAATAACTATTTACAAGTTACTATGAGAATAGAATTTGATTTTAATTCACAATTTAATTCAAGGGAAAATTAAACTGGAATTCCATTTCTCAACACTCCCTCTCAACAATAAAGGGATTATCAGCTACCCTAATCCTGTCTCTGTGAAACTCGAATTTACATCTTGATAATGCCTTTGTCAAAATGTCAACATCGTTCTCCTCCATGGAAATGTACTCCAACAACATAATCCACCTCAATACACAATCTCTGAGATGATGATATCGAATATCAATATGCTTGGACCGATCATGAAAAACTGGATTTTCAAAGAGTTTGATCTCTGATTATCGCAGTAAATCAAATTTGGATCCATCTGTTAACCAAACAAACCAACTAGAATATTCCTCACCCATATGGCCTCACATGTTGCCTGACTTGCAGCCATGTACTCTGTCGAACTAAGTGCAACCAATCTTTGTTTCCCACTGTACCAAGAAACTATCACTGGCCCAATACTGAAAATCCCTCCTGATGTGCTCTTCCTATCAAATGGGCTCCTTGCCCAATCTACATTGGTGAAGCCTTGAAGCTTCACTCCATGTATCCGTCTGTACTACAATCCATACTAAGTAGTGCTCCCGAGGTATCTCAACACATGCTTTGTCGCCTTCCAATGCAACTTGGTAGGCCTAACCATCGCTTGACTAAGCTGGATAACTGCATAGCCCATATTCGGTTGTGTGTTCACCAAATACATGAATGAACCTACAAGATGTCTGTAAACAATAACTTCCACTGCTTCCCCTAAATTAGCATCCTCCTTCCTCCAGTTACCTGCTAGAGGAGTCTCCATCAGTTTGTTTCTCTACATGCGAAACCTCCCGAGTATCTCATTGGCATACTTTCCCTAATACACAAATAGTTCCCCATCACCCTGTTATACATCCATGCCCAGAAAGTAATGCATGAGCCCATGTCCTTCATCTTAAACTCGCTTGCAAGGTCCTCCTTGAAAGACTTGATCAATTGATCATCACCCAAAATCAAATCGTCGACATATAATACAATGATCACAATTTACCTTCAACCACTATGTGGTACTGGTTCTCATTCGCTTCACTCTTGGTGAAGCCCAACCCGGTGAAGTAGTTATCGATCCTAGTGTACCAAGCATAGGTTGATTTCTTCAACCCATGCAATTCCCTCTTGAGCCGATACACATGCAACTCATGGTTTGAAGGTCTCAAAACCTTTAGGTTGCTCCATGTACACCTCTTCCTCAGTCGTGCCATTAAGGAAGGTTGTCTTTACTTCCATATGATGTATCGTCCAACCCATTTGTGTTGATAGTTCCACTATAGATCTGATTGATGAGTACCTTGCAACAGGAGCAAAGGCCTCATCATAGTCAATCCCCTCTACCTATGAAAAGCCACAGCCACAAACTTAGCCTTATGCTTCTCCACACTGTTATCCCCTACAATTTCCTAGGATGAGGAGGAAATCAAAAAAGGTAACCTCGAACCACTTTCAGTTCAGTCGCTAGCCCTACTGAACGAGAGAGGGATCTCTCTAAGGATTTTTCATTGAATAACTAAAAAGAAATAGGTTTTAGGTTAGATATACAAGTCTTGTTTGAGTATTTGAGAATTTAGGTTTTTTAAGTTGTTGGACTAGGGATTAGAGAAGGTAATTAGGTCAAGGCTTAAAGTATGTAGTGAAAAGTATTAATGTGCTATGGTGAACTTAAAGTGTTGTCAATGTAGTATAGGTCTCGGAGTTTAAGAAAACATAATGAGCATGTAAAAGCATGAAGTCATTAGCTTTAGAAAAAAAGAAACACAAGCATGATTTCCAGATAAAGAGAGCTTAGATCTAAGATTTCTGTCTATATAATCGCAAGGAAATTCATAGGAACAAGAATTCCTGAAATATAGTTGCAATTGCTCCTATATTAGTTGTAAAGAACATAAGGTACAAGCTTCTCCACAAAAGTCCCACCCATCTCTCTGAATGAGAAATGATACATATCGACTCAATTCAACCATTTCCCCACCTTCAGGAATCAAATTCCTAGGTGGTGGAACTGTTTCCAAGATTCTCTCAACCAACAAGTGAGAGTGAGAAGGTCAAACACAAACACTTCTTTTAGACTTTGTTTTGGAGTTTGCTTCCTTAATGAGGCCTAATAAACCATTAAAAAAAAAAAACCTATCATGTCTATTTATTCATGATTACATCATCTAACCTCGAACTAACTTCAATTACATCATGAGTTACATCATGACTTTTGACTTTGACTAAGTCAAATTGAAAACTAGGAAATTACACAGTGAAATTTAAATGAAAAACACAGAAATTTGCAGAAGCGCATTGCCAACTTTGAACCCACTTTAAGGTGCCTTCCTAAGGTCCAAATTAAGATATGAAAGCGCGCTCTACTAGATTTTCCTGTCTAGTTTTCAGAAAAACTTGAATTTTTGAAAATGACCAACGGGAAGGCCTTAAAAAACTCATTCTCCCAAGGTATCTCCAAAAGCGCAATGCTGTTAAAAAGAGGGGCATAATGTTGATTTTTGACCCATTTTTCTCCTTTTTCTCAAAATTTGGGCCCTCTCTGAGAAATCTGATGAAATGAGTTTTGAGAGGAGGCCATGAGATTTCCAAAACTGCAAACTATTTTTCATTTGGAGCCCTGAGGAAAAAGCGCAGCGCCTTGGCACTGCGCTTCTATGACTAGCCAATTTTTTGAATTTGGCACCAAAATAGCCAAAAAACCAAAAATGCTCAGAAATTCTTCAAAATTGGTCATGATCTGTAAAATGATGTATGTCAAGCCCTCATGGATGCTTCATCAAGAATCTCCAAGTTATCCCTCTCGTTTTTGTCCTTTAGGGTTTCCTTTAACTTGTTTTCCAATTCCTTGAGCTTGATGTTACATATCATGTTTCTGGTTTGATAGTGATGTGCCATGTGCCTTAGTAGTTGGTTATCTCTGTTGGATTTGTTAAGAAGCTTTTCTAAGTGGTCATTGACGTTATCTATCCAATACTCTCTATCCTCATTAATCTCCAAGGCAATTATGTCCTCTATATCTAGGTCTTCATCTAGAAAACTATGTCCTTTCTCCTCCTTCAATGCCTTTTTGAGTCCCTTGGTCCTTGGCCTCTTTTTCCTCCCTTATCTTTTAGTTTCCTCAGGTTCACTAGGCTCCAACACTGCTTTGCCTTTGCCTGCTTGTTGCAACAATTTAGTTTGCTCTTTCTCCATGATAAGTTGTCTAGCTTTAAGTTGATTGTTTTCTTGTTCTGGGAAGGAGATAACAAATCTTGCTCTTGCTATGTTGTCCATGAGTTCTTTGATCCAAGAATCCTTCTCTTTGATGATATTTTGCATGTTTGAAGGCTCATTTGTTGTTTCTAAGTCCACCATTTCAAATTCATGCTCAATTAAGACTTCATCCTGCATGTGATCCCTGTTTTGCTAATGTAGAAGACTTGGCCCTTTTCTCAACATGAGAAGTAAACACAAGCATTTTTCCTCTTTGATACATTCTAGTCACCTCAGATCTAGGTGCCTTAGAAACCTCCACTGATTGGCTTGATGATCCTACCTTCATCTGTTGTGTTGGTATGCTTTGATGTTGAACTGAAACATTAGTCTCATGCCATTGCAAAGTTGTTTCTATGAAATAATCCCATGTCATGTTCTTCTCTGCAAGTTGATGGAGAACTACAGTCTTTATCAGGCTATGATGAAAAAGACTAGGGTAGTGTTCTTTGTCTTTCACCTATACCTTCTCAAACATTTTAACAAGGCTTCTACATAGATAATTGCACATGTTGAAAGGCTTTTTAGCTGTGAAGTGCATTAGAAGTTGAATGTGATATGCATACAATCTAGAAAACCTTCCCTCACAAGTGAAAAACTTCATAAAAACCTTCATTAAAGGAGCATACTTCTCCAACAAGTACCTAAATGGGATGATGTGTGTTTGGGTCTCCCTGTAGGGTGTTTTCAAGAGAGACCTGTAATGTTCAAGGTCCAAATTCATACCTTTAAACCAATATTCTCCATGATTAGGTATCATTGTAGCAAGTGAAATGGCATCCACTAAAAATGTAAACTCAACCCCTGCTATGATGGCCCTTTCCCCTTTCAAATGAGTGGAAATCCAATCTGTCAACTATTCATGAAAACCTACTTCACATACCCTTTTACAAAACTCTAGACAATTTACATCTTCAAAACATTGCTTGATGAAGGGCGATGAGTTGATTTCATTACAGTTGTGTTGATGCCTCGAAAACCGCTGCATCAACATCGGGGATAACCACCGGTCCGGACCTTAAAGGCAACTCCTTTTCCGTTTGGTATGGTGGCTCCGACTGGATATAATGGGACCAGTTTCCCAATGATTGGTAAATGGGATGAATGAATGATTGATTTTCTAATATCTAACGATAATGGATGAATGATCTAATTTTAAAAAGTAAAATATAAACAACTATTCTATCCCGGGAAATTGCTGCTTTTAGTGTAACTCTGGATGGTCTTCATTCACAAATAGGCATATAGATGACCTTTGTTGGTAAGTAAAGATGTTTATTCATATGATAGTACTAAGCCCAAATAGTTGAACAAAGCAATCAAGCAAACATTATTACACTATTTCTCATTTATATCATAGACATAGACATGAGTGAAAGGATAACAGTCCTCGGACATCCAATAGTGCAAAGTACAAGGCTTGTTGTTAAAGCACATATATATATTCAATGATAGCAAAATTTAAACGAATGCAAATTCATATAAAAATGACAGAAGAGCATAGATAATAGTACCATATGTTTATTCGAGTCACTCCCAATATCAATCGCATTCACATTCCTTTTTCCAACTTAGAAAACACTTCCACAAGAGGTAATAGTGCACGGATTATCAAAGCTTTCTTTGTCAAAAATCAAAATACTGGCCCAGTCTTTATAAAAAATAGATCAGAAGCACAATAGTGTGACTTCCTGATTTGAGTTTATACAAAAACTGAGGACCCTTTCCAATGCATTGAAAGGGCCTATAAATACTAATTAAACTAACTAATTACAAAATAAAACTGCTAATAAATTGGTACAACTATGCTATGAAGATCTCCTCAAAATCGGCTTGTCTTTAGTCGGTAGCATGATTCATTGCTTCGAATGATCTCCCTTCGGCTTGAGCTGGCAGATTTCTAACATCGGTTGCAACTCTGGGGGGCAGCTTAGGCGAGAATTCAGTTGAGCTGAGTATGTGGCATCTTGTATCTCGGGGATCATGCAACTGATAGCATCAGTTAAACACTTGAGCGCGGCCCTCTGACTGTATGGCTTGATTAGAAAAAACCAAAAGGTATCCCAAGTTAGACTTTGGATGCCAGCGATTAATCTTCCTTTCTTTTCCAGCTCCTGGTTGCATGTCTGTTCCAAGGCTTTGGCCGATGTTAATTTTCCTGGATTACACTAAGAAATCATATTAGACAAATAAAGAGTGTCGTTGACAAATTCAATTAAATTGCTAGTAGATAACCGACATCTCGAGGTTTCTCTTTCTGCCTTCATTAATTGAGTCTGCCACTCTAGGAACAGGATGTCTTTGTGTGCTTCAATAATTTTGGGCAGATCTGAAGCCTGTCCTTCAAGGGAGTCTTGCCAGGCGAGGAAATTGGTTAAGGTTTCATCGGCCTGTTCCAATTCCTGTCTGGCTTCAACTGATTTATCAACTATAGCTGTAGTAATTTCACAAAGAGGTTCAGCCAAAGAAATTTTATGACATAGCAGTCTCAGTTGTGTAATCAATGCTTTATTGATTTGTAGAGCTTCTGTTCTGAATTCTGCTATTTGAGGAAGGCTCCTGAACTTTTCCACTTCTTGTGATAGTTGAGCGATTTGCTCATCCTTAGTCTTGCTCATTTGTTCGTTCATTGCCTTTAATTTGGCCACTGCTTCAGACAGTTCCTTCTGTTTCTGTACTACACTTGAATCTATTCTCCGTTTCTCTTTGTGTAATTGCTCAGTTAATTGGCTGTTGGTTTGCCGTTGTGCTGCTAGCTGTTGTTCCAATTGATCTATTTTCCGTTGTGCTTCGGACACCTGCAACTGCAATGAATCAATCATTTGATCTTTTTCCTTGAGGAGACTGCTCACTTCCGAAGCCTTATCCATTGTGGCTGCCGAATATGCTCCGGCATACTGGGAGAGTTTTGTAAGGTCATCGGAAGGGTTCAGTTCCTCCTTCCACACCACGTTA
Source organism: Pinus tabuliformis (assembly GCA_031772625.1). Classification (NCBI taxonomy): domain Eukaryota; kingdom Viridiplantae; phylum Streptophyta; class Pinopsida; order Pinales; family Pinaceae; genus Pinus; species Pinus tabuliformis. The sequence continues at coordinate 1,043,379,440 of CM062817.1, read as the reverse complement.
GCCATCTCTGTTTGATCTGGCAAAAGGGAAGATTGATCAAGTCTTTTCCTTTTCCTCTGTCTTTTCACCACAACCCTGTGTTTAGGGCTGTAAAAGACGTCTAGTGGTGGTATGTCTTCTACCTGTAAAACAATTTGATCAGATGGATCTCTGGGGATTATTTATGCATCCTTACTACTGGGTAGGCCACTGGTTCCTTCCATTGGAACCGTAGTTGTGGTTGTTTCTTGGCTGACTGTCACTTGAGGCTTGTCGAATCCTGGTGGAGTCTCAGGATTATTAATAATAGAGTCAAATTGTTGCCACTCTTGGAGGAGTTTTGGATCAATTTGAGTCTCCAAATCAATAACTTCACTGTCATGCTTCTTCCCTTTTTCCTGCTCTTTTCCTTGCTCCTTTCCTTTCTCCTGCTCAGTTTCTTTTTCGAGAATTTCTTTTGTAGCGGGAGGCTCGTCAGTACTCTTCTGCCCAGGCTCGCTTGACTTAGTTGTTGGTGTAGTGGCCAACAAGTCCAGAGGCAGAGTTTGCAACCTCTGCTCTCTGAGCCTATTGAATTCCACCAGTGCTTCATCATTATATCTCATTCTAGCCAATGTTTTAACCCGAGACAAAGATTCTGCTGAAGAAAATAAATCATCAAATTGATCTTTTTCATGGTCAAACTTGGTGAGTTTGGCCTATTCAAGCACATTGTAGGCAACCTTCCGAGGATCGAATTGCCTACTAGGGATGGTCGCAAGGTTGAGCACATTAATTTTGCCTGCCTCCTTCTCAGCATGTTTCCAATCAAGTATGGTGTAAACACCACTTCTTAAAGGAAATACAGGCCATAGCTGCTTTTTGGAAGTCCTTAAAGTTTTGGACGTTCCAGCGGTTGTGATTTGGTAGGCTAATTCACGTGCCAACAGTTTATCGGGCACATATAATGGGAGAACATGGGGTTTTGTGGCGCTGCCAAACACCCATATATACGTGAATTTTTCTTCCCCGAACCAATTCCCCACTGCAGTCAAATCAATTTTGGCCTCCTCGGAATTCTTGGGGCAAGCCTATCAAAGATAGCATAATAGATGTGCAACATAAAACCATTACAGATTTGATATAAGTGGTCTTTGTAATGTGCCTTCCATAACATTTGATGGTAGATGTGAATTGGTTTGGGGTCCATTGGCGTCCACCTCCACCCGAGTATCAGGTATTCAGAATTAAAACAAAGCATATCCATGACATAAGCACTGTAATAGAAGGGAGGGATAGTCCAGGTAGTTTTGCATGAATTGAATCTAAAATCAAGAATTGCAGAGGCTAATTTATCAGACAATATATTGGCCCAATCCATGATATAACTACTAGTTGCCGCTTCCATTAAAGGAACCATTTCGATATCAAATCTTGCAGAATCATGCATCCCCCATATCCTACACATCATCACCCCAGCGTAACAGTAAGGAGATGCTAAGGAATCCACGGAGTACTTACCCGATGACTCGTGTTTGTGCTTTGCTGGATTCTGTCTCCACTGTCTAATTGGGGCTGATTCCGTCTCATTTTCATCTGCGAATTTCTTTAGAAAAGCTTTGTTGTATTTCTTCTCCGGCTCGGGCAAATGGTACATTTTCCTCAAGTCATCAAGCTAGAATGAACTGAAAACTCTTCCATCAATCGTGCAAAAGGTCCTATTAGAAACAGGAATTTGTTCAACCACCCATCTGACCACATCAGTGTAAGGGAGAATTTTCTCCCGAGCTGCTATCCTGTGTAGAAACGAGTCGGCCAAATCCTTTAGCGAAGCTTCTGATTTGTTGGTTGAGTCTGCAGTTGCTTCTTCTTTTGTTTCCTCTGGTTCTTCAGCCTCAATCAGATTATAAATGCTTTTCCAACTGGTATTTCCCAGGCGAGACATGTAGTGTCTAAAATCAATCCCTTCTTGCTTGGTCCTGCGTCATTGGTGGGCTGGATAGTAACTGCAGGGGCTACTGCCGCAGCGAACCTCTTAGATTTCTTCCCCATTTGCTTAAAACTTAACACTTCGGCGGAATTCTGCACAAGGAAGGAAGACCATCGTGATACAAAGAAACAGATAGCAAGAGCCGATATGAAAGAGTATGAATAAAAATCACGATAAAAATTGCCGCAGATAGAATCTAAGTGGAAAATCTCGGCATAACTCCTTCATTAATTGGCCGCTTCATCTGTCAGTGATGATAAGGGAGCTTTTAAATAATCCATCATAACATATATTGATTCAAGCGTGGCTTATATTTTGGCGGTTAATCGCATTTGATGATTGGCGTCGTGAAAAGGAGGATTTACATAATAATCCAAAATATCGTTCAATCACCGAAGGTGATACAATGCATGCCAATCTTTATTATGTTTAGAAATACGTGCCCAGATTTAATGTATCGCAATCGGGGCAGGGCTTGGGTTCCTTTATTTGTGCCATTGTGAATCGTCGATCGCCGATGGCGATATGCCTCATCGCATCGGGGGATTTGAGGGTGGCTCAATTAACGCAACACTTACCAATGCCGATTGCCGATAGCGATGCCTTTATCGCATCGGAGGAATGGGGAATGCTTTATAGGTGATGTGCTTTGTCTTTCCCCGATATCCGATAGCGATTTCCCTTTTCGGATCGGAATTATTCAATGTGCCTTTACTTATGTTCCTTTTGTTATTGCGATATGCGATCTTGCGATCGCTTTATCGCAATAATAAAAGCTTTATAATTTGTTTTTTTTTAAAGGGCGCTTTTCTCATTGTTTTCAAAAGGGAAATCATATTTCAATTGGACTTTTTATGAGGGTTTTTTCCTAATAATAAGTAAATACCAATTTATTCACATATCTATGTTTAAAAGGGACCCATTTCCTATTATGATTTCAAAGAAAAAATTTATGAAATGGGGGGGTTCTTGTACATCACAACATGTTGGTAGGCTCATATCTGAGGATGTTGCCTCCTTTATGATGTTTTTTCCTCTCTGGTGAAGAATCTCCCTCCATGATGGTAGAAACCCTAGAATCAGGAAATGGAAAAACAGTGAGGAATGAGTTAAAATATGAAATGAGGGGTTTAAGGAAAGGAAATGATGGTAGGGAAATTTTTAGGAGATGAATAGGGGCTGCAAGCAACTTATGAAGCTTAAATGGAGTGAAATGAGGGAAAGAGATGTTTAGTAGAAATTGAAAAACATAGCTGCTAGGAAATCTGTGAAAAATGCTAGGTATAAGCTAGGGTTTAGTTAAAGGTGAGGCAATTTGATGATTTATAGGTTATTTAGTGAATCAAAGCATGTTTTAAACATGTACAGAGGCGTGAGGTGGAAGATTTACATGTTTAGAATATCAAATCTAACCAAACCATCAGTTACACTAGCTTGTAGCATGAAAATTTCACCTAAACCCTAGATGAAGAGAACTTGCATTTGAATACATCTTGCTAAAGGGAAAAGGTAAGCAAAGTGCTATACTTACTTGTGGACAAGCTTAGGTTAGAAAAACATTAGATTGCAAGCTCCAAAATTGAATTTGGGTGAGTTATGAAGAGTTTCAGGCTGCTCTAGCACAAGTGCAAAGCAGTGTCTGGAAGCGCAGCGTTGGCCTCAGAAGCACAACGCAGTCTCTCGAAGCACAAAGCCACTAACCAAATTTGCCTAGGAACCTGTGTTTTTTTCGCCAATGGAGGGGAGAGCTCGATGAAAAAAGGAGTTTAGAAGGCAAATGAAATAAGTTTGGGACATTTTTTCCTTTTATAGGCAAATATGATTCCCTTTCGAATAGAAATGGGCCCCACATACCTTTCCAAAACCTTATTTTTTACCTTTTAAATTGGGCCACTTTGAAAAGTTGAAACCTGAGTTGCTCTTTATCTTTTTTGAACAATGAGACTTCTTCTTCTTGAATCTTAAGATTGCAACCATTAAGAACTTATAAAATTTCATCAAACTTATACAAAGAGCTACTTATCATGATTCATTTAATGTTGGATTTACACATGGAACGAGGATGGACCTTGAAACCTTAATGACATAATGAAGACATGAGACTAAGTGGAATGGTAATGATGATGACTGATATAATGAAAACAATCTTTTTATTATGCTTTCTTCATCTGAGAGAGGTAGATGACTAGCATGTGTGATTTTTCCAAAGATATGGAGATATTCCTAGACAAACTAGCCAGTGACCAAATTTTACTTTGAAAACCTAGTAGACATAATAAAATTTGACATTGAGACTCCTGACAGACTTGGTAAAATCATATTTGATCATTGGTGATAGGAAAACAAGACTGGCACTAACATTGGCTCCAGCTGGGGATGGCAGCTCCTTGGAGGTGTCAAGAACACCATAGACCAAGTAGCCTTGTTCATTAGGCATGGAGTCAGCATGCAAAGACTAAACTCAAATTGAAAACTGACTGACTAACTAACTAACTTGACTATAAAAAACATACTGATTGAAAAACTGACTTTGCAACTATTTTAACAAAATGAAAACAACAGTTGATCACACACTACCATCTACAGCTCGATTTACCTTGTAAAGCCATCAGGAGCTCACCACTGACTTGTCATCTGTTCTTGGGACCACATCCCAAACACTATTACGAACTATGGATTCATACTCCTCCACCATGGAATCAACCCAAATCGGCTATTGCACTGCTTCTTCAAAGGAAGATGACTCTCTCTCAACACATCTGCCCATAAGAGCCATGTATCTAGTGTACCTCTCAGGTGACCTCCTCTTCCTGAGTTGAGATGTGGGTGCTCCCACATTCTCTTGTGCATCATGCAATAGCCTGTCACCCTCTTTGGTGTGCTTCTCCTATCTCTGGAAGACTTTGCTTGAGTGGATGTCTCCACTCCAAGATCCTCTGCATGTGGTTGCTCCACATCAATCTAAGGCTCCTCAACCTTAGGAGCTAAAAGCTCCTCAATCGCATGTATCTCAAGCTCCCTCTCAAGGGAAACTCGCATGGCCTTCTCCTCATCGAATTTGACATCCCTGTGAACCACTGTCATCTTGTTGGTCAGCAAGTACATGCGATAGTTGTGAGGTGTATCAATGTACCCCACAAATACCCCCAACTTTGTTGTCGGCTTAAGCTTCTTCTGTGCATCTTTGGTCAAATGGAAATATACCGATGACCTAAAAATCCTGAAGTAACCAACATTTGGTCTCTTATCGAAATAAGCCTCCCCTGGTGTCTTCATCCAAAGTATCCAATGTGAGCTGCGGTTATGCAAATAAACCATTGTGTTGCATGCCTCAGCCCACAAGTGTAGTGGTAGGCCTTGATCATGCAACATTGCCCGTGTTGCCCCTACAATGTTTTTTTTCTTCCTCTTGGCCACCCCATTCTGCTGTGGGTTATGGGGTGTTGTCAACTCCCGTTTAATCCCTTCTGTTGCACAGAAGTTCTTAAACTCATTTGAGACATAATCACCACTATTATCACTCCTCAAAGCTTTATCCTTCTTTCCAAACTCTTTCTCGGTCAATGCTTTAAATTTACAAAACGTTACGAAAGTTTGATCCTTCTTCTACATGAAAAATATCTAACATTTACGAGAAAAGTCGTCAATAAATATAACGCAATACCTGTTTTTGGCCTTGGATGCTGTCGAGAATGGTCCACACACATCTGAATGGACTCACTCTAGAATCGCCTCTACTCAACTGTCTCTGTCATGAAAGGAAGCCTTGGTGTATTTTCCCAAAGTACACCCCTTACATGTATCAACTTGCTCTAGCGTACCTTTGGGAAGACAAGTAGATATCTTCTACATGATTTTCAAAGCCCCATGATGCAAGTGGTCCAATCGCCTGTGCCACAACTCACCAATGTCTCGAATCTGCACCTTCTTTGCTTTCGTGCTCAAAGTAGCAAAATCCTTTACCGATAGCTTCTAGAGATTCTTAACTCGAATCCCTATCTTCTTTACTTGACCCGTGGTTATGTGTCGAAGGAACACCTTTCCTTTTAAGAAATCACGTCATAGCCTCTATCCTCAAGCATGGCGATTGATACTAAGTACTTCTTCAACCCGAGCACATACATAACATCCCTCAAGGTGAGAGGAGCACCTTGCTCCCTCTGAAAAGTAACTGTGCCCAATCCAGTAGCACTATACCTCCCATCGTCACCCATCTCGATAAGCATCTGGAGATCCTTCTCCTCCAAATCACTGAACAACTCCTTGTCACCAGTCATGTGGAATGAAGCTCCAATTTTAGGGTACCATACACTATCCGTCATTGATGACACCATGCATGCAATGAGAGTAAAATCCAATTCTAATTGAGAGGCCAAAGCCTCACCCGCCGCTCCTCCTAAGGACTTCTTCTTAGACTTCTTGAGCGGACAATTTGTAGCAAAATGGCTTAGCTCGTGACAATGAAACCACTTAACTTTCTTCGTGTCTTTCTTCTTACCTCCACGGCAAGAATCTAATTTGGAATGGGGTGCCTTCCCTTTCCTTTTCCTTGCCTTACATGCTAAGGCACAATTTTCCTCGTCCTCAATCTTTGATAAGGAACCATATCTGGTGTTCCTTCTGATCTCCTCCTACATCAAATCCGACCACATTCACTCCCAATCTGACACCTTCTCCCTCCCATTGATAGAGTCTTGATAGATATTCCAACTCTTGGGAAGTCCTAAGAGAGCTAGGCTCACCATATCATCCTCGACAGTGGTTATTCCAACACTTTCAAGCTCATCATGACAGTGAGTTGATGCAGGAGCATCGGCATTAGCCAGCAATGTGGAGGATTGTCCACATGTTGTGGCTAATCACAGTAAAATTCATTGACTGTTTGGTTCAATTCAGGTTTATTGAGAGGAGTAGACTTCATGAATAGTTTGTTATGGAAATAAATGTGATTGTTTTATTTAGAATTAGAGATAACACTTATTAATATTGATGTAATCGAGAGTGATAAGATTAGGAGATTTTGCTGTTAAGATCTTTCAAATAAATAGGAGGTTTATGTTTGCTATTATTAGAAGAATTAATAGCGAAATTAGAGGAGCGGGAGGGAGGGATGGGTGTGTGGGTTTTCGGATGGAGCGAGAGCTCAAAAAATATGTAGACTGCGTGTTATGTGTAATGGAAGTCGATTCTTTTATGTAATCGGTTAAAAAGTATAGATTTTGTTTATGAATAAATTTCATATTGTGTGAATCAATGTATGAGAATTCGGGAAGACTATGTGTCGATTTCTCTTAGTGATGATAGAAGTGGTGGTGATCAGTGCTTTAATTTAGTTGTAAAGATTTCTGTGGAGAAAATCTGAAGTAGTGAGCCTATGAGTGTGAAATTTCATTATCGAGAAAACTATGAAATAAACCCTTTTCAGAGCATTGTTTTGCTGTGTATTCGATTTAAATAGTTGTGGACTGTGTTATTTTAATTTTAATTGCAGGATTCCGTGTTGAAGTCAAATCTGGCGTTGTTTAAATCTGTGAGTATACAAGTTGTTAACACAGAGAATTGATTTAAGTTGCGGTTGGAATCAGTAAGCGGACTTAAGTTAAACTACCTCTCCATTTTGAAATAAATCGGTTCTGAAGATATCGTAAGGATTTTGGAAATTGAGTCGGATCCAGCAGTTTCGCATCGGAGCGTAGTAAGTGTCAACCTCTTGTGGCATATCAAATTCAACGTGGCAAATTAATTCAATATTGGGTCAATCAGCTCCGGTGTCAATCCATAATGTTGTGTTTTCAAAATATGCAATTGGAATTCACTGATTAATAAAACATCGGAGCATGGAGAGGGATCCAGTATAAGCAATTGGATCGGAAACCTAAAGGTGGAAGCACATTGCAAAAACGATGGTTGATTTCCAATTGAACCACAGCGATTCCGGTCAAATCGTATCGGGACTGTGAAATAATAAAACAGGTTTGATATTAAAACAACTCGACTTCCGATTTCCGATTACAATCACATCGGAGTTCCAATTGGTTTGCATCAGAACGGTGATCTCCGATCTCCGATCTCTGAGTGAATCGGATCGGAGCAGCGGATTTTGTTTTGAATCAGAGTTGGACATAGATTGGGATCGCCGATTGATATATATATTGGTGTATGACCAGAGTTTGGAGCGTTTTTGAACAGTGAAAGGGAAATCGATCCGAATCATTGGATCGGGTGATTTGGGGCAATTAAAATTCTGTTCGATCATTATTTTCCAGAGTATAAATCGGTGGAGAAGGTGAATTAAGGCGTGGCAAATTGTCGGCATGAGCAGTGTTAATCCAGCTTGGTATGCTGAAAGGGAAAAGACGCATAAACAGATTTGGTACCTTGGTTCGATTGAAATGGAAAACCAAAGACACGTAATTGAGTGCAGACAAATGCTATTGGGAATGTTTGCATGAAAGGTTTGTTTGAAGCAATGTCAAGTTGAATTTAAATCATGGGCACATTGCTTTTATTGACTTTTGATTGAAGAAAAGTGTGTGTAAGATTGCCCATGTATGGATAAGTTGAAGAACTTCCGTATGTACTGTTGAAATTGCCTAGCATTGAGTTTTATTTGTACAGAGATTTGAGATGCATTTCTTATATGCATGGTAGTGTTTGTAGATTCTGTGTTTGCAGGTTTATCCTGCATCATGAGTGAACTTGGTCAAGTATTTTGGAATGCTCTTGCCTTTCTTCGTCTTGATTTTTCTAAGTTTGTCTTTCAGTGCCAACTTACTATGGTCACTGTTGTTCTGGAATAGGTTCGTCAACGCTTTCCATATAGCATACAAAGTTTCCTTCCCATGGAGACTCGAGACAATCTGGTCTTGAAGTCCCTCAAGGATTATCTGCCTCACCTTCACCACACACTTCTTCCATTCACCCAGATTTTCTGCATCCGATGTTGCTAGCTTAGGAATGTCTTGATCAATGAATTCCTTCAAGCTATTATCCTCCAACACAACCTCCATTATGTCCTTCTAGGCTATATAATTCGCGTTTCCTTCCAAGGCATATTCGAATCGCAACTGTAGAACGCCATCTGTCGATCCTGAAGTATGTATTGCAAATTCCAATTTCACCTGTAACCCAAAACTCAAAACTTCGAAATCTCCTCTAGTATAATGTCTTTAGCTCTGATACCATGTAGATTTTCTTGTAGATTCACAGCTCATGTAATGTACTAAAACACAAGACAGGAATCTATTATACTCTTTAAACAATGGAAACCAATGATCGATGAAAACAATAATCGACAAGAGGAAGATAATGAAATACATAAAACATAATTGTTCCTTTGGGGAAAGCCACTGCTCAAAACCCCGACTATTTATTGCATTAATAATAAATTGGAGTGATAGTACAAAGCTTGTTCTCACAAGAACAATTTTGCACAAGTGTTACACAGTAATTTGTCACCGTTTGTCACCGTCCCTGTTTCCCCTCTCCCGTACATTGGAGGACTCATTCCAGGACTTGTGAGAAGTGACATAACCTGAAACCACTTGCATTATATTCCTCTAAGTGTGAGCTTCATATGCCCTGAAGACATCTCCTGCAGAATACCCATAAAAAGACCTCTTTTTGCATTAGCGCGGGTCCACAGTGTACTGCCCGCGCCAATGAGGGAAATCCTCTAAAGAGGGTGCGCCATTGGCGCTCTGTCTCAGAGTCGCACTCGCACCAACCCAGTTGGGTAAAGTTTTTAACAAACAAACTTCCGAAGGTTCTCCTTAACCCATTCACCAACTGAATCAGTGTTGAGTCAGGATGGTTTGGCTTCGAATCTCCATAGAAGGGAAGTGGTTTGCCACCTTTCATGGAAACTTCTAAGTGATAAAGCCAATCCCATGGAAATTGTGATTGATCTTATCTCCTTCCCCTCTATCTATAAAAGCTTGTCTCTATGCTTTGGGCAAGCTAGTGCTAGTGATAGTGAGAATTCCAGGAGCTCAAGAGATTGAAGTTGCAAGAGCCTTCTTTGCATCCATAAGGCCAAATCTAAGTGAGGAGATTCTTGTCACCAAGGAGAGAGAGGCTTCTTTCCCATCCCAACAAGCTTTGCAAGACTTGTGTAGCTGACCACCCAGCCAAAGGAAGATTTGACGTCAGAACTATGGTTGTATTCTTCTTTGTTGTTTATCAATAATAGATGACTATCATTATGGTTCCACTCTCATTGTCCTTTGTAATGATTGATGTTCAGTTATATCTTTTCTGACTGATATATAATTGCATCTATTGGATTTTATGCTTGTATTTGTGTTGTTCTTTGCATGTGCAGGTGTCCAATCACGGAGATCGTGACCGGCCGAAGCAAAGGAACGAGAGCGACGTCTCTTCTACGAATATTAGAGTTGGAATCCAAGTAGGTTCTCATCATCCACCTTTAATTTGCAATTAGGAACTTGCGTGATAGCATTGTTTGATTGTTGCTAGACCCGGTCTGGGCTAGTAGGGATCGCCTCTGTCCGCAGAGGGGATTTACCTCCACAACAATTTGGCGACTCCACTGGGGAGTTAGCTTGTTGTTTGATTTGTAAACTTTAGACGAGCTTGAAGTACGGCCAGATAGCCTTCGAAATGCTATTGCTTTGCATTAGAGAAGTAGATCAACGCCACTTCAGTCAATCTCCGATTTGGTTTACGGACTAAACAACTTGGAGTTTGTCTTGTCTCTTTGGTTTCTCTTGTTTTGATTGCTTAGATAGCTTTCTGGGTTGGATGCTCTGTTGTCTCTTGCTGCCTGGTCTGTTTGGATACCGTCGACCAAGCCTTGGACTGCTTGTTTTTATTTTTAAGCTAGCAAACTTGATTAGCGCTCTTTTTTGCATGACAGTCGCGCCAATTGGCGCCACTTGCCAGTGTACAGCCCGCGCCAATCCTCAATTGGCGCTAGTTTTCCGCCTAACAGTCGCGCCAGGCCTGTGAACTTTTCCAGTTTGCTTGTTTGCAGCCTTCCAAGCTTGGGTTTTGTGTCTAGCTACACCTTTTTCAATCACTTGAGTGTGTCAGAGTCTTGTTTGACTGGTTTTGAGTTTTTTTTGGCAAATTATTAATTTGATTTCCTTTGATCATTACTTGGAGGTTTATCTCAGTCCTTTCACAATTTTGCATCTTTTTGCTTTTGTTTTTGCAAAAAAAATTCCCTTTGAGTGTTAATCGCCTTTGAGTGTTTTTATTTTATGATCTTTGGAACTCTCACCCGTTTTTCTTGATTTGCACTTGATTGATTCTTAGATTACAATCATCTTGTGTTTGAAAATTCTCTTGCATAGATCACACTTGCACAATTAGAATTCTCATTTTCAGGATATGAATGAAAAGTGTGCATAGATTACATTTGCATACTTTGGGTGTTTGCCATTTTCTATCGATTTCACGTTTTAGCCCTAGGACATCTAGTGGCTTTGCGTGTCGAATTTTTGGTCTTCTATCATTCCAGTCGACTTTTTGGTTACTCTCTTGCACTTGTTCAGTGGTTGTTAAGTATTTTATTGCGTTATTCGAGTGATTTACTTCTTTTTCACTTGGATTCTGCTCGGCTTCGTTTTGGGCCTAGATCACATGGCTCATTGAAGTCTTTGGTGTTTTTCTTCGTTTTGAAGGACTGCCTTGGTATTTTGGGGACTTGATTGTGTTCTCATTGAGTGAATTTTGTCTCTTTTACTCGTCGTTATTATCTCTCAAAATTTGTTTAGTGCACTTTGCCATTGAAAATAAAACAAACAATCTCTTTTGCTTTGAATTAGTTAATGGAAATTAGAACTTTTCGTTGTTGTTAGCGATTAGTGACTTTAAATAAAAGTTTCGTTAATTGCCATTAGCTGCATTAGGGTTGTTGTTGATTGTTTTATGGTCATTTTGTTTGATTGAAAGTTCTCAACTCTCTCGTAGTTAGTGTTCATCGAACGAAATGATACTTTTTGACATATAGCTTGCATTTAGGGAATTGTGAGAGATTACATACGGTAGGACCTGGAAATCGAAACCTAATCAAAGATAAACCGTAAAATGAATTGAATAAACTTAATAACGCATTGGAACTTAACGCTCACTATTTCGAGGTCTAGGCTAGAGACGTGCTCCGGCGTTGTTAAACCTAGTCACTTTTGTTTCACTTAAGGTTGGGTGATTCCTCCTTCTGTGACGCAACAAGTGGTCTAGCACGGACTTGAGCTCCCACGTACCGTCGAGTATATGGGGAGACCCCACTAGGTTATCATCCTTTATCCACAGGAACCCATGTCTGCCGCCTTACAAGCCGTAACGCACCGAACACAACATTCGGGAAGATTGACTGTCGTACGGGAAGTCCTTGGTTTTCATATGACTACCAAGGTGTATATGCAGTTTTACGGATTTGTTTGGTAAACCTTTTTGCCTAGCTCTCCAGAGTAGTCACTTTTGATCCTTTTCAGACTCCTTAAAAGAAAAGGCTCACTTGAGCACTTGTCACTTCGGGCTCACTAAACATTCGAAGGAGACTAGAGTCATCTTTTTGTCCTTTTCTCGACTCTTAAAACATGAAAAGGTCAAGTTGTGTCCTTGCGTCTTAAAATTTATTTGGCCACGATTAACATTACCTGGTTAGATATTGTTTGCGTTAGCTTGAATAGGCTTCTTTTCGTTCTCGATGGCAACTTTTCCAGGGTTCACCAATCCAGGGATCCCCTCTGGCGGGATCCCTGGTCATTTCGCTCCTTTTGGAAATGTTGGTGCTCCTTATATGGCAACGTTGTTCCTCCCAGGGTTAACTGTTGGGTCGCCGGTTTGGTTGTTCTCAACCTCTTTGGTCCCTGCCGTCTCACCGTCTGGTCAATCCGTCCCTCCACCTGAACAACATCATGTTTATTCTAAGGTGGATCTCTCCCCTTCTACGCCCACTTCTACGTCCTCATCTTCTACTTCACCTGGTGAAAGTCTAGATTCGAGTAACCAGGTGGCTAAGCAAAAGAAGAAGAAGAAGAAGAAGAATCCTAAGGGAGAGGTTACAAGTGCAGCTACCCCCTTAGGTACACCTGAAGTTGGGCCCGCTTCCGCTCCTCCGCGAAAGGTCAAGTTTCCTTGTCGGTTATGCAAGGAGGACCATCTTCTTCGCGATTGTCCTGGCATTTCCAGGGTACTAGAAGTATGGTCTCGCGATTTGGCCCACCCCTCATCGTCCTCTGAAGCTCACGATGATGCTACCTTATCAGTCGGGAATGGTAAGGGAAAAGGGAAGATTCGAATCCCTTGTAGACTTTGTGAAGGCAATCATCCCCTTCACCTTTGTCCACTCATGGATAAAGCCTCCGTTGTCTTGGAAAGTCTTACAGCTCCTTCACCCCAACTTCCCACTGGTTATCAACGTCTCTCTGTAGCCGCAGATCGTTCCCCTGCTGACAAAGAGATTGATTCATATTCTTCTCTTGTCCAGCCTCCTCTTCCCGAACCTGGCTGTGCCCAGCCTGTTCCAGACCAACCATTGGTCGGAAAGAGTGTCGATTCGAGTTCACCACCCGTCGATCACTCTGTTTCGGAAGAGCATCACTCCCATGTTCTTCTCGTCTCCTCAGATTCTCCTGAGTCTGGAAATGACTCTCCTATCCCAGCTGCTCCCAAGAGTCCTGCTTCAGTTCCTTTAGAGCAGGGGGTCAATCATATGATTCCCCCACCAAGTAGTTTAGTCGTTTCCTTCGACTGGAGTCGTTTGACTACCTCCCCCCTTCCATCCCATGTGCCTTTCTGGGTCACGGTACATGCCTATAATAAGGCGCTACTTGGCACTGTGTTGGATGAGGGAGCATCGGTTAGTCTTATGCCTGCCACTACTTGGCAAGCCTTGGGTTCCCCACAGCTTTTGCCAGTCGCACCGAATCTGACGGCTTTTGACGGAGGAACTAGTCAACCATTAGGGATCCTTCCACAGTTCCCTGTTACTTTGGGAGGCAAGACCGTCTATATAGACGTATCGGTTACCCAAGGTGCTTTAGACTTCAGTCTTCTCCTTGGCCGTGACTATGTTTATGCCATGGGGGCCCTGGTCTCTTCACTTTTCCGAGTGTTTTCTTTCCACACGATGGAAGAACAGTGACGATAGATCAATTATCGTTCGTCCGTCCCCGGGTGCCTCCTGCGCAGTTGTCATCCCCTCCTGGTTTTCATCCACCAGTTGCATCTGCCCCATCACAGATCAACTACGTGGCCACCTATCCCGTGCCTAGATCCAGTGATACCACCGTCGTGCATAGTGTCCTGGAGGCATTGGGCCCTGACTTCCAAGATGTTGGCCTTCCATCAGGAGTGGCACTCTTGGGAGCCTCAACTTCCTATTCATTATGGTGAAGTTCCAATGGAGCATAGTTTGTTTCCCTGTGTCAAGCTCCTTAAACAATGAAACTAGGTGTCGGAGCACAGTTCCTTGTCTTGTGTCAAGCTCGTTAAAAAATGAAACAAAGTGTCCCGAGCATAGTTCTTGATCTTGTGTCAAGCTCGTTAAAAAATGAAACAATTCCCCCTTTCCAATCACGTCTTTCAATTAAGATCTCGTAAAGCTTCATTCCATCCACTCTGTTGAATGCAATGAAACTTGGGGGGCATGTACCTCATCCTGCGCCATTGCACTGGGGGCATGCGCATTTCCAACAAGCAGAGTCCTTCTTGGTTCAAGCTTGTGTCTCGAAGATAGTTTTGATCTTGTGGAGACCTCGTTAAAAAACGAAACAATGTGTCCCGAGGATAGTTCTGATCTTGTGTCGACCTCATTAAAAAATGAAACAAGGGTTATGAGGATAGTTCTTTTACTGTGTCAACCTCATTAAAAAATGAAACAACCCCTTTTCCAATCGAGTCTTTGATTAAGATCTCGTAAAATCCAAGTCGAGTCTTTCCAAGATCTCAAAAGTGAACCTTCATTCCATCCACTGTGTTAAATGCAATGAAGCTTGGGGGGCATGTACCTCATTTTGCGTCATTATGCTGGGGGCATGCGAACTTATAACAAGCATAGTTTTTCGTTTCAAGCTTGTGTAAACATGAAACAGAATCCAAGCAAAGTTCTCCATGGTTCAAGCTTGTGTAAAAATGAACCCATACCCGATTTACATCTCGTGATTGCCATTTTTATCCGTTGAATTCTGCTAGATGAGCCTTGGTTGTTTCATTCCATTGCCACCATCTCTTTGGCCGATCATATGCTTTCACTTGGTTGTTTTTCCTTTCTTGAGGAACCGCAGCGATGAGTGGTTTTCTTAGCTAGCCTCTTGACCATTACATGTTTTGAGTAGTTCCACCATTGCCGGAACCAGTTGCTACCCTTTATACCACTCGTTCCTCTAGGATGAGTCACCTTTAAGCTCTTTTCTGACTCGTAAAATATGAAAAGATTGCCGAGAATTTTCCCTTTTTGACTCATTAAATAGAATAAAAATGGAGGTCTGCTTTCAACTCTTTTCCGATCATTTAAAGATGAAAAGATTGTCGAGTTCCCTCTTGACTCGTTAAATGGAAATAAGAGGCGGTCGTCTTTAAACTCTTTTCCGACCGTGTAAAAAACAAAAGATTGTCGGGTCTTTGTCGTTTCAGGCTCGTTAATGGTTACGAAACGACGTGATACCAATCGCTTTTTAAAATTTTCAGGTCGATGTCACTACATATGAAAAGTACTCCTCGATCGTAATGATCGGGCGGTTCTTTCGAGCATTGTTTTATACTTTTTCGGGCTCGCGAGACACAACTTTACGAAAAAGGACACCCCTGGAGTTTTCTTTTCTGCTGTCTTTTCAAACTCTCTAAACATGAAAAGACGTCGAGTTCTTCCTTTGTCAGGCTCGTTAAAACCTGATGACATCGGATCCCGTCGGAATGACGCCTCACAAGCATATGCTATCCCCGTCAAGCTTGTTAAAAATAACTGGGGTACTCGCCAGAAATGGTGGGGAAAATGGACCCATAATTATTGTCGTGTCGGCAGTATGTCGCTCTTGAACATGGCACTTGTCTGCTTTCGTGTCTAGGTGGGGACATCTCATCTCACTTTTCACTTGCCTCCGTGGGTTTTGGGTGATCCTGTTTGACCTCTCATCTACTCATTGCCTCGTCACCATGACCTTTGATCCGTTGATGTCAAATACTGCCAAGTCCACTGTCGTGCCGCCGATATGTTCAAGAGAAGTTGACCTCTGCAGAATTACAACCTCCCTCTGATACCTCACATAATTCTGATTCACCACAACATTCTTCCTCTGTCTCGTGTCAATGATGTGGGAAACACTATGGCCCACCTTTGATCAAGGTCACTTCCTGTCGACTTCAACTCATTATTCAGGAAGCTGATCTAGAGACTCCCTTCCGGTGCCTTGGAGCCTGCATGCCTCAATGGCAGGTTCTTCGTGTTCGACGAGAGGTTTTCATCATTGGCCTCCGATCGAATGATTCTACGGGTGTTCGACGCCAGCTCACTCATTCGCACGCCGTAGATTGTACCTATAGTACCTTGAGGGCCATTGTCATTATTGGTGGTACCTCTCGCGTCTGTTAACAGTTTTCACTATTGACTGGTAATCAGACGATGTTCTTGCATGTTCGACTTCAACCCTCATATTCACATGCTTGAACTTGTACTTTGTTCGGGTCGAGATGGAGTGCAAGACCCTGGATTTTGTTTGTTGGAATCCAGGCTGCGATTTGTGGCTTATTATGATCATTACATGACTCATTCACTGGATGGTTGCAACCATGCCTGAGTCTATTTATCGATCCTCACTGGATGGTTGTGCCCATACCTTGGATCTAGATTCTTGTGTGCTCTGTTATGGATGGCTGCACCCATACCACATATATCATGTACTTGAGATATCAGTTGTACTTCTTTACGCAGGTTCTCCGGCGGTAGTGTTTTCAGTTATGCATGTTCTTGTAAAATCATTTCACCCCTCTCTCTCCCTCGGGCCTCATGCTTTAGGGGGCATCTGTTACACAGTAATTTGTCACCGTTTATCACCGTCCCTGTTTCCCCTCTCCCGTACATTGGAGGACTCATTTCGGGACTTGTGAGAAGTGACATAACCTGAAACCACTTGCATTATATTCCTCTAAGTGTGAGCTTCATATGTCCTGAAGACATCTCCTGTAGAATACCCATAAAAAGACCTCTTTTTGCATTAGCGCGGGTCCACAGTGTACTGCCCGCGCCAATGAGGGAAATCCTCTAAAGAGGGCGCGCCATTGGCGCTCTGTCTCAGAGTCGCACTCACGCCAACCCAGTTGGGTAAAGTTTTTAACAAACAAACTTCCGAAGGTTCTCCTTAACCCATTCACCAACTGAATTCGTGTTGAGTCAGGATGGTTTGGCTTCGAATCTCCATAGAAGGGAAGTGGTTTGCCACCTTTCATGGAAACTTCTAAGTGATAAAGCCAATCCCATGGAAATTGTGATTGATCTTATCTCCTTCCCCTCTATCTATAAAAGCTTGTCTCTATGCTTTGGGCAAGCTAGTGCTAGTGATAGTGAGAATTCCAGGAGCTCAAGAGATTGAAGTTGCAAGAGCCTTCTTTGCATCCATAAGGCCAAATCTAAGTGAGGAGATTCTTGTCACCAAGGAGAGAGAGGCTTCTTTCCCATCCCAACAAGCTTTGCAAGACTTGTGTAGCTGATCACCCAGCCAAAGGAGGATTTGACGTCAGAACTATGGTTGTATTCTTCTTTGTTGTTTATCAATAATATATGACTATCATTATGGTTCCACTCTCATTGTCCTTTGTAATGATTGATGTTGAGTTATATCTTTTCTGACTGATATATAATTGCATCTATTGGATTTTATGCTTGTATTTATGTTGTTCTTTGCATGTGCAGGTGTCCAATCACGGAGATCGTGGGGATCATGACCGGCCAAAGCAAAGGAACGAGAGCGACGTCTCTTCTACGAATATTAGCGTTGGAATCCAAGTAGGTTCTCATCATCCACCTTTAATTTGCAATTAGGAACTTGCGTGATAGCATTGTTTGATTGTTGCTAGACCCAGTCTGGGCTAGTAGGGATCGCCTCTGTCCGCAGAGGGGATTTACCTCCACAACAATTTGGCTCATTATTCAGGAAGCTGATCTAGAGACTCCCTTCCGGTGCCTTGGAGCCTGCATGCCTCAATGGCAGGTTCTTCGTGTTCCACGAGAGGTTTTCATCATTGGCCTCCGATCGAATGATTCTACGGGTGTTCGATGCCAGCTCACTCATTCGCACGCCGTATATTGTACCTATAGTACCTTGAGGGCCATTGTCATTATTGGTGGTACCTCTCACGTCTGTTAATAGTTTTCACTATTGACGGTAATCAGACGATGTTCTTGCATGTTCGACTTCAACCCTCATATTCACATGCTTGAACTTGTACTCTGTTCGGGTCGAGATGGAGCGCAAGACCCTGGATTTTGTTTGTTGGAATCCAAGCTGCGATTTGTGGCTTATTATGATCATTACATGACTCATTCACTGGATGGCTGCGACCATGCCTGAGTCTATTTATCGATCCTCACTAGATGGCTGCGCCCATACCTTGGATCTAGATTTTTGTGTACTCTGTTATGGATGGCTGCGCCCATACCACATATATCATGTACTTGAGATATCAGTTGTACTTCTTTATGCAGGTTCTCCGGCGGCAGTGTTTTCGGTTACGCATGTTCTTGTAAAGCATTTCACCCCTCTCTCCCTCGGGCCTCATGCTTTAGGGGGCATCTGTTACACAGTAATTTGTCACCGTTTATCACCGTCCCTGTTTCCCCTCTCCCGTACATTGGAGGACTCATTCCGGGACTTGTGAAAAGTGACATGACCTGAAACCACTTGCATTATATTCCTCTATGTATGAGCTTCATATGCCTTGAAGACATCTCCTGCAGAATACCCATAAAAAGACCTCTTTTTGCATTGGCGCGGTTCCACAGTGTACTGCTCGCGCCAATGGGGGAAATCCTCTAAAGAGGGCGCGCCATTGGCGCTCTGTCTCAGAGTCGCACTCGCGCCAACCCAGTTGGGTAAAGTTTTTAACAAACAAACTTCTGAAGGTTCTCCTTAACCCATTCACCAACTGAATCCGTGTTGAGTCAGGATGGTTTGGCTTCGAATCTCCATAGAAGGCAAGTGGTTTGCCACCTTTCATGGAAACTTCTAAGTGATAAAGCAAATCCCATGGAAATTGTGATTGATCTTATCTCCTTCCCTTCTATCTATAAAAGCTTGTCTCTATGCTTTGGGCAAGCTAGTGCTAGTGATAGTGAAAATTCCAGGAGCTCAAGAGATTGAAGTTGCAAGAGCCTTCTTTGCATCCATAAGGCCAAATCTAAGTGAGGAGATTCTTGTCACCAAGGAGAGAGAGGCTTCTTTCCCATCCCAACAAGCTTTGCAAGACTTGTGTAGCTGATCACCTAGCCAAAGGAGGATTTGACGTCAGAACTATGGTTGTATTCTTCTTTGTTGTTTATCAATAATAGATGACTGTCATTATGGTTCCACTCTCATTGTCCTTTGTAATGATTGATGTTGAGTTATATCTTTTCTGACTGATATATAATTGCATCTATTGGATTTTATGCTTGTATTTGTGTTGTTCTTTGCATGTGCAGGTGTCCAATCACGGAGATCGTGGGGATCGTGACCGGCCGAAGCAAAGGAACGAGAGCGACGTCTCTTCTACGAATATTAGCGTTGGAATCCAAGTAGGTTCTCATCATCCACCTTTAATTTGCAATTAGGAACTTGCGTGATAGAATTGTTTGATTGTTGCTAGACCTGGTCTGTGCTAGTAGGGATCGCCTCTGTCCGCAGAGGGGATTTACCTCCACAACAACAAGTATGATCAACTCTCTGCCTCACGAGCCCGCACTGACCAACACTTAGCCAATTTTTGTTGCCTGTTGAGCCCCTATTTCCTTGCACAATTCTTGTGAGAATCAGCCCATATTTAATTGGGGAACCCTTCCTCCATAACTATGCAATCCAAATCTAGGTCCTCTTTTGATTACATGCATGATCTGTACAACGCAGATCATTCTACAACTGATAATACATTTTCCCTGCACTCTAGTCTCAACTAGCTCTTTCTATGAAATGACATGCATGAGTTCCTCATGAGGGAATCTTCAGTTAGCTAGAATAGCACTAAGGATGCACTAGTGCACCAACTCGTTACTAATCCTCTACTAGTTCCATAAACAGCTAGAACTAGTTTTACCTTTTATAACTCAGTCAACCTGAGTTATCTAATTACAACTCAAATAAACTCATCCTTGACCCCTAAAATTTAGGTAGAACATATACATGACTACAAAAGGACTTCCAACTCGAAATTCCTAAGCTAATTAAGATAATCAAACTTAATTAACTATTTGCGAGTTGCTATGAGAATAGAATTCGATTTTAATTCACAGTTTAATTCAAGGACAAATTAAAATGGAATTTCTTGTTTCCATTTATCAACATATAGGTGGTATGATGTACATGTGGCGTTGTGTACACATGTGATGTTGTGCAAGTGGTGCTTTATACAGGTGGTATTATGTACATGTTGTATAAATTGTACTGGTGTACATGTGGTAATGTGTGCATGTCGTACATGTTGTGTTACGAGCATGCGATACTATGTATGTTCATTGTGTAATCGTGGTATCGTGACATTTGTATTCATTGCGTTGTACTATGTGCATGTATATGTATTGTGTTCATCGTGTTGTACTATGTGTACGTATATGTATTGTGTTTTACATCGGGTGTAGGTGTATATATTGTGTGGTGGTGTACACCAGGTGTAGGTGTATATATCGTGTGGTGGTGTACACCAGTTGTAGGTGTATATATGTATTGTGTTGTACACTGGGTGTAGGTGTATGTCTGGTATGTTAGATGTATGTGCATGTATTGCATGGTGTTGTATGTCGTGTGTGGTTGTATGTGTGTGATGCACACTATGTGTATGTGCACATGTTGAGGAGAAGGCATTGTGTGTTTGTCGGGTGTGGAAACCGATCCAGTGTGCGTGCAGAATAAGGACAAAGGTAGAAGCTAAGGATTGATTAAAGGATAAGCATCAATATTTTATTTTAGTTTTATTATGCATGTGAATTATGATTTTGGTCTACGATGATTACATGTGATCTATGATTCTGGTTTATGATGGTTACATGTGATTTATGATTTTGATTTATAATGGTTGAGTTTTAGCTAACCAAATGTGATATGTTTATTCATGATGATTTGATCAAAGATGTTAGTTTGACTTGTTGTTGTAGGAAGTGAAAAGAATCGCAAGTGCACCTTATTGACAGGCCACCAATGAGGTATGATTTGAAGTTATTTCAATTTATTTTGAATCTAATGGAAGTTACGTGCTTGGTACCGGAAGCAAGGAAATGCCCGGTTAGGTCGTTGAAACTGACTATAAGAATTAGCAGAGTCAGTGAAAGGAATTAGAACATGCAATGATATGTTGGTAAAGCACTTCAAGAGCAAGGACATTGTGGGACACTAGTACCCAATAGTGTCCATTGATTGCCATGAGAATATTATGACTAGAATGATGGTTTTGAGGTAGGTATATACCTTGGTTGTTTGACCTTCCGATGGGATGAATCCTTTCCAAGGGATGGATCGTCCGAGATAGGGGATGCCGCAAAACTTGGAAGGTGTGTGACTGCATGGAAGGGGGTGACCAGATTGCCCAAGGGACTGTGTAGTAGAGAAGGGAAGGCTAGGGATATATTTGTTTTGGTCATTAGCATTGCCAAATGGAATTAGACGCACATTGGGAGTATGGCATGGAACAATGAGTCGATAACTGTTCACTAAGAGGACAAGTGGCACAGGATTATAACGTTGGACATTGAATGTAGATTTGACATTGCACTGGATTCTGGACTTCTTGGGAGGGATATGAATACTGGTATTACTTTGAGGGTGGAGGTGTGAGCCTCTAGATTCCCTTGTTGTAGATGCAGACATCATATCATTTTATTTGTTGGTTGAGCAAATGTGCATATTGATATATGTGTGTATTATTGTAAATCCTGTATCGAGCATGACTTATAAAGCTCCATAGACGATATGATTATTTTATGGGTGAAGCAAATGTGTATGTGTGTATATGTGGTTGTTATTGTAAATACGTGATGAGTTGTGTTATAAAGCTCTAGTAAATGGTATGTTTGTCATGTTTTAGCACATGGTCATTGTAAATACTACAACTAGCTATGTTATAAATCTCCATGGGCAGTATGTTTGGTTTTCAGTAGTCTTGTTGGTTACAGGTGCCATTGAACACCGAGGATGGTGTTCCCCCAAAGAGGAGGGTTCTATAACAACCTTGGTTAAAAATACATGTAAAAATATATAAGACCATGGTCATGGGAAACACATTCCAAGATGAATGGTGGGCAAAAACATCCTAGTGGATGTTCACTTTACTTATTATGGCTAAGATAATTGGCAAAGGCTTTGGAAAGGCATGTGGCATTTATTGGCATTTTATTTATAAAAATGAAGGAAATTAGGAGAAAAGAGAGGTGAAAGGTCACATGTTGCATGTGAGTAGGAAATTGAAGGAAAATAATGGAAATTGAAGAAAATAGAAACCTCATTAATAAAAAGGCTTCCAAGGATCAGTTGGCAAGTTTTTGATAGGTTTTTGGTGGAGCTCTCTTATATTCTCTCTCTCTTTCATATCTTTGACAATTAGAGTTTTCTTGGAGCACTCTTGGAGGAGTGTGGCATACTTGCAATTTGGAGCGAGAAGGCAAAGAGGAAGCAGAGATCAAGCAAGGAAGAGCAGGATCAAGAAGCTATAGCGAGATTCTTTGCAGGTATCGATTTGCATGTATGATTTCCTTGCTAGATTTGGCATGCATGGTACGCATGTGGTTCTATGTTGTCATGGCATGGGTTTTTCTAGGTGTGACAATGTTTTCAGCCTAGCTTTGCCATTTCCAAATAACCATGGTTTGATGGGGTTCTCATGTTTTGGTCAAGATGCATTGTCGAATGGATTCGAAGCTGAGTGAGGTGGATCTATGAAAGAAAGAATACATGGCCCATTGATCCCTAAACCAGACTATGGATTGCGGTAAAGCCACTAGCCTAATGACCCCTGAACTGAACTGTGGGTTGTGGTAAAGCCAGGTATTGTGTGCCTCGGTGAGCCTAGTAATCCTTGACCTATTAATGACACGATATACGGTAAAGCCTAGAGGTGGGTGCTCTCCATCAGGCCTAGTAGTCTCCGGATGGGATATACGGTAAAACCTGGAGAGTGGAGTCTTGGTTAGGGCCTAATTATCCGACGTGGATTGTAGTAAAGCCCAGAGACTGGTGTCTTAGTTATGGCCTAGTGATCCAATGTGGATTGCAGTAAAGAATGCGAGATTAAGAGACAGGAAAATTCCTCACGGTGTAGGTAGAGAAATCCGGTGGCATCCATGCCTCTTTTGGCCTAGTGATCTGGCGGAGATCATGGTAAAGCCCATTATTACGTGTTTATTGTGTTGGCTTAGTGTTCTGGTGTGGATTGCGGTAAAGCCCTATTTCTATTAATGAGGGTGAGGTTGGTTTAGCCTCTACAAGCCCTGGATGGTTTTGATTGATGTGTATTATAGGATCACACATTCATGCTTGGAATATGACACGAGTGTGACTGGCTGAAGAGAGATTTGGATCAGCCATGTCTACGGTCGGGTGGTACGTGGTAGTCTCACATCGGGTTGGCATTTGCATCATTAATATGATTTTATATCTCCTTGTTATTTTATGAGTATTGTACTGGTTTATATGTGGATTATATGGTTGTTGTTTCCTTGATATTTTTGTTGTTATTATGTTGGTTATAAGCATGTATTATGACAGTGATGATGTATGGCTCTCCTCGTGTTTTGATTTGTAAATGAATGAACAATGTATCTATGACCTAATAGATGATAATGCAACTAATGATATAAGGGTCAATTCTTCTTAGTGATTCTCATATAAGTATGAGACCCTTGTGCTCAAATATGTCGTTTACTCCTGTAGATTACATATTTGTGATATGTTTGACAAAATGTTTGTCATGGCTAGTAGGGGTTGAATCAAGTCCTTGTTCAAGTAATTGCACTTGTATCATTATTCGGTTGTTATCTTTTAGTTCTAAAAGTGTCATTGAGTTCTTAGTAGTGGCGTTGTCTCTTGGCCTTAAAAGTGGCACAAATCCCAGAGACGTGGGCACATGTATGAGGAGAAAAGTCTCTGGATGCATGCATACCCATGTTGTGGGAGCGTCCAAAGCCTCCTGGATGCATGCATGCTGATATCTAGGGAGCATCCAAGGGTTTAATGGTCTATAACTTCAGTTAGTCTCATGGGCAGGTTACCTGAGTGGTTGGGATGGCTCGTGGGGGTTCTTTTGCTTACGTGGAAGGTATGTATGATGTGTTTCCATCGATTCCACTTCCTTAAGGTCACCTAGGAGTTTGAATCCCATCTTAGTAGCCTCTTGTCACATGTTTACCTTGGTTGGGCGATTACTTGGGTAGATGTGGGAGGAGGGTGTTACGTAGTGGTATCAGAGCGGGTTGCACTCTCTTTGGGTCATATCTGATACCACAGAGTGGTATTAGAGCACGTTTCACTCCTCAGACTGGATGGGCAGTGTGTTGGTAATGCATTCATGTTGGTTGCATATGTGTTCCTTATGCTCGTAGTCCATGTGCTTGTTGCATTTGCATGGTGTTGATCATGGTTGTAGCGATGTCGCCATGTGAAGGTTAATGGTGTTGTTGTGGGATGTGTCGTCATGAGTGTATAGGTGTATATGCATTGTTATGTGTGTCAGCGTCTATATGCATGCATTGTCATGGTTATAGCTATGCTTGTATGCTAGGTTAGACATGCATTGTGAGGTCATTGTATGCAATTAGGTCATCAAGATGTTATTGGTATGTTATGATGCTAATGAGTTGGTTGAGATAAAGCAGGAGATTCAGATCATTAAAGTGAGGTTGCAACACTAGACTTTGGGGTAACAGAAGATCCTCATACAGGTATTGTATGTTGGTATGCAGGTATGTTAGTTAATGGATTGTTATATGCATCAAGGTTATGTACATGTTTGTCATTTATTGTTGTCATTGTTACATGTATGGTATATGCTAGTGAATCAGTGTGGTCATATGCACATGTGTCAAATTGTTATGAATGATAGTAACTTGTTGTTAGATGCATTCTTGTTGTTGTTATATGATAGTTAGCTAGATGATTATGTTATATGTTGTTGATGAGTATGTTATAGGTTAACTTGTTGTTGTTATATGGTATTTAGATTGATGATTAGGTTATATGTTGTTGTTGTTATATGCTAGTAACTTGATGATTAGGGTTATTGCATTTAAGATCTTAATGTTATATGTATTGTGTTAACTTGGATTGGCCTATGCATATGGTTATGGTTATGATATTCATGTAAAGCCAACATATTTGTGATATGGTGTTGTACTAATCTAGATTGACTGTGCATATGTGATTGTTAGGCATGAATGACAATTGTTTATGAGTTTATGATGTGAACATGTTAGCTAGTTATTGTTATGGATATCATGACCTTATTTATGTTTGAGTTGATATGTCGTGAAGTTATATTATGCTAATTTGGATTGGTTGTGTACAAGATATCCTCCCCCGAGATACATTAAGGTATGAGGTTTATTATGTCATCTATTTGGTGTTTGAATGTTTGACTATGTAGTTTATTTGGTGTTTGAGTGTTTGGTGTCTATTATGTTGTCTAAATGTTAGATTACTTGGAAGATATGAGTATGTGTCTATAAGATTTATTGTCGAAATGGACAAGCAGAAAGACATACCCACAGAAGAGGCCGAGGAAGAGCAAGGATAGGAGGATTCAGAAGAGGAAGGTGAAATAGGGGATTCACACACCTCGGCTAGAAGATCATTGAGAGGCCGCAAATCAGCTCGCGAGAAAAGAGAACAGGAGACTTATAAAGACAAACTACAAGGAAGCCAACCAACCCTTGAGAAACTCTTGGCAAAAACTCCAAAGATGACTAGAAACCAGTACCAGAGCTCTAAAGGAGCTCCCCACTCAAAAAGCAAGTGATGAAGATCGTCTCCTGGAACTGTAGGGGTATGGGGAGCAGAACAAAAGAAGAAGCCGTCAAAAGCCTGATAAGAACTGAATCTCCTGATATACTCCTCATCCAGGAGACAAAAATGGAGGATAAGTCCTTCCTCCATACAGTCAGAAATCTGTGGAAAAGAAGTGAAGGGCAAGCTGTTTCAGCCCGCGGTGCGTCAGGAGGACTGGGCACCCTTTGGAATGCAAATAAAGTTTCAAAGATCAAAGATGTCGCCAACACCCATTGGCTGCTCACCAAGCTGCAACACATGGATTCAAATGAGACCTTCTGCCTCTTCAATGTGTATGTTCCAACCAGTGCAGGTGAGAAAAAGAGCTGTTGGGATTCCATCAGAAATATGGCAGATTCAGAAGATTTAAAGAATGTCATCATCGCAAGGGACCTTAATCTAACCCTCTCTCTAGCTGAAAAGCGTGGAGGAAGCATTGTAAGGGATCCGACGCGAGAATGGGTTGAGGATCTGCTTCAGGACTGGGACCTGATTGACATAAAACCCTCGTCGGGCAAATACACCTGGTCCAACAAAAGACTCGGTCCGGGGCACATCGCTGCAAGGTTAGATTGTTTTCTTGTTCAAAGTTCTTTTCTTCTCCTTGGATTAGATTCTAGAATGCATATTCTTCCATGCAGTGTATCTGACCACAGACCCATCAAGCTCGATCTACTGGCACACATGAATCAAGGCCCCATTCCATTTAAATTCAGTCCCCTCTGGGTTAAAGAACAGACCTTCATGCAACTAGTAAAAGATACTTGGAAGCAACCAGTCAACGGTTCTGCCTTCTTTGTATGGGAGGAAAAGCTCAGGAGAGTGAAAGTTGCTTTGAAATCCTGGGCCAAATCCCTTCCTAACCCAGCAGTGGAAAGGAAAAAGATCCAAGAATGCCTTGAGATTCACCATATGAAGTCGGAAAATGAAGAAATCACAAAAGAAACTCTAGATAAGGAAGCCGAGCTACAAGGAAAATTTCTCAAGGCAAGTCTGGCTGAGGAAGAGTACTGGAGGATCAAATCCCGTAGGCTTTGGCTCAAGGCTGGAGACAGAAACTCCTCCTTCTTCCACAAGCAAGCCCAAGCCCGAAAAAGTTTCAACTCCATCTCAGAAATCAAGGAAGAGAATATAAGCCACAAAGACATGCAAACTATAAAAAAGGTTGCATACCTCCATTTCAAAAAGCTGTATAATGAAGAAGAGGGACAGGGGTTTGCATTAAATTCTGTGGACGAGGTACCTTCTCTGATCACTACCAGAAAGAAGCAGTATTTGGAAGCAGAAGTCACCAGCAATGAAATAAAAATCGCTCTCTTTGCAATGGAGCCAGATAAGGCTCTGGGGCCGGATGGCTTCACAGCTAGATTCTTGCAGAGCTGTTGGCAGATAGTGGAAAAAGACTTATGCAGAATGGTGAGGAAATCTCAAGCATGTCAGAAAATTGGGGGAAGCACCAACTCAGCTTTCCTGGCCCTTATTCCTAAGGAAAAAGGTGCCAACTCCTTCTCCAGATTTCGCCCTATTTCCCTCTGCAATATAGGCTATAAGTTGATAACAAAAGTAATTGCAAACAGATTAAAAACCATTCTTCCTGACATCATCCCCGAGAATCAGGGAGGCTTCATCCAGGGAAGGCAGATTGTTGACAATTTTATTCTGGTCCAAGAGGCGATTCATTCAAGTCTGAATCGGAAAGAGAAAGGAATGGTTATTAAACTAGACCTTGAAAGTGCCTTTGACAGGGTAAGACACAGTTTCTTGTTCGAGGTCCTCCACAAATTTGGCTTTGGACTCAAATTCATCAATTGGATCAAAGCTTGTATCAGTGAGCCCTGGATTGCCCCTTTGGTAAATGGGAGGGCAACTGACTTTTTTAAAGCCACTAGAGGGCTGAGACAAGGGTGCCCCCTTTCCCCCTTTCTCTTTGTCCTCCAAGCTTCTGCCCTAGGTTTCCTTCTAATAAAAAAGCAGAATGATCAAGAAATAATGGGATTGAGCATTGCAAGAGGTGTAAAAAACATAAACCATGCCCTATTTGCGGATGACTCTCTTCTGCTGGGTGTTGCCTCCTTGTCCACGGCTAATCATTTCAAAGAAGTGTTGGATGCTTACTGTGAAGGCTCAGGAAGAAGAATTAACAAAGGCAAATGTCACATTTACTGTTGGAACTCTTCTCCCAGATTCCTCCAAGCTATCTCCAACTGCTTTGGTTTCGCAGCCTCCTCTTCCTGGACCTCTTTCAAATATTTGGGGCTCCCTGTTTTCCAAAAAAGGGCCCTCAGCAAAGATTGGATGCCGTTATTGGAAAAATTTAAGCTTAAAATTCACACCTGGGGCTTCAATTGGCTCAATCTGGCTGGAAAGACAGTGCTGGTCAAAGCTGTCTTGAACAACCTTCCTACTTACCAAGCTGCAGTCATGATGGCACCTATAGGTATTATGAGAAAAATGGAGGATTATATCAGGAATTTCTTCTGGAAAGGCGGAAAAGATAATGAGAAAAAAATTCCCCTTATTAACTGGGACACAGTCTCCCTACCCAGAATGGAAGGAGGTCTCAATTTCAAGAATTTCAACAAGCAAAATATTGCCTTGGGCGCAAAGCTTCTGTGGAGGATAATAGCTCCAAAGCCGGGTTGGGCTCAGGTTGCGATGTGGAGAAAATATTTCGGTGGACAGAGAACCCGCTGCCTTGACAAACCCAAACCAAAAATTGGAACGTTGGTTCACAAATTGTGCATCAAAGCGGCCCCCTTGATCAATCTTCACGCGCACTGGATTCCTGGAAATGGTAAGCGCATCAACATTTGGGATGACCGAATCATGGACAGTGAGCCCCTCTCTGAAGACCGCTCTCTGCTTATGTTGAGAGAATGGATGGACAGAGCGGGCCTTAAAACGTTATGGGATATCTCTCAATGGGAAAACGGCAAATGGCAGAACTGGATTGATATCGAGGTACCTCATAACCTCTCCAGAGATCTCGTCTCCCTCCGATCCCTCTTAGCAGGCAAAGCGCCTTTAAATTCCAGGAAGCCCGACATCAGGGGTTGGGGTCCATCATCTGGTCGCTACACAGTGGCGCAAGGTTATAAACTCCTCTCCCTTCGACCTCATGTCCCCCCTGATCCGAAGCCTTGGCAAGGGATATGGTCGCGGACCTCAATTCCAAAAATTGACGTATTCAGTTGGCTCTTATGCCATCAAAAGATTTTGACAGACGACAGGCTGCGTAGAAGAGGATACAGCGGGCCATCCCGCTGCTCGTTATGTGAGATTGATGAGGAAAATGCCCCCCACCTTATGCTCCACTGCAAATTCTCCTCTGATCTTTGGACCGAGGCCTTAAAAACATGGAATGTCGACTTTGCATTGCCAAATCGCTGCGCAGACCTGTTTGCAAATTGGAAGTCAAGGTATCCAGGCGGCTCCCCCCAGAACGTCCACATTAAAGATGCCTGGCTCGTCCTCCCTAAACTCATCTGCTGGCATATATGGCTGGAAAGAAACCAGCGAATTTTCAGAGACAAAAAAAGTGACCTCAAGATCATATGGGAAAAAATCAAATGCCATCTAAGAGACTGTTTGGGTGATCAGCTTGACAGAGCAGATTTAAGTGGCCAAGAAGTTGTATGGGGCGCTTACCTTAATCTCAATTTCACTGATATTGTCAAACTCCCTCCTCTCCAAAAAAATTGGCAAATTCGACTTGAGGCTGTAGAATTTTCTGAGTTTTGCAGCAAGAAGGCAAGATACACTCTCTTTTTTGACGGGGCAGCAAAAGGTAATCCTGGCAGATCCGGAGCAGGTGGAGTAATAAAAAATGCAGAGAATAGAGCTGAACTAAGATTTGCCTGGGGAGTGGGCTTCAATACAAGCATCCAAGCCGAAGCTCTGGCTCTCTTTCAGGGCCTCAAACAGCTCATTTCCCTGGGTATCAAAGATGCAATTGTTTTTGGGGACTCCCAATCCATCATAAAGATCATTGTAGACAACTCCCTTCCTACTGATCTAAGGCTATCAAGATTGATGAACAGAATTAGAACTCTTATAAACTCCTTTCAGAAACTGGAATTCCTTCATGTAAAGAGAGACAACAATAAAGAAGCTGATGCTGAAGCCAACAAAGCGGCTCCCCTCCCACCTGGAGTCCTGCTAAGAAATGAAGACGAAGGCTGGGATCCCATCCCTTGACTATTAGCTTAAAATGTTTTACTGTCTTTTATTGGAGCAGTTTGTTTGCTTATGTAAATCAGGAAAGATAGAGAAGACCAATCGTATGATAGTCCAAAGTATTCGCAAACTCACTAGGGGGGAAACCATATGGTTCCTATCCGAAGAGAAAACTGAGTTTTGCCTATTTATTGTAACCTGCAATGAGGCATTTTCTGTCGAGAATTAATACATCAACTAACCGATTCTGTCAAAAAGAAAAGATTTCTTGTCGAAATGATCTTGTTTTAAGATTTCTTGTCGAAATGATCAGTTATCTTCTTGAGATAACTAATATGTACTGGAGTGTAAGTAGGTTATAATTGTAGCATTATGTATTATGACTGATGAATGTGAGTTGTTTGTTGACTATGAAATGGTTGTTAGACTTGGTAAAGGTTGATTTCA
Organism: Pinus tabuliformis; assembly: GCA_031772625.1. Lineage (NCBI taxonomy): Eukaryota > Viridiplantae > Streptophyta > Pinopsida > Pinales > Pinaceae > Pinus > Pinus tabuliformis. Next base: position 1,043,348,687 of record CM062817.1, on the reverse strand, counting down.
AACTAATATGCATGATGTCTTGATCTTTGGAACATCAAACTGACATGTGTGAGCAGTTAGAGGGCTACACGTCGAGTATTAGCTTAACATGGTAATAGTTGATGTGTTTATATAATTAACAGTTGGATGATGTGAAGGTGCATAGTAAGACTCATTTGTAGTAAGGAAACGGTAACATGAAGGAATTGGGAAGAAACTCCTTGGCTATGTTTGGAAACCTCAATTCTAAATGAATGAATGTTTTTCATACAGGAAGCCTTCTTAACCTTGAATTTGTTTGACATTATGACAATATGTGTTATATTCATAAATATGTATTTGACATGTATAACAACTTGCTATAGGTATGTCTAGATTCATCAAAGGATTGGAGTCCCTTGAGAGATGGCATGGATGTGTTCAGTTGCAAGCAACGTGCTTGGCACAACAAGGTAAGGTAACTGGAGTATTGTTATGTTTATTCATGCACTCACACTTATGTGTTTATGGTAATATGATGTAGGGGATTGCATGGCAAAGAGATTGCCATGGAATTTTGAAGAAGGTTCAAGTTGAGCTTTCCTTTGGAAGCACTTGGAACCATGGGGATTGAGTCAAGGTGTTTGTTGAGATTCTTGTGATTTCAATTCTTTGTGCTTTGTTTGCACTTGGTTTGCAACTTTGTTTATGTCTAGTTTATGGCCATACCACTTGGTTCGTGGTGTCGTATTGTTATTGGTTTTCATGGTTTTCTTCTTGTTTGAGTTTTTCCTTGCCTTTTATGTCTTAAGGGTCTTCGGAAGTGGTTGGGAAAGAGGAAAGTTAATGGAGCTTGGGGAGAGCTGAATGAAACCTAGCAGGTAATGTAAGACCCGAATGAAGCTCGGTATATGAGTAAGGGAAGTTGAAGGTAAGAATATGGCAATCAGTTGGATTGGTTTAGTCCATTGGTATAAATGGATAGTGGCATCACAGTCATGAGAAAGGTGACATGAAAGTTGAAGTAAATGGATATGAAGCATCATATGCCTCTGCTATGTTGGGAACGATTTTTCTCAATGTTGTGCATGGTGTGCACAAATAAAGGGAGTTATCTTAACCTTGAACTTATGCTATCTGGTAAATATGTCATGATCGTGATTATGATGATGTTTATATATGTATACATGTATGTATGTATGTTATGTCAGATAGGGTTGTCATGGATCATGATTGTTTTATGCTCATGTTTATATATATATGTATGTATATATGTCACTATTTTGCAGGGTTGTCAAGGATCATTCTTGTGGACGAATTATTGCTTATGCAGGTGAATGGCATAAAGAGGTTCTTGGCTATGAGGAATCAAGTGGGGAGAGTACAAATATATGAGGTCAGTATCATGTGGATATGAATTGATATTGTATGCTTGTATTATGCCTATTTTTATGTCATGACATGTAACTCCGAGGGATAAATCAACTGAATGAAAGAAATGAGATCTAACGCATGCTAGGATAAGCATGGATGGCGAAGAGACACTAGAAGCAAGGTTGTCTGGTAGAGGCAGTGTGGTTCTGGATGTGCAGTGCTACTATTGTACATATGTTGTATATATTGTACATGTTGCATCCTGATGTTGTGTGCATGTAGTGTTATGTATATATGGTGTGTATACATGTTGTTTATGCAATGTTATGTACAAGGTGGTACAGATAGTGTTGTGTCAATATTGCATATGTAGTGTTGGATATAGATGGTGTTATGTATAGGTCGGATATGAGGTGTTGTGTACATATTGTACTGAGCACACAATGGATGTGCGTTGTTGTGTGCATATGGTTTTGTGCGCATGTTGGATATGCAGTGTTGTGTACATAAGGCGCTATGTACATGTTGTATATGCAGTGCTATGTACATATGGTGTTGTGTGCATGTTGTACATGTTGTGATGTGCATATATGGTGTTGTGTGCATGATTGTACAAATGGTGTTGTGAGCATGTGGTGCCGTGTATATGTTGTACATGCAGTGTTGTGTGCAGGTGGTGTTGTTTACATGTTGTGCATATGGTGTTGTGTACATGTAGCGTTGTTTACATGTGCATGTGGTGTTGTGTACCTCTAGCGTTGTGTAAATGTTGTGCAGGTGGTACAATGTACACATGGCTTTGTGAAAACGTTGTGCAGGTGGCGCTGTGTACATGTGATGCTGCGCACACATTGTGCACGTGGTGCTTTGTACATGTGGTACTGTGTACATGTTGTACATATGGTACTAGTGTACATGTGGTAATGTGTGCATGTCGTACATGTTGTGTGCATGTGGTAATGTCCCGAAACTTGGAAGGTGTGTGACTCCACGAAAGGGGGTGACCGAATTGCCCGAGGGACTATGTAGCAAAGAAGGCAAGTTTGGGGATATATTTGTTTTGGTCATTAGCATTGCCAAACGGAATCAAACACACATTGGGAGTGTGCCTTGGAACAAAGAGCCGATAACTGTTCATTGAGACAACAAGTGGCCCACGATGCAAATTTTACCTTCCAGTGTATTCTATACTTCATGAGAAGGAGGTGAATCCTGGTATTACTTTGAGGGTGGAGGTATGAGCCTCTAGATTCCCTTGTTGTAGATGTAGGCATCATATCCTTTTATTTGTTGGTTGAGCAAATGTGCATGTGTATATGTGTGTATTATTGTAAATATTGTATCGAGTTGGACTTATAAAGCTTCCTATACGGTATGATTATTTGTTGGGTGAAGCAAATGTGTATGTGTGTATATGTGGTTGTTATTGTAAATACTGCAATGAGATATGTTATAAAGCTCCAGTAAATGGTTGTTTGTCATGTTTTAGCATATGGTCATTCTAAATACTGCAACGAGCTATGTTATAAAGCTCCATGGACAGTATGCTTGGTTTTTAATAGTCTTGCTGGTTACAGGTATTGAACATCGAGGACAATGTTCCCCCAAGGGGGAGGGTTCTGTCACAACCCTAGTTAAAAATCCATGTAAAAATATATAAGGCCATGGTCATGGGACACGTATTCCAAGCTGAATGGTGGGCAAAAACATCTTAGTGGGTGTTCACTTTGGTTTATTATGGCTAAGGAAATTAGCAAAGGCAATGACAAAGGTTTTGGAAAGGCACGAGGTATTTGTTGGCATTTTATTTATGAAAATAAAGGAAATTAGGAGAAAAGGGAGGTGAAAGTTCACAAGTTGCGTGAGAGGAGGAAATTGAAGAAAAATAATGGAAATTGAAGAAAATAGAAGCCTCATTGATAAAAAGGCTTCTAAGGATCAGTTGGCAAGCTTTTGACAGGTTTTGGGGGGACCTCTCTTCTATTCTCTCTCTCTCATACTCTTGGACACAAAGTTTTCTTGGAGCACTCTTGGAGGAGTGTGGCATACTTGGAATTTAGAGAAAGAAGGAAAAAAGGAATCAAAGATCAAGCAAGGAAGAGCAAGATCAATTAGTTAGAACGAGATTCTTTGCAAGTATCGATTTTCATGTGTGATTTCCTTACTAGATTTGGTATGCATGGTATTGCATGTGGTTCGTTGTTGTCATGGCATGGGTTTTGCCAGGTGTGACATTGTTTTCAGCCTAGCCTTGCTATTTATGGATAGCCATGGTGCGATGGGGTTCTCATGTTCTGTTTGAGTTGGATTGCTAAATGGATTCGAAGCTGAGTGAGGTGGATCTTTGAAAGAAAGAACACATGGCCTGGTGATCCCTGAACTAGACTGTGGTTTGTTGTAAATCCACTGACCTAGTGGCCCCTAAACCAGACTATGGGTTGTGGTAAAGCTAAGTATTGTGTGCTTCAATGGGCCTAAGAATCCTCGACTAGTTAATGGTGGGATATACAGTAAAGTCTGGAGAGTGGAGTTTCGGTTGGGGCCTAGTGATCCGGTATGGATTGCGGTAAATCCCAGAGACTGGTGTCTCAGTTATGGCTTAGTGATCCGATGTGGATTATGGTAAAGCCTGAGAGGCTAGGAGATAGGAAAATTCATCATGGTGTAGGCGGAGAAATATAGTGGCATCCATGCTTGTTTTGGCCTAATGATCTGGTGGAGATCATGGTAAAGCCTATTATTACATTTTTATAGTTTTGGCCTAGTGATTTGGTGTGGATTTTGGTAAAGATTGGTTTCTATTGATGAGGGTGAGGTGGTTTAGCCTCTGGAAGCCCTGGATCGTTTTGATTGATGTGTTTTATGAGATCCCACATTCATGCTTGGAATATGGCATGAGGGTGACTAGCTGAAGAAAGATTTGGCTTAGCCATGTCTATGGTCGGGTGGTACATGGTAGTTCCATACCGGGTTGGCCTTTGCATCATTAATATGAGGTTATTTCTCCTTGTTAGTTTATGAGTATTATATTGGTTTATGCTATTGTTTCCTTGATATTTCTGTTGTTATTACATTAGCTATAAGCATGTATTATGACAGTGATGATATATGGCTCTCCTCATGTTTTGATTTGTAAATGAATGAACAATGTATCTATGACCTAATAGATGATAATGCAACTAATGATATAAGGGATCAATGCTTCTTAGCGATTCTAAGATAAGTATGAGACCCCTATGCTTAGATATGTTGTTTACTCCTATAGATTACATATTTGTGATATGTTTGACGAAATGGATGTCATGGCTAGTAGGGGTCTAGTTAAGTCCTTGTTCAAGTAATTGCATTTGTATAATTATTTGATTGTTATATTTTAGTTCTAAAAGTGTCATTGTGTTATGGGTAGTGGTCTGGGATTTGGGCCTGAAAAGTGGCACAAATCCTGGAGATGCAGGCACATGTTTGAGGAGAAAAGTCCCTAGATGCATGCATACCCATGTTGTGGGAGAATCCAGAGCTACCTGGACACATGCATGCCCATATCAAGGGAGTGTTCGGCGTTTTAATGGTCTAAAACTTTCAATTAGTCTCAAGGGCAGGTTACCTTATTGGTTGGGATGGCTCCTGGGAGTTTTGTTGCTGATGTGGAAGGTCTGTATGATATGTTTCCATCGATTCCACTTCCTTAAGGTCACCTAGGAGGTTGAATCCCGTCATAATAGCCACTCGTCGCATGTTTACCCCGGTTGGTCCGTTATTTGGTTAGATGTGGCAGGAGGGTGTTACAAGAAACACCTATCGGAGGAAGAGGACTGAGAGGAAATAATCCCATTCTTGAGGTCAATCGTAATCCATGAGAAATAATATCATATGGTGAAGGCAAACAAGAAGGAATAATGGTACAAAGTCTGATATACGTGAAAGTAGCAAAAGCTTCAATTCTAGGACAACAGAAGGAGAAGAATCCCATTGAAAAGGAGATGGGAGGTTTCAAATGTTCTCATATATCTGAGAGTTCAATCTCAGATAAGGAAAACCTGATGGCAGTAGAAGAAAATCAACTAGCAATTGTAAATGCCACTCTTAATATAGGAGGTTGGCGGAAAGTGGAAAAGAAGAAAGGAAGGAAAGGGTAGCTAAGTATTTTTAATTAGCCCCAATTTTATTTATTTATTGTTTTTTATGCATGTTCTAGGTCTTTGTTCTATTGGGCACTAGTCTTGACAGGTATGATCAAATGCTCTTAAAGCACATACACCATGTAATTTTGTTTTCTTGATAAATTTATGATTTTTCTTATAAAAAAAAATGTTCTACTACAATTGTTGTTCGAAAATATGCTACAACGTGGAAATGTTTTCGTAGAAATTGACTTATACACAAGATAAGTACATGAAATATGTCTTAAGTACGAAAAACTAGTAACTGTGTACAGTGAAAATGCATGCAACAAAGGAAATAAATTCATAAAAAATTATACCAGAAAAAGTATCACTGCACCTGTAGGGTGGCCCTTGCTTTATAGTCAACTGGTGATCACAAAACACGCCCCACACACTTAGAGGATCATGAAGAATTGGTTTCTTGTATGGTAATAGACAATAAGAACATAACCAAAAAGTTGAACCTCTATAGTTCAGTTCTTTTAGGTTTTATACAAATGAAACTTCTTAATTGACATAACTACCTTCTAACTTCTAGTGTTTCTTGCTTGATATGAAGGAGGCAACCACTTTTTAGTTACAACAAACAAGTCTACCAAAACTTTACATATATCTTGAAAACAAAAAATTAATTACTTTCTTGAGTTGCCCCTTTTTAGCCTAATTTTAAGCCTTGTGGCTTGAGTGGTTTGAAGTAGTGAGAGCCAAAATGTAAGTGATGATCTAGAAAGAAAAATGGTAACAAGAAGCAAATATTTACAAAAGTTAAAACACATTACTGTTGATTGGAGTTTCAACAAGAGTGGATTTGATTCTTCAAATTACTTTGGTTGCATAAAATCTATGTAATAAGATGGTGCAGGTTAGTGTGGCTTTTATACTTAGAGAAAACTCCTCAACATGGGTATCGTCACAAGAAGCCTGCTAAACTCATAATTGTTGACAAGGAATTCTTTAGCCTCTTTTCTTTAATCATCAAATATGAAAATGGGTGTCGTCTTGACAACTGCAAAATATATATTATCCAACGAACATACATAAAAGCATGTAAATTCATTAAAATATTATAAACATACTTGTCCCTTTCCACGTAATCCAATCATACTAAATATGGTGGGTATTTGATATAATATGAAAGGAAAAATGGATGAAACTAGTTATTTTCACATGAAAAGGGTGATACAATGGATGATTAGGAATGGAAAATTCAAGCCTCATTGATATGAAAATTTCCTTCCATATGACATGTCTTGTTAGTTCAAAGTTCGTATTTCAAGAAAAAAAAGGAAAAACTTAGGTTTTTGTTTTGTTTTTTTTCAAAAAGAAAAAAGGCCAAAACTTCCCTTTTGCAATGTGTTGAATATAAGTTGCCCATAAGTTGTCCTTATAGTGTGATGAACATAACATGGCATTACAATGTCACACATAAAACCTAACATCACAATGGAATGAACACTACTTGACATTGCAATATAACAAGCAATACTCAATGTTCTAATGTGATGAACATAACTTGACGTTACAATAAGGCACACATAACTTGTCATCACAATTTGTTGAACAAAACATGATGTCACAATTCTATTAGCATAACTTGACATTGCAATGAAATGAACATAACAAATGTTGCAATATGTGAAACAAAATTTGACATCGAAATCTGCACAAGCATATCTTGATGTTGCAATGTGATGAACATGACTTGATGTCCCAATGTTTCAAATAAATTTATCATCATAATGTGATACACATAACTCATCTTTGCAATGTAGCAAACACAATTGAATGTTGCAATGTGTTAAACAAACCCATTGTCGAAATATAATGACCAAAACTTGGGGTTGCAGTGTGACAAGCATATTCCAATATTGCATTTAAACATAACCCTTCACTAGTATTACATTGTGGTGCAATCCAACACAACTCAACATTGTAATATGACAAACATATCTTGACATTGTAATGTGATGAACATAAAACATTGTCACAATGTGGCATATATAACCTAACATCACTTTTGACAAACATAGTCCAATCATATAATGAAATAAACATAAACCATTGCCACAATGTATCAAACATAACCCATTGCCACAATGTGATGAACATATCCCAATGTCAAAATGTGATGGACATAACTTGTTGTTGCAATGTGACGAAAAATGCCAAAGTCGCAATGTGATGGCCATAATGCAATGCCATATCGTGATAAACAAATCTTGAAGTGGTAATGAGATGACCATAAGTTAGAGTGTGACGAACATAACTTGATGTTATAGTGTGTCAATAAAAACTTGGCAATTAAATGCGACGAGCATAACCCAATGTCATAATGTGATGAATATATCTTGATTTCATAATAAAAAAATTACCCTTCACCAACACAATATTGGGATGGGCATAAGGCAATGCCATAATGTGATGAACATATCCTTATGTCATAATCGAAAATAACCCTTCACCAACAACACATTATGATGTAATCCAACAATAGGAAACTACCATCGACTATGGTCAACCATGTTCAACACAGTTAACCGAGGTCAACTATAGTCAACCATGGTCAACAATGGTTAACCTAGTCACCATTGTCAATTGCTATCAACCATGGTTAACCATAGTCAACTATAGCCTTTCATGGGAACCTTAATCAACCATGGTCAAATGTGCTCATACATAACCTACATGGTCAAACATGGTAAACTGTAGTCAAACAGTCAATCATGATAAACTGTGATCGTACATAATCAACCATAGTCACCCATGGTCAACATGGTCTTCCATTATTGACCACGGTCTACCCTAGTCAACCCTGGGCAACCATGGGAAATCATAGTCGACCATGCTCAACCATAGTTAACCACGGGAAATATGATCATCATTTTGTAATGTTATAAACCATACTTAACCATAGCCTTTCTTGGGTAACCATAAGCAACCATGGTAAACCATGGTCATACATAGTTTACATGTTTAAACATGCTTAAATGTAGTAAATCGTAGTCAACATTGTCAAACATAGTCAACCATGTTGACCCATAGTCATCCATATGTCAACCATTTTAAACCCAAGAAAACCATAAGTCAACTGAACTTGACCATGGTCAATAAACCAAATTCAACCATAGACAACCATACTTACCCATTTTCAACATGGCCAATGTAGTCAACTATACTCAACCATGATGAATCATCATCAACAATGGTGAACGATTGAAAACTATAGTCAAACATAGTCAACTATTAGTCTTTCATAATCATCTTACTCAACCATGATCAACTAAAATCAACGTGGTCAACCTTAACTTCACCATGACCTAGTTACCATGGCCAACCATAGCTTCACCATAACCTAGTTACCATGGTCAACCATAATTGAGTCACCATGATCAATCATAACTCAACCATGACGAATCACAGTGAACCATGGTCTACTAATCCTTCTCATGCACATTATTGTTAACTAACACAACCATATTATTAAAAGAGATTGATATATATTAAATGATATTATTAATTTTTGAAAAGTATTGAAAAAAATATTAATCATATATCTCAACATCCTTTAATAACATAATTGTGCAAAGTATAAAAAACCGTTGTCTAAACATGCTATGTTATGGAGTTTTTGGCCCGATGATTTTTTTGGTCAATTTTTTTTTCTTTGTTTAAAATGAGTTTTTGACCGCATTTATGGATTCAACACTCTAAAAAATTTATAGGGCACTTAGATTGTGGAGAGATTACTAATCAAACTTGTCATTCCAAAAAATTCCTACCAAATTTTGGATCTAAAAATATGCCCAAAAAATATACAAAAATAAAACAAATAGAATACAATTTAGTAAAATACCTAACTGTAACAGAACTAATAATGAAAAAAAGAGAATAATGATAAAAATATTCATTATTATAGTAAAATTCTATAATGAGTGAATGAATGAAATTTTAACATATGCGCGACTAGCTATAGTCTATCGGATCACTAGCTTCCCTGTCTTTTTCCTTTTGCAATTCAATCCTCTTATTATTCAAATTAATGATGAGTTGACCCAACCTTCTAATAGTCCCCTCACTAAAAAGACAATGCCAAGGAACCGAAGTTAACATGCTGTTGTAACTATCTATGATGTCTCTGAAAGCATCACATTCCAAAATGAAATGTTTTTCCAATTCCACTGTCCCAAAAGTGCAAAAAGTACACACCCACTCTTTCCGAGCTTCTTTAGGTCTTTTCCACCAACTTGTTTCACGCCATAATTGATGCGAGATAGTTCTTAATTGAACAATAAGAATCTTTGCTCTTCATGGAATGCTAGCTCCATTGTACTCTTTTTGTTGGAGGTCACACGTGGGGTTGAATTCTTGAACATATTACTTCTTCTTTCTACCCAACTCTTTTCACCACATATGCTTGCGAAACCTCTTCATAACATAACACTTCAAATCCTTGCTATTTGTGGGACATGCATTAATGTAAATATTCCATTTTGCATCCATTTGTTGTTTTGTCTCATCCAAGATTTCTTTCTTTCACTCATTCCTTCATTGAAGATAACTTTAGGCCATCTACCTTCTCCCATTTGCTCAATTCTCTGAAGATACCTTATGAGACACACCATAACAATTGATTCGATGGAAGTTGCTCCTGTTTCACTCATCATTATCATAAGAAACCAATCTTTTTATTTTAAACTTGCTCATGATCAAGCGCTTTCAGATTTTCTCAATTTGCTTCCATATTGAGACAAGGATGTTGCTTTCCCCCAATTCACACCCATATAATATCACTGGACAAACTAGGAGCCCAAAAAACACTTTAATTGCTTTTCAATGCCATAACTCTCCCTCCCTACATATGTTTTGAAGAGCATATAATGCTTTCCACCCTCCTAAAATTCTTTTCTTTCTGCAATGCTCCCAATTAAACTTGTTGTTGAAACCAATCCTGAGGTACTTGTATTTCTTTACTTCTTCAAGAATGTTGCCTTCAAAGAAGAACGTATGCTCGCTCTGCTTCTTTTTATTTGAGAAAATCACTATTTTGGTCTTGCTGGTATTGAATTGCATCCCTACTGCTTTACAAAAATGCTCAAGGGCATCTGCAATCCCTAAGTCGATTTAGCAATCAATATAAGGCCATCAACATATAAAAGAAGCTTTATCACAAACTCCCCCAACCGAACACTGTCCCCACCTTATAGATTTAGTCACTCTTTTCCAATTTATCAATATATAAACCAAAAAGAGTAGGGTAAAGAACAATCTTGCTTGAATCCGATGTCACTTCTAAAGCTTTCTATAGGTGCATCTGCAATCTCTAAGCCGATTTAGCAATCAATATAAGGCCATCAACATATAAAAGAAGCTTTATCACAAACTCCCCCAACCGAACACTGTCCCCACCTTATAGATTTAGTCACTCTTTTCCAATTTATCAATATATAAACCAAAAAGAGTAGGGTAAAGAGCAATCTTGCTTGAATCCGATGTCACTTCTAAAGCTTTCTGAAATGCCTGCTGAAGTTCTAATTTTGACTTTCACCTCTTCATAAAGCCTATGGACAACAACTCTATAATGCAAAGGTATTTCAAGTTCTCCCATTCTACTCCACAACTTATCTCTAGGGATCGTGTCAAATGTCTTTTTGAAATCAACAAAGCAGAAAAATGTTTCTTCTTTGCCCTCCCAAACCTTTTCAATAATGTGTCTCAACGTGATATCATGATCTACTATAGAATGCTTCGGCCTAAAACTTGCTTGCCCTTTTGCCCTCTTTTCTTTGACTTCCGCCCACTTACTGTTTTTGTTTTCCACCATGCTGCTGAAGAGCTTTGCAAACAAAGGATTGATCATAATAGTTCTATAGTTGGAAGGATTATTAATGTCTCCACTTTTAAAAAGGGGTATTGCTAGACTAGTTGTCCAATTTCTTGGGAATCCTTGTCGAATGACATTGTTGAATATTTCCATGATGTGCGGTGCAAGAATGTTCATTCCCCACTTTAGATATTCTGCTTGAAGTTCAACCAAGTCTTTTGCCTTTCCTATTTTCAACTTCTTAATTCTTGACTCTACTTCATGTAATGTAAAAATCTTTGTGGTTGTGTTGATCTTGGGAGGAGGTTCCTCCTCTAATTCTTTCTCATAGAGTTGTCTTGCATAGTGAAACCATTGATTGGTTGTAATATTATTTTCAATTTGCTTCTTCCTTGGTCCAAGTTCCTACCAAAAATGCTTTGGGTGATTCTTGCCTAGATATATTAACTCTTCTCGCCTTGTTTGCATGAACTCATCTTTTTTCTTTTTTAAAATCTACTTATATAACTTTACATTCATCTTCTCCTCGCGTGCCTTTTTCAAGGTTTTCTTTGCCATTTTTCATTTCTCATCAAACCAAGCATTTTCAGGAAAACAATTTAATTTAGATTTCCTATTTTTTGCTCTTTTGCACTTCTCAAGTGCACTTTGAATTATATTTGTTAACTCATGACTATTGAGGCTTTGGGAACCCCTCTTCCCTTTCTAAATTGATCTCTCCAACGTTGTTTTGAAGATAGTTCAATTTTCTTGTGTTAGAATTTTTTTTCCCTTTAATATTGATTGTGTTAGATAGTTTAATTTTTTTCCTCCTACACTAACTTTCTTCTAACCAAGATAACATTGAGTTTTCCTCTTACCCTAACTTTCTTCTTCTAATCAAGATAACTTTATACAGTTTTATTTATATATATAAATAGATAAGACTAACAATAAAAATATTTATTGTTATACTAAAATGCTATATATTGATCACTGTTCTGTTGTCGCCCCCTTCGCTCTCAATGACTATATAAACGAAATAATGCATTACAGCAAAATTCATTTGGCTATATATTAATCACTGTTCTGTTGTCGCCCCTTCGCTCTCAATGACTATATAAACGAAATAAACGAAATAATGCATTGCAGCAAATTCATTTGAACACAACGAATTGGTTTTACGCACAGAAAAAGAAGAATGGGAGTAGAGAAGGAGATTTTGAGGCCTGGCAATGGCCCCAAGCCGCGTCCTGGCCAGAGCGTGACGGTTCATTGCACAGGCTACGGTACCCTCTCATATCTTATTATTCCTTTCCGCAGCTTTTTCCTTCTTCATCTCCGATCTACTCTCCTTTCCCATGCAAATGAGCTTAGAAAGGAAAGTAGGACTGTACTATTTTATGAAGGTTTGACGTACCCAGCGTTGAAGCGCAGTCACTTTTTTATCTAGGCTATGGAATACCCACATATCGACCTCAATGTGTGAACGTAGGATCTTGTAGCAGGGTTTAAAGCATTTATGAATACTGTTCAACACTATCTCAGAAAAACAAATATAGCAACAGAGAGATTATTAAGGGTTGAGAATGCATCCACAAATAGAAACCCTAGAATACTAATATGTAACTTTGCATTTGATTCATCTTTATATTGTGTGTGTATGTTTGTGTGTAAACGCTCTGGGGGTGTTATCACTTTTCTGTCGAACTGGATACTGGTTTAGCCTCTCTCTATTAATCATCTTTGGCCGTCTCCTAGTCTTTTTTTTGGTCCCCCTTATTACTTCATTATCGTGTTTCAGCATTTCTTCAATAGTTCTTCAAATTTTGGGTAATATCTACCTGAGTGCCCACACAGAAAGCATATCTTCCACTTAAAAAAAGATGTTCTTCTGATCACTTCCTTGCTTCCAATTATGCCCAGTAAGATCTAGGCTTTCTGTTTCAAGGAGCCCATTCTCCTCCATATATAAGCAACAGAAGGTGCGGCACGTTGTACAAGTTTCCTAGCTTCTTTCCTTGGTGGTTTTTGATGTGAAAAACAGTTCCCCAAAAAATTTCCAGTTGGCTCCGATACATGTACATTCAAAAATTCCACGGTCAACCCATGGACCCATATGTAGATCAGGACTGTTTTTAGGCATATCTCCCATGAGATCAAATCAGAGGTCCACAAATTTCCTTTTAGAGATAACATGGTTGTATCTGTTTTTCCAAAAGGCAATGGCAAAGTAATCCCTTGCTATGATGATTAACCCAAAAGACAACCGTAGCTTCTTATTATTAGGACCTAGCTTGAAATTGTCTCATTATTTGCTAGATTCTGATGGATCCACAAACCAACTCTTTATAGTGCAAGTCCCATTTTTTTGTTTTTGTTTTTATACCTAGGAGTCCTATGTTAAAATTTTTGCTACAAAATTATAGAAATCATCAATTTTGAATGGGTTGTGATTGGGGTCTCGTGATTTTTTGTAGGTCTTCTAGCTGACAATTACTTCTAATGATGTTAACTTTAAATTCTTTCATATTCACATTAATCTTTAAGAAATTATACAGAAGATCTTCAACAATAGACAGTAGGATCATAAACAAGGTCAAATTGATCAACAAAGTAGACTTGGTCAAACCTGGTCCAACTCCCTCCTAGTCAGGTCAAACATTTTCCCAAGAGAATCGGTCTGGTCTGCTCTACTAGGGCTGAATTTCGGCCTTCTTCTACACCCAAAAGTCTAGGTCTTGTAGTTTTGTTATACCTCAGAAGCTCTCGATCCTTTTTGTCACACGTGCAAGGTCACAGAAGGAGATCAGATCCACACATGCAAGGACTAATGAAGAAAGACAGAGCTCGGTCTTCTTCTGGTCAACTTCGTCCTTTCTTATCTTTGTCTCCTTCGCTTGATGAGTAGAAAGATACTTGCTTGAATGATGATCCAAATTGCGTAAGAGGAGAAAGTCATGTAGCATATATATAATGATTTTGGAGGCCGAATAGGTGCCTTTCTGACTGGGGCTGACTTGGTTTGATTGGACCCAAAAATTAAATTTTCAAAATTCGATTTTTCTCTTTTGAAAAGGAGATGAAAAACATGCCTTAAAATTTCTCTTTTGACAATAACATGAAGAACATGCTTTTTATTTATCATTACAAATACTTCAAGGGCTAGAATATTAATTATGAAGGTCGACCATAGCTACAAAAATTCAGCACTCCCTCTTTGATAGGGAGGTATTCTTAATGACTATCTAGATTTTCTCATGTTGACAAATTTCTCCAAGAAAAGGTTATAACAATCTTTCATCAACATCAACATCAACATCATTCAATCACCATAATCCTTGTCAACAACTTAGTCACATGGTAAATCAATAGCATCAGCAAGTTACCATAATTTCGGTAGGTACCTTTGACCTATGTTGTATCCTCATCATAATCCTAGTTGCTACTTCTAACACATGGTGTATCATTAGCGTCAACTAGACACCGTGATTCAGGTCGATGCCATTGACCCATGGTATACTAACTAGTCTTGTTTCACCATCATCCTATCAATCTCTTTGTCTTTTGGTGAAGCCTTAGGGACATGCTCAATCCATTTGAGTACTCTTGTCCCAAATACAAAAGCCTCACTCTAGGCCATGATGCTAAATGGGCTCACTCAACCTATCTGGATAGTACACTGAGCTTGATTTTGAAAGGCACCCACTCAACTGAGTGATCTTGGACCTTTAGGACCATTCTTCCTAATTTCGGTCAACACACGTGACATAAGAAGAATGATTGTCCTATGCTGGACCATTCTCCCTATTTTGGTCATACTTGACATAGGGAGAATGTCAGTGCTAGATGCTATCACTTTGGACCATCTTCCCCAATCTTGATCAATCTGACCAAGGGAGAATGGCTGTCCTGGACACTGCAATTTCATCACTCCCTCTTGCTGAGAGAGACATGCTCAATCACTCCAAACTTGTCCTCGAAGTATTCAAACTTCATTCTAGAACAAAGGCTTTGTCAACAATCTGCTTGACTAAAGAATATTACTGAAGCCATACTACTTCCTTTTATACCATGTCTCAGTACTAGATCTCATTGTGCTTCGACCTATCATCATGGTCGTCACCTGCACTTGATGAAGACAGTCCTGCTAGGAGCTTCTGAAGCCATACTGCTTCACAACTTGACAATCCAAGTTGCAATATAGTCGACTTCTGCAATACCGAATGTAATAGATGTCTGCTTCTTGCTCATCTAAGAAATAATCATGGAGCCAAAACTAAATCAATATCCTGATGAACTTTTCTTGTCTTTTGCACTTCCTGCCCGATTTGAATTTCTGAATCCCTGTAGCTGTACTTCATTGTATGAGGCATATCTCAAACCATAACTGATTATGCCATGACAAACTGTACCATGCTAATACCTCACATGTTGAGCCACATGCCTTGGCTCAACCATAAACTTCCTTCACTGGATCCATCATCATGGCTACTTCTGGTTACCCTTACTAGGTGCTTTTTCTGAAACAAATTATGTTGCGACAATTGTGGCTGGCCTCTTAACTTGACAGTCCATTATTTCAAATGCAAAGGTCAACTCCCTCTGAAGCTAAAACAAGGCTTCTTGACTGCTCTCTTTGTTTCGGAAGCAAATATTTCTGCCACAATTGCTCCATTTGACACATGAGTCCTTCTGCTTTCGTCAGAAACAAATCACATAATAATAAGATCAACCAAGACTCATAAGATATTTATCAATCCAAGAATACCAAGTCCAACGTGTCTGCTTGTGATTGTACAAAGCCTTCTTCAATCACGAGAATTCTTTTCATGTACCTCAAAGCCCTGAGTTAGTTCTATGTACACTTCTTCTTACTCAATAACTCCATTGAAAAAAACGATCTCTCCATCCACCTGATGCAATTTTCAAAGTGATGATAATAGTTCTAACATAAGTGTATTTGACAATTGGAGCAAACGTCTTGTCATGATCCTCTCCCTCTTTCTGGGAGAACCTTTTATTCTCATTTCTTGCTTTGTAATTGCCTATGCATCCATCTGCTGCATGCTAGATCTTGTAGATCCATTTGGAAGTCACCATTGACTTCCTTTTGGCATAGTCAAGGTATACTTCTGATCTGTCTGCTCCCTATGAGCTCGAACCTTGTCTAGTACAATATCTCTCAACATAAATTATTGATTTTGGGAGAGTCCTCTTGTCACAAGCTTTGCTTTGTTCTTCCACTACTTCCATCTACTGCCAGAGCCTTGGCAACCTTCACTATGTACCTGCAATCCTCACTAGGAGGTCATGGAAGAACAATTACAACCCAACAAAAGAAATAAAGACAAGAGGCTAACTAATAGAAAGATAACAACAATAATAATCAAGGAAGAGCTAAGTCACTTGATACGTGGATTCAAGTATCGGATACGCACATGTTGACCCCCCTGGAATAGGACACGTTCGGATACGTTATATATATATATATTAAAAATTAGATATTTCTTACACAAATTCTCATTAATGATACAAATTCATTGATTTCAAACATAGATCTTCATCTAGATGTAAGATTTACAAATTAACATGATGCATACAAATACAATTGTGACATAAATGATAAATGATAATACATTTTCAATTCATCAATGATCCAATAGGAGAAAGACAAGATAACAAGATAAAGATACTGTAGTTTTCTCATTAAGTCATCAAAATCAAAATGTGTTACATGGGTAGTGCAATGCTAATGGCAAATAGAAATAGTAAATACAAAACAACTACAGTCTACAAGTATACAAGCCTCAAGGTAATAGGTAGCTCATGACTCATGAGTCATCAATCCTCATAGTCATCATCAAAATCAACATCGTTGTCCTGATCATCATGGTCACCACTGCTCTCCTCTGCTGCATCCTCCTCCTCTGTATCCAAAGTCATCTCTGCATTTGCTGGTGTGGAGGATGACCCCTCTAAAGTATCACCATCATCAAATCTGACAGGGTCTAGCACTGGATCATTAAGATCCAAGTTGGCCAATGCTAACTCAACACTACTATCCAGACCCATATGATCAGGAAAGACATCCCACATCTTTGTCTTTCCCTTCAACCACTCATCCCTCTGCCTGTAAATAAGATGAAGGTTGGTGTGCACATACACCATTGTCTCTGCCCTGGACTGTGTTGAAGGAAATGTAACTAGGCTAGGTCTTCATAAATGTAATTTTGATATTTGTACTTATTCAAGAAAAGAGAAATTATTTTTGTATCATTTGTCAATGAGTTTCATGCTCATTGAAAATAGGTCAAGCACATTTTGAAGTGCTTCTAGAGAGTCAAAGTCAAAATGTAATCATGATAAGACCCTTTGAGGGCATGTTACATCATGTATGTCATCATACAAGGTCATGGGAACACCTCTGAGCATAGTCAAATCCTCCCCTAGCATCAACGAAGCCTACAAGCAACAAAACTAATGAATAAAATTGAATTATAGAGCAAACTGTCAAGTCGGCTTTAAGGACAGTCAAGTTGGCCTAAAGAGGAGGGACAAACCTCTATTTATAGAGGCTGTCCACTCCTCATTCAACGTGGAACTCAAGCTCTGAAATCCGCAAGAAAAGAGGAGATAAGAAGGTTGAAGCAAGCCGAGATAAAAGGTCTACTAAGGCAGCAAAGAGAAGAGGAAGAACAATGAAGATTGAAGGGTTGTTTCTAGGGTATGTATAGCCACACGTATGAAGGAATGAGGGACAGTCTGCAGCTACATTAGCAGTAAATTATAGTGGTATATTCCTTACTATTTTGGGTGCAAACTAGGCCTACAAGGCCTCTCTCTCCAGCAAAGAAGGAAGGAAAAGACAACGAGGTCAAGAGGACTATTTCTAGGGTTTCTGTCCACACGTGCGAGGATTTCAGAAGTAAACTTATGTAGATTTGACAACAGTTGAGGGCAGCACACTTAAAGGTCTCATTTGGATGTGCATCTAGGTCTACGAGGTATCCAAAGAAAGGAGAAGAAGGTTCTGTCTATAATGAAGCCCTAATGTTCTAGGGTTTCCTAACTTAGACAAGCAACAAAAAAAGGACGAAGTGCGAAGGAGAAAAAGTGTCGGAAGACAAAGGATCATGTGCTGGAAATTATAGTGCAAAAAGAGGAAGGATTTGAGTTATGTTTGGAGGATATCCTAGTCAAGGGTCTAGGGTTTGACAGTTGTTCAAATATGAAGCTTCAATAAGAGATAACTTACAAAGGGTTTTCCTCTCAAGAGTGGAGAGGTTTTGTCCTTGGCAGAGAGCCAAACTTTGTGTTCTTGTTATTTTGTTTTGGTAGCAGTTTGATGAAGTACACACATATGCACTAAGAAGAAGAAGAAAAAGAAGAAGAAGAAGAAGAAGAAGAAGCTAACAAGAAAAGTAAAAAGACTCCACAAATTGTTATATAGTAACGAAGAATCATCACAACACTACTTTGCCCTAGATTCTTCAACATGGTATCAGAGGGTAGGTGACACATCAAGGAAAGGGCACAAAGTTGAAGCATCAAGCCTAGAAGTCTCAATCACTTCAAGGACAAGAAGGGTCTACAATCCATCAATCATCAAAGGAGGTCTACAAAGCTAGAAGAAGAGCCTTACATAAAGGCACCTACAAAGAAGAGCAAATTGAAGCAGGACCTACACCAAGCTACAAGTCATCATCAAGCTAGTCCACTTGAAGAAGGCAACTTGAAGAGCATCAAGATCCAGGGAAGACAAGCCATCAAGCCTTCAAGGAGGAAGCCAATCCATTACATCTCAAAACATCAATGTCTTTTTTCAAGGAAAGCAATAAATTAGTAGGTACCAATAACTTTCTTGCATGGAAGAAGAGGATTGATCTACTACTCAAGGAGAATGAACTCCTAGAGCATGTCAAAGGAAATATCACTATCCCTGCTAAGGAACAGAATCAAGCCTTAACCAAGTACAATAAGGACGAGTCAAGAGCTCAAAGGATTCTGATAGAATTAATCAAAGACTCCCTCATTCCCTATGTCTCCAAATTTGAGACATTGAAAGAAATTTATGATAAGCTAGTAGAGCTATTCTCGATATCCACAACCGAAGAAGTAATATCTTTGAGGAATGAATTGTGCAAGATGAAGATAACAAAGGAAGGAATAGCTCTCTACTTCATGAAAATCTCTGAAATGAGAGATCAACTTCAAGAGCTTGGGGAAGTCATGTCTAACAGAGAGATGACAATCGTTGTACTCAATGCTCTACCTGAGGAGTGGGGAAACTTCACATCTAGCATATATACCAAGAAGGAAGCAACCACTCTTTGTGAAATGTGGTCTCTATGCAGAACAGAGCAAACCAGACTTAAGGCAAAGAAGATGTGGGATCAAAGGAGCAAGCATTTGCTACCATGGCCAAAAGAAAGGGTAAATTTGGCAAGTTTGGTCCATGAAGAACAAACAACAAAGACATGTCCAAGATCCAATGTTTTGGATGCCAAGAGTATGGACACTACAAAAGGGATTTCCCTAAGCTTAAGAAGGACAACAACAAAAGAAAGAGGGAAGAAGCTCACATAACTCAAGAGATGAAAGAAGAAGGAAAGAAGCAAAAGAAGGAAGATCCTCCAGATCTCTACTATGACTAGGTCAAACTCTTTACTTCTAGACTTCTTTCAAAGTTTTGAGTAGCATAGGAGCATGTAGGAATAAGATTAATATTGCATGGCTAGAAACATCCTCTAGAATCTAGCAGCATGATATACATAGACTCATAGAGTTATAGATACTCATGTAGATGTAGCATTTATGATAAGAACAAAAAATGCATAAATATCTTCTAGAATATAGGAGCATGGCAGATATAGCTCAAGATATCATGTAGAAGAAGCATACCTAGTATAAGAGCTCATACATGACAAAAGAAAATTGATCATGATAAGAATCTTAGAAGACCTACATCATCAAAAGAAAGGAAACATTTGCAAGGCACATGGATCAAAGCACATGTCTCATTGGGAATCCCATTCATGGGTTTCAAGAAAAGAATGATATGTAGGCAAGCTAAGATGAAGCAAGAAGGGCCACACCAAAGGATGATCAAAGGAGAATCAAGATGAGGTATGTATGCATCAAAGTTTAAGTCGTGTTATCATTTGTATGTTATTAAGTCATGGGTATAGTTCTATAACATGATCAAGCATGAAAGAATCTCTTTCACCAAGAACATGCTCGAAGGCATGTACCACAATGCAATGAAGGTCAACAAAAGAATATGCTGACATAAGGAGCATAAGATTGCTGACTAAGAAGCAAGAAGAAACGCTGACAAGTCCAGAAAGCAAGCAATGAAGGAATGCTCTTGCAAGAAGCATTAGTCGATTGACCTATCTACCTGAGAAGACGCAAATGAAGAAAGAGATCAAGCATGTGAAGAACACCATGATCATCAAGAATCACGATCTGACAAAATGCCTTGAAAGATATCTCCCGAAAGAAGGCAGGACAACTCTGATAAAGGAAGAAAGGACCCTTGACACCTATGAAGGCCTTGGAGATATAAAGGTGCAAATAACTGATTCTACTCTACAGAGATGTCGCGATGAAGAAGCCACCCAACAAAAGAAAAGGTAATGTTGAAGCAATATCAGGATAAAGTCATGAGGGGCTACTAGGTCAAAACATGTAATCAAGAAAGTACAATAAAGCATCCATGAGAAGAGTATTCTGAAGCATGGACAAGATGACAAAGGAGTAGCCAAGGTGACAAGAAAAACCTGATAGTCACTTTCCACGAAGCAATGACATGACAAACCAAGAAGGAAAGTGATCGATGGATGGTACCCTACCTAGAAGAAGTTCGAACAAAGACTTCATGACATCAAGAAAGGAAGGAGATCAAGCAGCTGAAGGACTCACGAAGAAGAAATTGCTGATGAAGAAGAGAGTCCCCAGTTAAGAGGGAGCTTTGACAAGTCCCTGATCAAGAGGAGTTTTGTATCACCCCTGATTACAAAGGAGTGACATTTGTGTTTTTGATTTCATGGGTCATGCACTAGACCAGCACTAACAGCCGTAAGTCTAGATGAAGGCCATGAATGGAAATGTAGACACAAGATAGATGCTACATTCTTGTCTTCACTTGGGAAGAAAGAATGGGAGATCTGGCAAACGTTACTCTTTGAGGATGTGTAAGGCATCCAAGACAAGAGTAGGCAAGAGGACCGATATTCTTTGAGGGTTGGGAACCCAAGATAAGAATAGTCGTAGAAGGTCATACTTGGAGAACACCTGGGTGGGTATGTACCTTGAGGGACAATGATGAAGGTGTCTACAAATCATTGGTCTTGCCAGCATTGTAGCTCATGGTCCCTTAAAGAGATGGAGCTGTTAATCAAGGCCTTGCACTATGACAATGCTGATGGATATGATGCTATAACATATGGATTGCAAATCCGGTTTCTCTTAGGTGAATTGTTCAAGATTGAAAATTGCCAAACACATTGTAATGTTGTATGAATACCTCCCAAGTTAAGAGGGAGTGTTGAAGGAAATGTGACTAGGCTAGGTCTTCATAAATGTAATTTTGATATTTGTACTTATTCAAGAAAAGAGAAATTATTTTTGTATTATTTGTCAATGAGTTTCTTGCTCATTGAAAATAGGTCAAGCACATTTTGAAGTGCTTTTAGAGAGTCAAAGTCAAAATGTAATTATGATAAGATCCTTTGAGGGCATGTTACATCATGTATGTCATCATACAAGGTCATGGGAACACCTCCAAGCATAGTCAAATGCTCTCCTAGCATCAACGAAGTCTACAAGCAGTAAAACTAATGAATAAATTTGAATTATAGAGCAAACTGTCAAGTTGGCCTTAAGGACAATCAAGTTGGCCTAAAGAGGAGGGACATACTCTATTTATAGAGGTTGTCCACTCATTCAACGTGGAACTCAAGCTCTGAAATCTGCAAGAAAAGAGGAGATAAGAAGGTTGAAGCAAGCCGAGTTAAAAGGTCTACTAAGGCGGCGAAGAGAAGAGGAAGAACAACGAAGATTGAAGGGTTGTTTCTAGGGTATGTATAGCAACACGTGCGAAGGAATGAGGGACAGTCCGCAACTACATCAATAGTAAATTACAATGGTATATTCCTTACTGTTTTGGGTGCAAACTAGGCCTACAAGGCCTCTCTCTCCAGCAGAGAAGGAAGGAAAAGACAACGAGGTCAAGAGGACTATTTCTAGGGTTTCTGTCCACACATGCGAGGATTTTAGAAGTCAACAATGCAGATTTGACAACAATTGAGGGCAACACACTTAAAGGTATCATTTGGATGCGCATCTTGGTCTACGAGGTATCCAAAGAAAGAAGAAGAAGGTTCTCTCTATAATGAAGTGAAGAAGCCCTAATGTTCTAGGGTTTCCTAACTTAGACAAGCAACAGAAGAAGGACAAAGTGCTAAGGAGCGAAAGTGCCGAAAGACAGAGGATCATGTGCCAGAAATTATAGTGCAGAAAGAGTAAGGATTTGACTTATGCTTGGAAGATATCCTAGTCAAGGGTCTAGGGTTTGACAATTGTTCAAATAAGAAGCTTCAATAAGAGAAAACTTACAAAGGGTTTTCCTTTCAGGAGTGGAGAGGTTTTGTCCCTGGCAGAGAGCCAAACTTTGTGTTCTTGTTATTTTGTTTTGGTAGCAGTTTGATGAAGTACACACATATGCACTAATAAGTAGAAGAAGAAGCATAAACTAACAAGAAAAGTAAAAAGACTCCAAAAATTGTTATCAAGTAACAAAGAATCATCACAAAACTACTTTACCCTAGATTCTTCAGCAGACTGCTCAAGCCTGCTCTTCTTGACACTATACAAATTCCCATATGTGGTCCAATTCCTCTCGCAACAAGAGGATGAAGTCACCTGAGAGAGGAGCCTCATGGCTAACTACTGTAGAGGAGGGCTTTTTGCCCCTTGATTTTCCCACCAAGAATAGGGCTTCGTAGCCCCCTTATCTCTAATAAGATCATACCCTGCAAATTGATCAATGCCAGTGGAAAACTTTGCAAAGGCATCCTCCACTTCATCAAGGGATGCTCTATCTTGAAAAACCCGCTTGAATGCATCTTTCCTCCCCTGTGAGATTTCACCATCCATGTGAGGAGGGAATCTGCAGGAACGTCCACCATTCAGCCACTCATGGCTATAGTATTTTGGGTTCAATGAGTGAGCCAAACAATGTAAAAGTGTGCAATTCTTGTCCCATCTGCTGACAAGAATGTCCTGTATAGTGGTGAAGAAGGCCTCTAGTGATGTCTCATACTCGGGGCACTCACTTTGTAGAATGATGCTCCTCACAGACTCAATCATGGAATTCCATCCCTCATAAACCTCTCCTAGGATGGGTTGGTCTGTATCTGCAAATCGAAGCAAAGAAATGATAGGGTCCATGATCTGAATAAGTAGATCTACCCTCTCCCACCAAGCATCATCTAGCACTGTGTCCTTCACTCTTTTAGAGGCTACTTGTTCTATCTTTCTCCAAAAAGACCAAAACTTTGAAATAACCATGGCCCCAAGAGCGGTCTTGACCTCCGTCAACCTCTTCAACATGATGAATGAAGAGGCAAATTGTGTATCTGCAATCTTCAACAATGATAGATTGTTGTACTCCTTGTAAATAGTGAGGGCATTTGTATGATTTTGTACAAAGTTACGGATATTCTGTGCATCCTCAATAATGTTACCAATCCAAAGCACATCATAAGTAATGGATTTCAGTGCTAAGTTCAATGAATGGACAATGCAAGGTGTCCAAAACACTTGTGGATATTTAGCTTCCACAATCATGCCATTAGCCTTGCAAACAGGTGCATTATCTGTAATGATTTGCACACAAGAATCAACACCTACATCTTTAATAACTTTAATAAACAACTCATCCATATATTGTGCATCCTTGTATTGTCCAAGTGCATCCACTACTTACAAGAAAATTGGACCATTCAAGGAAGACACCATGAAGTTGATGTGTGGGTGCCGTGCTGGATTTGTCCATCCATTAGAAACAATGCTAACCTAGATGTTGGCCATGATGCTTTAATAGGCTCAAGCATTCTTTCCACCTCTTTTTTTGCCTTCGTCAACAATGTGGTTCTAAGCTTCTCAGACCCAGGAGGCACATACCCCGATGGAGCCCCCTGAGTTAGAGCTCGACACATCTCAATAAATAGAGGTGAGCGTGTAACATTAAAGGATATGAAGTTTTGATAGAAAAAAAGGCAATGGTGGGATCAAGCTCTTCCCGTTTCTCCTTTTGAAAAATCTTGTCCACTAGACCAAGTGAAATTGCCTTTCTTTTTGCTGCTTGTCCCCCACCAGAACTCTCAAATGGGAATGTGTTGTTGCTTTTCTTCAACAATGGAATGGGGTCATCATTCTTGGTTTTTTAATTATTTTGCAGCCACATTTGCCATACCAACATTGGACTCTCTTTCCATTTCTTTCCTCTTTGGTAAAGGCACCTTTGTACAGGCTCCAATTCCACAACTTGGTAAAGTCAACAAATGACTTTTCACACTGAAGTATGTGCTTCTGAAAGTATTGTGGCAATAGTTGCATTTCCAACTCACATTGCCTCCTCCCTTCACCTTGTTGGGTGGCCCTTGCTCTCTTGTGACATATTTCCACAAGGGATATTTCTCAATGTTACATTGAGAAGGAAGTCTTCCCTCAACATTACTTGCAATAGAGGGAATACTTGTAGTAGACTCTGATGAAATTGGGAGAGGAGGGGCATCTCCAATGGGGACATTCTTCCCCTTCCTTTGCCCCTTCCTTGTTGCCCTTGATTGAGCCATGAATGTTGTAAAAAAATAAAACAAAAATGCACAAATTTGTAAAAGAAATGCATATGCAAACTGTTGTAATAAAAATGCAAAAAAAATAGAGAGCAAATGCACTTACCTGTTGCTTGAATCTCCTTGAAAACGCTCCCACACTCTTTGCTCCTTGCTCCAAAACACCCACAACAAACCCACAACAAAATAGACAAGTGAAAGTGAAAAGAAAAGGCAACAAACTCACCTTTTAACACCGCGCGGGTTGCCTTTTTTCGGACCCGTGTCCGAAGATTGGGACACGTAGTGTCCAGATCAGGACACGACCTGGATTTGATCGTGTCCCAATCAGACACGAAGTGTCCCGATTTTCGGACATGAATCGGGTCGAATCATGTCCGATTCGACGGATTTGTGATTCGTGGGCCCTGGGGGACGAATGTAGTTTCATAGAGGAAGAGAGATATAAAGTACTTATCTTTTGAGGATTATAGTAAATGTCAACTCCCTCTTGATCTTAGCCTTCTTGTATCTATCTTGCAACTTTATCATCCTCTTCCTCATCATTAGCATGATGTCATTCCTGCCTTGCATGAGTTAGGGCTTCTTCTTTAAGCAAAAACATTGATCTAGGTTAAGATCTAGGGTTTTATCTACAAACCCTAGGGTTGTTATATCCAAGATCCTAGTTTTACAATACTCATTTTATACCCTTTGCAAGTCCAACTTACTTTGTCATGTACAAATTCTCCTTTCCATATCCAAATGTCCAACAATCATAAAGCCCCAATGCGTTAGCAAACAATCAAGAATATTCCATTCAAGATCAGGGATCTTATAATGAGATGTCTTCATCAAGAGAGAAATATGATATACCCATAGTATATTTGGTTACTGCTTTAGCATTATTAGCAATTCTAGTAACCATGTATTTTCGGCTAAATATTGATTTCGACACCTTCAATTCAAGTAGCGTATCCTTCGACATAAGAATACCTCCAGATTTGTAAATGAGTTATTTTTCTCAAGAAATCTTTGGTATTCAAACTTGAAGAGGAACTCAACCTCTTTTTCATGTAAGATTGTCATATCCATGGTGTGCTTTCTTCAAATAGATTCCTGGATTGATAGGTCACATTCTTTAGTACTCACATACTCTATCAACAATCAACTTATGTAATGCAAGATTCATGACAACAAATGTCATCGATACTTCAAGATCCCTTTAAAGCATACTGCTTTTGAACACATTTGAGATACAAGGCAATATCTCCAAATAAAAGCACAAATTTGTTATATCACACTTCACACATTCAAATCAAATATTTCCCTTATGTGGCTTTGTCTTGCTTACAACCACAATCTGAATTGTGATATTGTCATTGTTTCTAGCGATATTAAGAAGATTTTTCTTATATATGCATGAGCATGATTGAAGATCATTTGTAAAACTCATTAATGAACTTTTAACTGTCCTTGATGGTTTCTTCAAGTATCTCTTTATCATAACAGATCAAACCTTTACCAATCTTATGATCTTACTAAGTAGTAGATCATAGTCTTATTTAGTCTTTCATAAAACAATCTTGATACATATTTTTCAACCAAGCACATAAATGATCATTTCCTCTAGTTGCGGTCTATAAGAGCTTTCATCCAAATGAAATCATTGTAGGTAAATTTAGTGATGATACATACCTTTCATTCCAA
The DNA here is from genome assembly GCA_031772625.1 of Pinus tabuliformis. Lineage (NCBI taxonomy): Eukaryota > Viridiplantae > Streptophyta > Pinopsida > Pinales > Pinaceae > Pinus > Pinus tabuliformis. The sequence continues at coordinate 1,043,321,838 of CM062817.1, read as the reverse complement.
GCATTAAATTGCAAACTTATAGCTTAGTTGGTCTCTTTATATGCTTGTACTTCCAGACTTCATATTTGCCTTTGAACATCTCATCACTCATGCACAAGAGATGATTTTGCTGGCTTATCTTCAGACAAAGATATTTTCAAACTTCGTTTGGCTTCTTCCTCCATGGTGACACTAGCTCGATTCCTTAAGAAATTAAGGGACTTGACTTCTTCAATCTGAAGATGACTCAACCTTTCAGAATTTCATTGTAATAATTTGTTCTTCTTTAAAAGCTCTCACAAAGATTTCATCGAGGTATGATTCAACGACTTTGAATCAGAAATGCAATCCTTTTTGCTTCGTCTATATGAACTTGCTGGCTTTCGCATTTGAGGCTTCTTGGTATTTAATGTTGGAACATAAGCCATATTTAGGTTATGCTAGGACTGCGACCTAGTCTATAGTTCCTCGACCCTCTTGAAATAGGCCCTGAGGCCTTCATGGCTCACTAAGACAATCTCTGAGGCCTTCTTGTTAATTTTTAGGGCTAGATTGTTCTTTGCTGTAGATAATTGCATTTTTCAAACTTTTCAACATTTTCAACATTTTCATATAACATTCACCCCATAACATCATATCATCATTAGCAATTATGTAGAGAGAACAATAATATCAACAATGCAACAAAATAATAAAGAACAATAGAAGAAAAGCATACACAATAGAGACACCAAGATTTAGGCTAGAGACCAGGGCAAAACCCCATAAGGGGGAAAACCCAACCAAATTCTTCTTCTATTAGATATTAATCAAATGTTTAGCTGAGATACAAGGTATAACGAGTATGAGACACATCATCCAATACATTAGGCCTCCTAAGCCAAACCTGACAACAGACAAGGGAGGTAGATCTAAATAACATTCTTTGTCAAATGATAGTCATAGAGACAAGCCATTCATCACAGATACTCTATTATGCATCAGAGTGTCATCACTGCCATATCAGAGGTCACTGTCATGCCACTGTCATTATCATATCAAAGGTCACTGTCATTTGAGGTTGTTGCCAATTCAAGGAGACTGTCATATTAAGATTATTATCATGAATTAAGGTCACTACCATCCATTCATTGCTATATCAAAGTTACTACCATACATAAGGTTACTGCCATATTAAAGTTCACTACTATATATATATCATTGTCCCATTGTCATATATACTAGTCTCACTATCACATAGATCATTGTAATAAGTACTAACCATTGTTATAAAAAACACTTTGTATCACTATCATCAAAGTCACTGACCATACATCAAAAGATATGGAATGCGAGCCTTATGTGAATCTTAGAAATAAACATGTGAGCCATAGTAATCTTAGTGAGAGCCATTGTTATACACAGTAAGAGCAAGCCGTTATTATGTATAGAGTATGCGAGGCACAGAGCAAGCCATTGTAAGAGTTACCCATTGTAATGTATAAAGTACAAAGTGAGCCACAATAAGAGCGAGCCTCCGAGTTATATAAGCAAACCACAAGATAGGAACCTCAAAGAATGAATGCGATAGAGAATGATGAGCTACTGTGAACATATGCGGGTCATAAACAAGATATGCTAACCATTGTGAACCTGTGCGAACCATATTGTAAACATTTTCATGCCATAAACAAGATATGCGAACCACTATGAGTACTGAACGAGCCAGCAAGTCACAAAGATAAAGATGTAGGCCTGAGATATAAAAATGAGTCATAGAAACATCAACGTAAGCCTTGGTGAAATGCAAGCCTGTGAGATATAGCGAGACACTACTAGAGCGAGCCACAAATAATACAATTACGATCCTTTGAGATATAGCGAGCCACAAGTGAGTAAATACGAATGCATAAAGAAGTATGAGAGAACAAAACTCTTATTGCCATCGAGGTCTTGAATTAGAACTAATGAATCAGTGTGAGTCCAAGTGAACTACAAAAAGTTCCTTATATAAGCATTTGACGGGAGAGAGCACGCCACTATTAAAGAAGCTAACCAAAATTTTTTCCATGATAAATTATCATCTGCCACAATTCGTCTTGAGAATTTGCCTAGATAAACCGAATTGATGAATACCCATAGAATATGGCACGTCAAACCATGATGAGAAGAGTGTCAATCAAAGTAAATTCCTTTGGGGCAAGACGTTTGCTTCTTGGTGTTATTGGGATTTTCCTTGGGGTAGTGGGGTTCCTATGGGGAAATTTGTCCCGTAGCTACCCCAATTTTCAACACTTGATCTTCTGCAACCAAACTAAGGCATCTTCGGTCTTAGTTTTGTCAATTTGAGGACGTTCGGACTTCTGCAATTTGGTTTAAGGTTTATTTTAGCCTCTTCAAGACCTAAGGACTTTGATCCTTTAATAGATGGATTGAGGTGTGGAACTTAGGGCTTCGACCTCTTCCTATAGATATCAAAACTTTGCTTCGGTCCTCTTCTTATAGACACTAGGTATCTCCTGGTGTATCAACAACTCCTTCTAGATGTTAGTCAAGCTAATAAATACCTGTACAAAACAGACTTTCCAAGGACTTGGCTTCACTTTAATTGTTGTTCCTTCAACCTTATCTCTAATACCATGTTGATTTTTCATAGGTCTTCTAGTTTTTAATTACTTCTAATGATATTCACTTTAAATTCTTTCATATTCACATTAATCATTAAGAAATTGCATAGAAGATTTTCAACAATAAACAATAGAATCATAAGGAGACAACCAAACAAGAAACACAAGAGTTTAACTTGGGAAAGCCCACATGGGGGAAGCCCAACAACCTTTTCCTTAAAGAAATTGTTTAGTTCAACAAGAGACACACTTAATCTTCTAGTCAATCGCAAGGTTAAACTGACTAACAAAATAGACTTGGTCAAACTTATTCCAACTCCCTCCTAGTCAAGTCAAATATTTTTTGCCCAAGAAACTTGGTTTGGTCTCCTCTACTAGGGCCAAATTCCAACCTTCTTCTACGCCTAAAAGTCCCAATCCTGAACTCTGCTATGTTTTAGAAGCTCGATCCTTCCTATCACATGTTCGGGGTCACAAAAGGAGATCAGATCCACATGTGCGAGGGATAATGAAGAAAGAGAGAGCTCGATCTTCTTCTAGTCAACTTTGGCCTTCCTTATCTTTGTCTCCTTCGCGTGATGAATAGAAAGATACTTGCTTGAATGATGATCTGAATTGCCGAAGAGGAGGAAGTCATGTAGCATGTATAGTGGTTTTGGAGGTCTAATAGGTGCCTTTCTGACTAGGGCTGACTTGACTTGGAAGAGGGTCGACTTGGCTTGATTGGAGCCAAAAGTTCAATTTTCAAAATTCATATTTTATCTTTTGAAAAGGACATGAAGAACATGCCTTAAAGTTTCTCTTTTGACAATAACATGAAGAACATGCTTTATATTTATCATTAAAAATACATCAAGGGCCAAAATATTAATTATGAAGACCGACCATAGCTACAAAAGTTCAGCAGTCACCCCTATGGAGGCTTCTTGAAACATCTCACTAATGTCTAACAAGCATAACAAATCAAAACACTTATAAATGTATTGGAACAAATAAGCTTAAGTAGCACCCTTGATAGTTGTAACTCAATTTGTTGTTGCAAGTTATAGAAGTATTGTGAGGTGTGTCTCAACCATTCTTTAATCCATTATCGTTATCACTATTTTTATGTGTTTTTTAATGTTCACTCAGATTGAAACAACCTAGTAGTCTAATAGTTTAGTCCATGCTTTGTACTCTCTTATATTTTAGGATCTTCATTATGAACTTCCTAAGTTTATTTAGTATTTTCGTCATTGATCTTTGCTAGAACAAGTTGCTTTTTGTTATTGTCGATGTATAGTTCTAATTGTATTATTATTGGGTTTATGCATGGTTTTACACAGATATGGCACAAGATTCCATGATGTGTTTTGCATTGGTGGCAAGATAGTTATGGCTTCTCCCATGGCATCCCATTTATACATGTGGTAGAATGCAATGTTGGGCTTAAAGGTGGCAATGCTCTGATGCTTACATTAACAACACATAGGTGTATTAGCATTCAACAAAAAATGTTGGGGATCAAATATTTAAATTAATGATGTTGGGTTCCAAAGAGAATTCATTGCATAAAGTGTAATAAAGCATAGAATTAAGGTACATTCATGATTGATATGTGACCTAATTATGGATATAGAGAAGTGAATTGTTCTTAATTGTGAAAACGCAGCAAAAAAGTCTCAGTTTTGATTTTTTCCTTAATCAAATTGAGAAAATTCAAATTTCCACATTAGCAGACAACTTGGAGGAGTTAACTGAGATGACATAAAACTTGTTACTCAGTTAAGGATAGTCAATTCAAGTTAATGAGTTGAAGTTCAATTTACTTGAGTTGATTCCTAAAAAATAGGAGTCTAGCTCAGTTAATTCGAGTCAGGGACACGAAGTTCAGTTGTGTGCAGTGGTTTCCTAAATTTTAGGAGCCTAAGTTGAGTTAATTTCAGTTGTAGCAAATTAATTTTGTTAAATTGAGTTATGGTCAATTAAACTAGTTCTAATTGGTGGAGGAACTAGTGGAAGGTCAAGTTGTGGAAGTGGAACTTCAACCACACTCAGTGATCATCCAGATAACTAATCAATCAACCTAAATTAGCTCATGCATGTAGAGAATTCGAGTTACCCAGTTGAGATGGAGATTTCAAGGCAATGTACTATCAATTGTAGACTATTCCGAAGTGTACATGTGGTGCATGCAGTTAGAGGAAGGACCTAAAAGAATTGCGTAATCCAAATGAGAGAATTTCCTAATTAATAGGGGCCAATTTTCTAGAGGAACAACGCAAGGAATTAGGAGCTTGGAGGGCTTGAAAATTGGCTAAGTGTTGGCTAGAGTCAGTCAGTCAGGCAGGGGGATAAACTATACACTTGCATGGTGTGCTCAAGCTTGAGCAAGCATATGTATTTCTTCTCTATTCTCTGATTAATGCAATATAGATAATAATGGGTTTTGAGCAGTTGCTTTCCCCTAGATAAATCTCTATGCATGTGTGATGTTTCCTTTTGCATGTCTATGATTCTTGTTTTAGATGGTGAATTAACTTTTGCAGATCAGTAGAGTAGCTTCAAGTTTTGTGATTTAGTAAATTTCATGAGCAGTATTGAATTTACACATTAATTTCTACATGGTATCAGAGCTGGAATCACTATAGAGCAGAGATTTCGAAGTTGTCATTGCAGGAGATTCGAATTTGCAGATCAGGGTTGCAGGTTTTCTTCAAGACTAAGAAGATGGATTTCAATGGACTAAGGCTCAAGTATTCCCTTGAGGGAAGCTTGAATTATGTTGGATGGAAGGACGTTGAGGAATTCATTGATACTAATATTTCGAAACCAACAACATCTGATGCAAAGGATCTAGCAGAATAGAAGAAGTGTGTAGCCAAGGCGAGGAGGATCATATTGGAGGGAGTACGAGACCATATTGTCTCAAATCTCCATAGGAAAGAGACTCCGTATGCAATGTGGCAAGCACTAACAAATTTGTTCCAGAATAGTAGTGACCATAGGAAGTTGGTGCTCAAGGACAAACTTCGAAATATCAAGATGCAGAGGAACGAGACCATTCCACAGTACCTTAGCGAGTTCACGCAGTGTCGTGATGAACTTAGTCAAGTTGTTGTTACTGTAGCAGGGGATGATTTGGTGAGCCTAGCCCTTCTAGGCCTGCCCAAGAGCTGGCACAACTACCAAGATTCAGTGAATGGGAGGGAGAAACTACCAAATTGGGAGCACCTATGGTTTGACTTGGTGCAAGAGGAAATAAGGCGAAATACCAGAGATGGGACCTCATCCAAAGAAGAGAAATAGGACTTTGCATTAGTGAATAAAGGAAGTTAGGCCAAGGGGAAGAAGTCCCAAGGTGAGGCTAATTCCAGCCAAGAGGGCAAGAAGAAATACTTGTCCAAGATTAAGTGCTTTCACTATCATGAATTTAGGGACTATGCCAAAAAATGTCCACACAAGAAGGCAAGCAAGAAGGAGCTTGCAGTAGTAACAACAGGTGAAGCTTTGGCTTCATAGTTCGAGCTTGACTTTACTCTCATCGCTTGCATGGCAAGCATAGTGATGGGGAGCATGTGGTATTTGGAGTCTGGACAGTGGTGCCTCATTCCACATGACGTGGAATAGAGAATTTTTCAGTGTCTTGGAGGAGAAAGATCTCTAGATGAACATTGAGTTTGGAGACCACGAAAGGTATAGTGCGATCGAGATTGATACAATCACCTTTTAGAGGGAGCAGGTGCCCCTCTCAGACTCAAGGATGTGATGTTTGTTCCGGGTCTAAAGAAGAATCTTGTCTCCGTTGCAGTTTTGGAAGACTGTGGTTACAATGTCATCTCGAGCAAAGGGAAGGCATTCTTGAGACACATAGCCATGGGATAGGTGAAGCAGATTGGGGTTGGAGTCAAGAACCTTTATGCACTAGAGGTAGAAGATGCATGCAAAGCCTTGAGGAGCAAAGCAGAGACTAGATATATGGTGGTTGAGAAGGACCATATTAGATCTTTCAACATGTAGACTCAGAAGAAGCCCCTCAAGAAGTTGTGTAGTAGCCACAAATGGAGAAGCAGAGAGGAGGTAGAGTGGAGACATTCACTAAAGCAGAGACGTCTAGCAGGGAGAGAGTTTGAGCCAACCTCTAGGAGTGAGGTGGAGCGATGTAGAACCTTAGTCCAAGAGTTGCAAAAATTTGGGTAGGGTCCATTGAGGCATTCTCCTCATGGATCATTACCTTGCTATGAGGGCCCACAATATTCAGTAGCAGAAGTATCAGTGTTAGTCAGATATTGAGGAGTACAGAGGAGTGTTGACGATAGAGCAGGAGGCTTAGTAGTAGAATCAACAACAACACAATTTTCCCAGTAGACAATTGCAGACACAATTGATTTAGTTTGATTTTTTGGATACTTCTCAGTTGCAGATGTTGCAGTTGCAACAACAACAGTGAGAGGTGTTGCATGCAGTACATTCCACAGGTGCAGGATAGGGGTGGTTGATAATCCCTTTCTTGCTGAGAGGGAGTGTTGAAAATGTAGCAAGAAAGTTTCAATTTTGATTTTTGTCTTATTCAAATTGAGAAAATTTGAATTTCCACATCAATAGACAACTTGGAAGAGTTAACTGAGGTGACAAAGCACTTGTCACTCAGTTAGGAACAATCAATTTGAGTTATTGAGTTGAAGTTCAATTTACTTGAGTTGATTCCTAAAAAATAGGAGCCTAGCTCAGTTAATTCGAGTTAGGGACATGAAGTTCAGTTATGTGCAGTGGGTTCCTAAATTTTAAAAGCCTGGGGTGAGTTAATTTCAGTTGTAGCAATTTAATTCTGTTAAATTGAGTTATGGTCAGTTAAACTAGTTCTAACTGTTGGAGGAACTAGTGGAAGGTCATAACTAATCAATTAGCCTAAATTAGGTCATGCATGCAGAGAATTCGAGTTACCCAGTTGAGATGGAGATTTCAAGGCAGTGTACTATTAGTTGTAGACTATTCCGAAGTGTACAAGTGGTGCATGAAGTCAGAGGAAAGACCTAGAAGAATTGCATAATCCAAATGAGGGAATTTCCTAATTAATAGGGGCCAATTTCCCAGAGGAACAACACAAGGAATTTGGAGCTTGGAGGGCTTGAAAATTGGCTAAGTGTTCGCCAGAGTCAGTGAGTCAGGCAGGGGAATAAACTATACATTTGTAGGGTGTGCTCAGGCTTGAGTAAGCATACGCATTTCTTCTCTATTCTCAGATTAATGCAATATAGATAGTAATGGGTTTTGTGCAGTTGCTTTTCCCTAGATAAATCTTTGTGCATGTGTGATGTTTCCTTTTGCATGTCTATGATTCTTGTTTCAAATGGTGAATTAACTTTTGCAGATGAGTAGAGTAGCTTCAAGTCTTGTGATCTAGTAAATTTCACGAACAATATTGAGTCTACACATTAATTTCTACATTAATTTTCTACTGTAGTTTCCCTTCCATGTCCAAAATTATCTATCTATTATTTTAATTATTCTAGGTCCATATTGTAGCATTCAATTGTCATAGCACATGAGTTCACTCTATATGGACCTAGAATAATTTGATGCTACAATATGGACCTAGAATAATTGTCCTAGATGGACCTAGGTCCATATTGTGGCATCCAGTTGCCCTAGTGCACAAGTTCACTCTATAGAATGTGCAACCTGTATAATGAATGTAAGAACTATAAGGTCCTTAGCTTTTTACCAAGGTGTAAGATCCCTTAGGAGCTTTCCTTATAATGAATGTGAGACTTTGAAGATGTACATTTTCAAATATCCAACATTTATCTTGACAAAGTCATGTTCGGTGTTATACAACCCAAGGAATGCAAAGAAGAACCTCAATTATGTAATGTGTATAGTAATTTTTTTAAATATTTTAAGTGTGGTTCACAAACACTGAAGATCGGTGGCTGCTATGTCCATGGTAATATCCTGGCAGATCCACCCAAAGGGATGACATCTTATTGGCTCATTAGCAGAACCCAACCCTAAGAGCGTTGAGGAGAATTGACCCGTGACCCCGCTTTAGGGAGGTGCTTTAGTGACGGGAACTCGAACAATTGAGCTAACTTTTTGGGCTTGTATTGTAATATTAATACATGGAGAGATATGTTTATAAGGTTTCTGCTACAACTCGTTGTTTAATATAAATATTAGGACATAAAATGTTAGAAATGTTGATATTGACAATGTTCAAGCAATTTGAATGGCTCTAAAGCATATATGTTGAGTGTTATGGCCCAACCAAATCAAAGCAATAGGTTGTTGTTGATTACTACCACCTTTAGCGGATCAGTGTTGCATCCTGCAATGCAGGAATCTATGGAATGTGGTAATGAGTAATGAGTTTCCAAAATGATTAGAAGCTTCATCCAAACTTTCATGGAATGACATGTTGGGAGCAACAATTATACATATAAAAAATATATATAACAATCCAAAAAGGAGGGTAAAATAGGGGAAAAATTCAAGAATTGAAAATACATTGGGGCATAACCTAACCATGATACATACATTATTAGTAATTACATAGTAATACCATTTATGATTCAATGAACATTATTAGTAATTACATAGTAATACCGTTTATGATTCAATGATCATCGATCAATGATAACATATTAAATTTAATCCTCAAATTGGCCTCGACATTTATTTAGTTAACCATAAAAGGTCGCTGTTATATTATGTGTGAATTTTCAAAACAATACTAAAGTATGACAAGTCACAATATATTAAACCATCAATAATTTATTGCTTTACAATGAATTTGTATATTTCTTGACATTGCTCTTTAGAATTGCGACACCCTTGAATTCCATGCTTAGTCATGCCTATTATGACAACAACTACCCTCATGTAGTGGCCCTTGTGTATCTCGGTACACCACTGTTGTCAACTTTGGTCACATATTGCAAGCATGGTTTGTTGTCTAGATCCATTTGATAAAAAGCTTGCAAAGAAATCAGAAACAAAAAATTGATGCATGAATGTGAAATGGTGACACAATGTACACGTACTTAGTATGTCGATGATAAACTAATGATTTAATTCCACAGGAAACATATATCCAATTGAAAAAAAATGAAATCCAAAATGAGTCGAGAGGCAATGTCTAAAATGTAAACCAAGACAATGTGATATTGATATAGTTATTAGTAAATGCTGAAGTACATAGTCTAAAAATCGGCAAAATGCCCAAAGTATTACATACTACATTGTTCAGAAATGCCCAAGAGCCAAATATAGGATGAAAGCTAAACTTGATCATCGATGATCTTTTTCTTGAAGGCTGCCCACATATGCCTAAGCCTAGGTGCATCATCATCATCATTAGGATGAAACACAATGTCATCCAAGGCTATGTCACATGGTTCGTTTTGAGTTTTGATAATGTTTAAGTTCGATTTGGATTTGAATTTCTAGATAAGGTTTAGTTGAGGTTTGCCATTAGATTCGACTATATATATATATGTATGTATGTATGTATGTATGTGAAACATAACAAGCATAAAATAAATTAATTTATAATTTTATTATGCATATATGTAATTCTATGTTAATTTATTTATGAAAAAAACCTTATATTCAAATTTTATAGTATTTATATTTATATGAAAAAATTGATATATAAAAATAAATATTTTTATTTTAAAATTTTAAATCAAAATTAATCTTAACAATAATACTCTCATTGTCATTATAAAAATAGTTCATTTTTTATTATTAATAGAATTTTAAAAACTTCAAAATTAAACAAAATACACATGAAAACAACTTTAAACTACATATCAGTAGTCCAACTAATTCGATTTAGAGAGGGAGAAGGAATGACGAAATGAAAAACAATGCAACAAGGTTTGAACTAGATAGGGTGTGATAATATGATAAATAGTCTAGCTGGGTTTGAGTTGGAAAAGACACAACGATATGACAAACAATTGATCTTAGTTTCTGTTGGAGAGGGGATGGCAATATGATAGTGGAGCAGGCTTTGAGCGAGATGGGGCGCAACAAATTGAAAGAGTCTATGCCACATGGTGGGAATGAATGATTTTGTCTATGGCCTGATTATTTTTTACTTGTTAAACCACAAAATGGTGAAACCTTCAAAGTTGAACATATAAAAGATTTGCTTCAAATTCATCTTTAAAGTTAGGTTGAGGCTCCAATTCAAATTGATTCTAATTTGTATGGTTAGACTTTGAGGATTTGACCTTGAGGTTTGATGAATTTGAATGAATTTCAAATCTTTTTGAGGTTCGCCGAATTTCAAACCTCAAGGTTTGAATTCGGCGAACCCTGTAACATAGATCCAAGGGTATGCCAACTAAGCTTGTATGGGGTGAAGAAGTACCTTGATCATTATCAATTTGGGTAACATCATCATCACTTTTTCCTCATAGGGCAAGAGGATCAGTGCTGAGAAGAATCCTTTCAGGGATTCAAGAGTAGGCAACATCCTCCTCCATTTTTATAGAGGTGGCACTTCTCTTTGTCAATGATGATTATTTTTGCTAATTATGTTGACAACTTATGAAAAATACTAGATAGTAAGCCTTCACAATCTTTGAAACTCAATGAATACAACAAATTTTTTAAACACAACTATATAATCATTCACACATGTATAATTGCTTGAGAAAGGACGAGGTAAACTAATTATTTAAAAAGTATGAAAAGAAGAAAACATTTATAATTCACAGACTTACTAAAAAATTACATATGCTAGCCTCCAACATTTAAAATGTAAGTGACGTCGTCCAAGAAATAACATAAGGAATAAATGCATAATGGTCGGTAGATCTTTCATAGAAACTCAGAAGGATTGAAATCCTTAAAGATTAAATGGATTTGAAAAATATTACATGCTCAAAACTTTGCTTTAAATTTTAGAGGCAAAAGGTTATAAAACAATGTAATCTTTCATAGCCCTTTGGGGGAACTTATCAAAATGTTAAAACTTAATCCCAATATGAGTCGTTGTATAGCTTTGAAACAATGACGCCTTATGGCACTACAATATTGTAGAAGACAAAGCTAGAGAGAAAGTGGATGAAAGGGAAATCTTGGATTTTCCTTGTACCCCAGATTTGTTCCATGTCTAGACTTGATCATAAACACATTGAAGGTACTCAACTAAAAGCACTTTGCACAATGGAAATACAACAACAATGAAATCAATTAAGTACATAGATTTCTATGGCCCAAATATTGACCTTATTAGTTCATTAATAAAAGAACCATTAGGGGTCCCATACCAGGGATCATGGCCCTTTAGATCTTTGATACAACTAGTATACACAGTATACAAACTTGGGGCTTGAGATCTATTCCATCAGATCTACAATCTGCCCAAAAAATCAAATGCGTACCTGAGCTGTTCCTTCAGCTCAAGGTCCTTGGATTGTTGCTGTCCTTGGCAACAAGTCCTTTTGCAACCATGGTACAACTTCTTGATTTGCTAGATTTACTTCTTTAGATCTCAGATTTGATTTTCTTCTCGCAGATCTGACCCTCCAACACTCAAATCCGAGTTTCTTCTTGCAGATCCGACCTTCCAGCACTTAGATCTGACTTTTTTCTTGCAGATTTGATCTTCCAGCACTGTGGCTAGATCCTCCTACTTGACCTCCTTCTTCCTCTTGGCAGTGGCCCCTTTAGCTGACTAGATCATGGAGAAACTCGACCTCCTTGCTACTGCCGCTCCTCTAAGGCAGATTTGCGGCTAGTTCCTTTAGCCTCTCTCTCTCTGATTCTCCACAAGTGGAAGTCCTTCTCCACTTATGTGTCTAGGCCTTTCCTATGGCCTCCTATCTATAGTTTTCCTTTGTGTTGTTTGGGGAGCCCTTGGTCCTTTAAGGTTTTGCCCACTCAAGCCTTTAACCATAAATTAGAATAAACAAGTAGTTGACTTGGTTCCAAACCCACAACTTTGGGTCAAAACCCCAACCACTTGGGTAACTTGCCCAACCAACTCACTTTATGTTGGTTTCCTTCTCTTGAAAATACCTTCTGAGCTACCCAAATTCCAACACTCCCTCTTAGTGAGGAAGGTATTTCCTTCACACTTTGAAATCTCTAGCTCCATGACATTCCTTGCATACCCATGACTATCCTCGCATGAGTCATGACTTTCCCTTTCGCAGCCTTATTTGTCCTCAAATGTGCCATGCCTTCTCTTATACTTGGCCAAGCTTTATCTTGCATGGTGTGTGATTGCCCTCACATGTAGCATGAATTTTCCTTGCATTGCCATGAGTGTTCGCACATGGTTTGTGACTGTCCTTGAACGGGTTGAAAACTCCACTCTCTTGCTTGAACCTGAAGATTCAAACTTCCATTGGGCGATTGACGTTCCTTTGCAATCTCCCTCTGAAGCTAGACTCCCTTTGAGCCTACACAACCTCCACTGGCTCCCTCTGCTTTCCTATGCATGCTCTGATCCACATGCTCTTCAAAGTACCTTGGTACCATTTTGAAATTTTCCTTATACACCAAATCTGGTCTATGTCTAGACTTGATCATAAACACACCAAAGGTACTCAACTAGAAGCACTTTGCACAACGAAAATATGACAACAATGAAATCAATTAAGTACAGAGATTTATATGGCCCAAATCTCGACCTTTACTAGCCCATTAATAAAAGAATCATTAAGGCTCATGTAACAGGGATCATGGTCCTTTAGATCTTTGATACAACTAATACACATAGTATACAAAACTTGGGGCTTGAGATCTATTCCATCAGATCTACAATCTGCCCAAAAAATCAAATGTGTACTTGAGATAGTGCCTTCAGCGTAAGGTCCTTGGATTGTTGCTGTCCTTGGCAACCAGTCCTTCTGCAACCATGCTACAACTTCTTGATCTGCTAGATCTACTTCTTCATATCACAAATCTGACTTTCTTCTTGAAGGTCTAACCCTCCAACGTTTAGATCTAAATTTCTTCTTGGATATTTGACCTTCCAACACTCTGATATGACTTTCTTCTTGCAAATATGACCCTCCAAAAAAAAGATCTGACTTTCTTCTTACAAATCTGACCTTCCAACACTCAGGTTTGAATGTCTTTTTGCAGATCCAACCTTCCAACACTCAAATCTAACTTTCTTCTTGCAGATTTGACCTTCCAACACTGCGGCAAGATCCTCCTACTCAACTTCCTTCTCTCTTTTGGCAACGACTCCTTTACCTGACCAGATCACGGAGAAACTTGGTGTCCTTGTTACTGTGGTTCCTCTAAGGCAAATCTGTAGCTAGGTCCTTTAGCCTCCCTCTCTCCACAAGTGAAAGTCCTTCTCCACTCTTGTGTCTATGCCTTTCCTTTGGCCTCCTATTTATAGTTTTCCTTTAGGTTATTTGGGGAACCCTTGGTCCTTTATGGTTTGCCAACTCAACCCTTTAACCATAAATTAGAATAAAAAATTAATTGACTTGGGTCCAAACCCACAACTTTGGGTCAAAACCCCAACCACTTGTGTAACTTGCCCAACCAACTCACTTTTGGTGGGTTTCCTTATCTCGGAAATACCTTCCGAGCTACCCAAATTCCAACATGCTTTACTAACAAAATTGTGGAGGCAAAAATACCCTTTAATTTGAACCCTTCCCTCGTCGTTAGAACTTCAATAAGTAGCCAGAGAGGAAAGTTAAGGCTATGGAAGATGACCAAACTATCATAACTATTTCTTTTTATGCAATCTTGATGGCTGCAACAATTTGGTTTACTTAATCTTTAATTTATCCACAAAGGGGACTCATCGTGATCTCTTACTTTACTTTTAATGCAACTATCTCATTGTCAATTTTAGGCAGAGCAACAAACTATTCTGAGTGTTCTCTAGCTATGGTCCCACACTCCATATTATCCACATTAAAATCAATCAACTTCTTCACTTTAACCTTCCAAACTTGAGTAAGGTTGTTGAGTTTTGCTATGACTGCAAATGAACCTTGGTAGATAGTATAGTTTACCTTCAAAGTCACACACATGAGTGTAAGTATATTGTTCCTTATAAAAATATTCACCCTTTCCATCTTAGAAATCTGTTGCTTCTCATGTTAGGTGCTCTGGCTCTTTGCTAGTGAGCATTTTCTTGAATTTATCCATGAACACATCTTGAAACTTATAGAATTGAAATGGGGCCTTATGTCTCCATAACATCTCCTTACGTCTCCATAACACCACATGCCATAAATACACTAAATACGTGCCAAGATCTCGGATTTGCGAGCAACTTCTCAAATTTGTTGTAGAAAACCAAGCTAAAATTTAGATAAGAATACATGAAAAGTTTTCTCATATTTTTTGAACTTTTTCATTTGATGTGTTATCCCATATGAGATTATTGATCCCCACTCAAAGATTTACTCCATACATTGTTGATATTCTAGGGCACCTACTAGAATTAACTTTTTCATCTGATAACTACTTCAATGACCAATTTAAACATTAGTTTCACATAACATTAAATTCAATATCATTTAGGTAGTTATATAGAAGAAAAACATCAACTAATAGTAAAGTAACCCTGAAAAAAAGAGACAAGAGACACAAAAAATTAGGCACACAACCAGGGCAAAACCCACAAGGGGAAAACACATAAAATGTTCTTTCTAATGAGAGAGAGAGAGTTTCCAGATACAACAATACATCATAAATACCAAATAGTAGAATAATAGCCAAACCAACAACCAAAATCATGATCAAGTGCCATGCCAAAATCCAAGTCCCTAAAATTTCGAACCTCCTAGAATTTTAGTGTCCTGAAATTTCGGCCCTCCTGTAATTTCATTGGATCAAAGATGTATTAAACCAAATTGATGTGTCCAAATGAGGAGAAATGATCTTCTTTATATAGCCTTCAAGTGGGAGTCGAATGAGTGCCTGTTAGGGGCCCAACTGACCTAATAAATTTGGAGGCAAGTTTAAAAATTTAAATTTCCATTTCTTTTTTCAAGATGAAAATATTGACCATGGCTACCATATTTTCCAACTCTCCCTCTTAGCTAGGGAGGCACTTTTCATTCTCTCTCTTAAGATCAGTCTTCTCAACCACTCATAAGTCTCTCAACTCATAGCTTAAGGAAGAGATCACAATTACAATTCTCTCTCTCTGTCAGGATCAATCTCCTCGATCAATATTAGGTCTCACAGTCCACAACCTAAGGGAGAGATCATCAGTGTCATCATAAGGAAAGATATATAGCGTGCGTCTAAAATCATCACCCCAACCATGAGGTCTCACAACACACAACCTAAGGGAGGAACCACCAATACATCTCCCAGACCATAAGGTTTCATGACACACAACCTACAAGAGGAATCAACAATACATCCCCTAGACTACAAGGTTTCACAACACACAACCTACATGAGGAATCAACAATACATATCCCGGACCACAAGGTCTCATGACACACAACCTACAAGAGGAATCAACAATACATCTCTCAAACCACAAGGTCTCACGACGCAACCTATAGGAACAATCAATAATACATCTCTCGGACCATAAGGTCTCACAACACACAACCTATAGGAGGAATCAACAATACATCTCCCCAACCACAAGGCGTCATGACACACAACCTATAGGAGATGGTCCATAATATGATGCTATGTAATTAGTGCTCCTTTTTCAAAGGGATTCTCAATCATTCCAATTTCTTCACATAAACATCAGCAACCAGTTCATCATAAAAAATGTAGCCATGGTGAATCTCAAATATTTTAGCAAACAACAACATTCAACTGTTCATCTAGCTTTAACCGGGGCTTTTTCTCAGAAGTAAACATCGACAACTATCAACAGAGAATAATAGATTTTAGCCGTGGCTTCTCACAAAAGTAATCATCGTCAACCATAGAAGTGAATATTAGTATCCATAGTCAAATCCAATAGATAATAAATGGCTTCTCTTAGAAGTAGGCATCAACAACCATAGTAGAATCCAACAAACTATAATTGAATCGAGCATATAACAAGTGGCTTTTCACAAAAGCAGGCATCAACAACCATAGTAGAATCCAATAGACCATAATCGAATCCATTAGATACAAAAGCGGACATCAACAACCATAGTAGAATCCAACAGACCATAATCGAATCCATTAGATACAGAAGCGGACATCAACAACCATAGTAGAATCCAATAGACCATAATTGAATCTAGCAAATAACAATAGACTTCAATTGAAATAAACATCATCAGATAGATCAATGAACCAATCAGAGAATCAACCAGGTCAATATCATAGTTATGCAACTTCTTCAAATCCTTCATTAGGGAGATCGATGGACCTGCAGTCCATTGTGCCAAAGATATCACTAGGCTTATGCCTTTACAAAAGCAACTCCCTCTTACACAAAAGTCGTCTATATAGTAGAAAAATCATGTGCTCATCTTTAGCATATCTGGATTAACATTAGTCTTCAAAACTTCTAGTCTTCTTCTTAGAAACGTGCTTCAATCAAGCTAATCTTGTTTGCTCCCTCTGAGTACAAAGCCTATCACGAGTCTTTTTGTCACATTGTTCTTCCATCATTTCTAACAATTTGCCGCACCTTGGCAATCTTCATTATGTACTTGCAATCCTCACAAGGAGATTATGGAAGAACAAGAACAACGGAGCAAGCCAAGAGACTCATATTGAAACAATCAAGATAATACTTATCTTTTGAGAGTGTGTCAGCGCCCTCTTGATCTTAGCCTTCTTAGATTGAGTCAAACTCATCACATTATCGAGGAGTCCATACCATCATCAAAGAGTTCACATCATCCTTAAGGAGTTCTCATCATCAACAAAAATTTCACAGAGTCCAAGTCATCAAGGAGTTCATATCATCATCATCATCATCATCATTAAGGAGTCTACATCACCAACGAGTCCAAATCAAATCCTGTGTTGAGGTCTTCTCAACTGAAGACAACCCTTCTGGAGGAGGAGATCCACGGTCCAAAAGATGATGTGCAACAATCTAAAGGAGAGGCAATGACTGTAGAAAATGACCCAGAGACGGTTAATGACGCGGTTCAAGATTTATATGAAACCAGATCAACTATCTAAATTTTAATATAAACCAAAAAAACCAAAAAGTTTAAAATCAATGATATCCAGCCGTCTGCTTCAACATCATTATCATCATCAAGGAGTCTGCATTATCACCAAGTCCATATCTTCATCGCCATCAAAGAGTCTACATGATTAATGAATCCATATCTTCATAATCATCAAGTAGTCCACATCATTAAGGAATCATCATCATCATATCATCACAGAGTCCATGTTATCATCAAGAAGTTGAACTCGTCCATATCATCATTGAAAAATTCATTCAAGGAGTTCAATCCACATCATCATCAAGGAGTCCACAGCAAGGAGTCCACTTCATCATCATCCAGACCATCATCATCATCAAAGAGTAAGCATCAAGGAGTTCAATTCACCATCAAGGAGTCCAATCACATTATCCACGTCATCAATCATTGTCAACAAGGAGTACTTATCATCATCAACAAGGAGTACACATTGTCAACATCATAGAGTACACATCATTCATCATTAAGGAGTCCACATCAAAATCCCATAGGAGTCCATATCATCATCCACATCATCAAGAAGTCCGTATTAGCATCATCAAGGAGTTCATCATCCACATCTTTAAGAAGTCTATATCATTAACGAGTCCACATAATGAGTCCACATCATCAGCAAAACCACATCATTATCAACGAGTCCATAGTATCAACATGGAATTAGGGTTAGGTTCATTAGATTTAGATTTTCTTCCCTAAACCCACCCTAGGGTTTTACAAATCATAGACAATCCAATGTCAGTTTTAATTGAAACAACAAGAGAAACACAAGATACTTATCTTTTGAGATCAAGACAACTCCCTCATGGTCTTGAGTCCTTTTAAAAATCCAACCTGCAAATCAACCTCAACATCAAAATTTTAGATCTTTTAGCAATCAATTCATAAGCCCAACATTTACTCAACCTTTTATATCGAGTTAGGGTTAACAACTATTGGAAAGGGTTTTACAATTTAAACAACTAGGGTTACAACATCAAACCCTAATATATTTTTAGGTTTACAAACCCTAATATATTTTTAGGTTTACAAACCCTCGGTTCTTAGCATATGTAAATGTCATTGCCTTCTTGCATCATGCTGCCAATTCTATCTAGGGTCATTTCTATCAATAGCAACAACAATCTTTGAGTCCATAAACCCTAGGCTTTATCCAAATCAACCCTTACTAGGGTTTTATCATATACCCTAGATTGTCCTTTCAAAATTGCCAACCCTAGATATTATTTTCCAAGAGCTAGGGTTTCTTTAGAGGAAACAACCAATAGGGCAATGGTTTTCACTTCTAAAGTTAAATCAATCTAAAATTAGGGTTTAGAAACCCTAAATACTAAGAGTCTTCAAGACTTGTAAACCATAGAAACTTCATGGTTACAAGGAGTTGCAAAACCATACTGCTAACTGCAAAACCCTAGAAACTTTTTAGACCCTTTCTAATATTTCAGCAGACCCTTTGTACTTTAAATGACCATCTTGAGCTAGAAAAATTGACATATATTATGAGATGCATTCAACACACATACCTCAACAACTTTTACATTATCTCTTCTTTGTCAGGATCACTCATCCTTCAACAAATGCGTGTCTTTTAGCATGGCTGCCTTGAGATGTTTTGTAAAGTCCTTTGTCACAACTTTCTAGGATCTTAGCTTCATGATTCTGGTCCTTCCCTTAATCCAAAAATACAAAAAAAATTCTTTCAGGTCGGCCTCATTGATGACCTCTTCTCATCAAGTCAATTTTCATATGTACTTACATCATATAACTATATCAATGTTCTAGTAGAGTGTTGTTTCCAACCATGCAAATGTCATCATATGCATCATGGTTATGGTCATATAAAGGGTTACCGTCAACATGGCCACATCTTTCGTCAAGGGCATACCCACACATATGATTTATTTATCGGAGTTACGGAAGGTGCCAATCACCGTATGCTATCTATCCACATGTTGCTGATACAAGTCATAAGGAGTGTGAGCCATCTTACATTGTTTAACTGTCCCATGTCATCGCTGTAAGGTCACTGTATAGATTACAATCTCATTGTTTCACTATAACGAGTTTCACAAAATATACGAGCTACAAGTATGTAGATTCTAACCACAAGAAAGATGCAAGGTACACTGATCCAAAATGCGATTCATACTGTGAATGTATCGAGATCACTGAGACGTTGTGAACCATTAAACTTACCATAGAGTATCCTACTGCATACAAATATGGGCTAGTATATGCAAGCTTCTGTAAGCCGAGACACTGCGTGTTAGCCATAGTTAAGATGCCACTATGATGAGGTATAACAATGCCACTATTCATAGTGAGTCATTCAAATATATAGAGCAAAACACAATACTATGTCATTATGTACTGTGCTATGTGAGCAACTTGTGTTAATTATCGAGCCATAGAACATGATTCAAGTCCCCTGTATAACGCACCCACTGTATATTCTCGAACCATAGTGAACTACTACTTATTACAATCATAGTGACATCCGAACCTTTGTCATATATGATTACAAGCGAGTCACAGTATAGCGAGACATCTCAAAATCTTTATGCAAATTTCAAATTACATTCGTGAACCATTGTTACCCATAGTATACGTGCTCCACAAGATTATAGGAGAGTGTGATTAAACCAATGATGCAAGAGCCACATATCGCGTGATGCAATCCTCCAAAATATTGCAAACCACCGTAAATACGAGTCTTGGGAACCTTTGAAATAACAAATGCGAGTGATACTGAAAACCACGAGCCTCTACTAACCATGTGAGCTATCACCGATATGTACTTGTTTCTTAGTTATGATGTGATCACTACGATCACAAAGATTAATTACAAGATCCATACGATCCAATGTTTTAAAACTCCGACTCGACTGAGGGTTGACTCCGACTTCGACTCCGACTCGGTATCGACTTGGCCGGCTTGATTTCAGTGACTCGGTCGTTGTAAAAAATACATTAAATATATATATATATATATATTTTTTTTTTTTTTTTTTTTTTTATAAAAAAAACATAATTTTAAAGATTTATACCAAATAATATGATCATTTCCTAAGAAATTATCCATTTAGCACTTGAAATCCAGACCTTTGAAAGATCTGCAAAAATCCACTGTACTAATCAATTATGAAAATGAGAGCTTACCAATATGAGAGTAGGAATAAGAGATGGGTGGAAAAGAACCCTGCAATGGAACTCCTCAAAGACCACATAATTCCTCTGAGAGAGAAGATTTCTTGAAGTGTCCACCACAGGATACTGTTAAACCAAAAACAACCACATGAAAAGCTGATTGGAGTAATAGGCACATCTGCAAAATAGGCCAGTCTCCCTTTATAGTAGCAAATAGGTCTGTTAATATTTCATCCTAGATGAGGTGTTGGAAGGTACTTGATTGAAGGCATCTAGGTGTGTTGACACTTTGGTATCTCAGTTCAAATTGGAGTATAAGATTGGCTAGGCCTTCACTTGTTACTACCAAAAGGGATCTATGGTTCAGTTCTATTTATCTGGAATGGTCCGAGGACAGAACAGTGAAGACTACACTACATATTGCCACATGTGAGGACCTGTGTATAGAGTGTGGGTAAGGAAATACACTAGCTATAGTACAAACCTTGATGCCTCAAGTGTTGATATTAGCCAGATTTCCTTATCAATCTATCTCTAACCCTATTGCTACTTCAAAGTCTCCAGAGTGGTTGCATTTCTGTTTCAGGTAGTTTTCTTCTAGTTTCTGGTTGCTTCTGTGAGCCAATTACACTCAAATGAAAATGTATTAATGCTAAATTTTTTGAGGTTGGTTCTGTATACTCTATGACACCCATGTTAGATTGTGACTAAAAATCTTAAACGTTTGCTACGAAGGCATATAATGTGATAACAACGCTTCAGATTCTGGCTATGCAAGTTGTAGTTTTCCCTGCAAAACAAGTATGGTTGCACTCAATTGTGCTTCATTTTGAGTCTGCTGGGATTTTTGTTTACCATGTTGACCTTAACAAACACCTGGCTGGGCCTTGTAACATGCTGATTGTAAAATAGATCACATGCTCAGCATGTCTACATGTAGAAACAACTTAACTGGATCAAGTTCATACTTGGCTTTATTGTAATATTTCTTCAAATGCAGTTCAACATTGAAACTTCAATATAGTCCTTGATTGCTTAAATATTTTTATGAATGTTTCTAAAACTACCTCCCAAGTAGTAACAATGCTTAATTTTTTTTTAGAAAAATCGCAGTTTTTTTTGGGTGACTGGCCGCATTTATTGACTCGGCCGAGTAGATGCGGATCTGGCCGGGTTGACCGAGTCATGACTGACTCGCTGAGTCATGCAATAACTCGGCTTCCTGAACCAGTTAATCTGCTGAGTCAATTTTTTTTTTCCTGCGTTGGACCAACTCGGCCAAGTCGGATCCAAGTCGGCCGGATCTTAAAACAGTGCGATCAATAGAGCAAGCCAAGAGCTCATATCTCTATCCACTGGAATTTGCAGGAACCACAAGGAGTTGATTTCTTAAATGAATGCGAGCTTTCCACAAATGTCATACGAGTCCTTTAAGGAGAGTGCCATTCAGATCACAGAAAATGCTACCATACGAACTTGTTGAGCTTTAAATGCGTGCTACCATTCTGAGAGTATGTATTACTGTAATGCAAGCCTAGGAAAAATCTGAGTTAAGCCACAAGATGCATGATACTTTGATCCATATGTCAACAAAGTGATCTTTTAGCTTCATACTTCAATCCATAACTTTGATACCATGTTGATATTCTAGTGCAACTGCTAGAATTAAGTTTTTCTTCACCTGATAACTACTTCAATGATCAATTTAAACATTAGTTTCACATAACATCAAATTCAATATGATTTAGGCAGTTACACAGAATAAAAATATCAACTAATAGTAAAGTAACCATGAAACAAAGAGACAAGAGACACATAAAATTAGGCACACAACCAAGGAAAAACCCACAAGGGGAAAACCCATAAAAAGTTCTTCCTTATGAGATAGAGAGAGTTTCCAGATTCATCAATACATCATAAATAACAAATAGCAGAATAATAGCCAAACTAGTAACCAAAATCATGATAAAGTGCCATGTCAAGTCCCTAAAATTTCGGCCCTCCCTAGAATTTTGGCCGCCTCTTGAAATTTCGGCCCTCTTGTAATTTTGTTGGATCAAAGATGTATTAGACCAAATTAATCTATCCAAATGAGGAGAAATGATCTCCTTTATATAGCCTTCAAGTGAGGAGAAATGATCTCCTTTATATAGCCTTCAAGTGGGAGCCGAATGGGTGCCTCTTAAGGGCCCAACCAATGTTGCACGACTCGTCCTCATATAAGACTCGTCTGGCTATTGACTCGGAGACTCTTATAAGAATCGGAAACGACCTGTATAAGACTTGGCAAAATACAAAAATAAATAAATAAATAAATGGATTAACAAAAAAAATGAAATTTGCTGCCAGGGACGGGTCTTATATGGGTCCATACGATTTTGATACAAGTCAATGAGTCAACGCAAGTCTTATGTGAGTCAGCGTAGGTAAGGGTCTTATGCGTGGGTTCTATGAGAGTGACTCGTTTCGACACATGACTCATCAAGATCTGCGAGTCTTGAAGGGTCTTATAAGGGTCGTGCTTCACTGGGTCCAACCGACTTAATAAATTTGGAGGCAAATTTAAAAATTCAAATTTCCATTTTTTTTTCAAGACGAAAATACCAATCATGGCTACCATATTTTTCAACTTACACAAAGTGTAATAAATAATATATGTGACATGCCTTTCTTTCTCCACTCTCGACTTTTGTTCAACCATTCTACCAAATAACCATGTTGTTTCTTGATATGGGTCAACTATTTCAAATATGTTTACTTGGTACACTTGTGGTAATTTACGACCTTGTGATTTTTGCACCATTTGTTTATCATGCCAAACCCTATAGCATTTTCTTAAAGGAAAGTGGTCATTGTTGACAATTGAAACATCTCAGTTGGAATTGACAAATTAGCATTCCAACCTAGTTGTGTGATGCATTGAATCTCAATGCTTGGCACACCAAGGTACTATTTTATGACAATTGATTGAATTCCACTGCTTGTCACACCAAGGTACTATTTTATGACAATAAATCACCTCAACTAGACATTCAACATTCACTAAGCTAAAGCCCTAAGCCTTTATCTCTTTGTGTCTTTTTCAAGTGAAAATTGTATGTACCATTTGTAAGGAGTAAACCACTGAACAACCTTATTAGCATGAGGTAATGAGTTGACTATGCCACCAACAAAAGGTTTATTCCTTTTCTTGGGAGCCATCTTCATCCACTGCAACTTGTATAGAATTGGAAGATTTTTGAATGCTTAGATAATTTCTTGATATGATGCTTATTATATAATCATACCAACCAAAACATCAAGGACTCCAAAAACAAGTTTAGAGTATGCCATTCATCTTGCTTTTATTAGTTTCTCAATTTTGTGCAGTCATTTCCCACAAATCTTGACACTCGTCTCCAAGCCATAGGTCCACTTCGGTGGCTTTATTGTATTGCATACGTGATAGAAGGTGTGTTAAAATTGGCAACTAGGGCCAAATTCCACTTTGGACAATTCATTTGATGGAGAAGATTATTGCATTGAATTCCTCTTTTCGAGAGGACCAAAATCGACCTAAAGATCATCAAATTTGGATAAGTAGAAATGTGTTTTTGAATTTATGCCCACACATGTGCAAATTGTCAAGGTCGGCCACATCATTATGAAGCCCAAGAGACATGTCACTTCACCCTCAACGATTTGTGTAAATAAGAGAGACCTCCAACCTCAATTGGCATCATCTCATCTCACACATTCTTCTCTCTCCTCATCTGTTTGGTTCATACAACTATTGGGCATCTGAATTCTCTCACATGTGTGGCAAGGAGGACAAATTGCAGGGCCGAAATTTTAGAGTCCATTGCAGGTTTGACCACTGTTGACCAAGGGTGTTTTGACCACATTTGACTGCGATTTTCTACCAGAATTTCGATCTTTGGAGGCTGGACCTATTAGCACTAAAATCGAGGTATTCTAGGCACATTGACTGAGGTTGACTGCAGGGCTGAACGCAAAATTTGACCAAGTTTGACTGCTGTTTTCATGACCTTTTTGGGCTGACTTTAACCACCTTAGAAGGCCGAGTTTGACTGGGTATGACGAGTTGCTTTGAGGACAATTTGCTGCTACTTTGACAAATGTTGACTTTCTGGTTAGGGCTGTTGACTACTGCAGGGAATTTCAGATTTGACAGGGTTGCTTTGATTATCATTTGGCAAGTCAATTTTGACTTTATTGTACTCTCTCTCTCTGTTGAACATTTGATATAATAATAAGAAGTATTGATCAAGGGTTTTCTCCATCTTGGAGTTTTTTACTTGGCATTTGCCAAATCTGGTGTTCTCTTGTCTTGGCTTGCCTTCAACATTTTGTTTTTCATGTTCTATCTACAGTTACTGTCAATGTGATTTATGGTTAATGTGATTGCTATTGGAAACTAATTTGGAAATTGTCATTGGGTCGCTAAAAGGACATTGAAGTAATTGTGCTAAGCATAGAACATACCATTGCTAATTAAAACTAACATGGTATCAGAGCCTAGGTGAAGACAAAGCCCAAGCAAGAGAGAGAAAACCAATCACTAAGAGAGATTTGTTGGACAAGACTATTGGACAAGTCTCCATGGCATCTACATCTTACTTAATGACTGAGGACAAGCTCAATGGAAAATCTGACTATCATGCATGGAAAATGACTTTGGACTTGACTTTGGAAGAGCATGATGCAATGGACTATGTGAAAGGAAAAGTGGTGGAGCCTCCTTCAAATGCACTGGCTGCTACTAAGACAAAGTATAGAAATGGTGAGTTAAAAGCTAAGAAAATTATCATTGACTCCATTCAAAAGCATTTGGTTGCTTATATTTCTGATTTGGGAACATTTAAGGAGATGCGTGATAAGCTGGTTGGGTTGTTCAAATTGAACAATGCAAATCAAATCCTCTTTCTCAAGAACAAGTTGAAGGATATTAAGATGGACAAAGGGGAGTCTATCCAATCCTACTTCATGAGAATAACACAAATCAAGAATGACCGACTATCTATTGGAGAAGTTATTGTTGACAGGGAACTCACTCTCATTGCACTTGGAGGTCTTTCAAGACCTTGGGATCTATTCGTCATCACTATTCTCAACAGTGATAGGATACCTGGTTTCGATGAATTATTGGCTAGATGCATTCAAGAGGAGACTAAGATGATGGAGAGAGATAAGCCCTCAAATGGAAATGAACCTATTGCTTTCTCGGCAAAGAGGAAGTATAATGTTGGTCCAAGGAGACAGGGTCAACGATCTAAGAAGGGATTCAAAGAAGGAAGAAAAGGAAGGTGCTACAATTGTAACAGGTTCGACCACTATGCTAGAGAGTGTCCTCACAAGAAGAATACTCCAAGGGATGATGACAACAACAACCACAAAAATTTCAAAGGCAATGGCGATCAAAGGAACGACAGGCTCAACAACAAAGGAAAGAGGAATGCTCCTGTTGCTCAAAATGGAAATGGTTGATGTCCCAAGAGGATAATAAATGCCAGGTATGATGAAAATAATGTTGTAGAAAAACAATATGGGTTTTATCTTATTTCCGCTCTATCTACTGCCTCTTCTTCGAATACGTTGGATCATTGATTGAATGATAGTGGAGCCTCAAGACACTTCACTTGGTACAAGGAGGCCCTCTCAAATTTGGTTGAAAAGAAGACTAATTTGAAGATCATACTTGGAGATAATGCCACCTACCTCGTGAAAGGGATAAGGTACTGTCACTCTTCCAGTCAAGGTCATACCATTCATCTACAAGAAGTATTGTATGTGCCCGATTTGATCAAGGTAGCATTTGTTGATGGAAAGGTACGTATTTGGCAAAGAAACCCTAAAGATGAAATTACTCTTGGGTTTAGGGTTGATGGTCTCTATCAAGTTGGAGGAAGTCCCTTGGGAGCTTTGGCGAGTGGTACTTCTCTACAATGTGAATTATGGCATCTGAGATTTTCCCACCTTCATTACAAAGCCGTCCCTGGGGTAAGGAAGATGGTCACAGGTATGCCCAAGTTTAGCATGAATCATGAAGGTGTTTGTCAGGGTTGTGCAACTAGGAAACTTACAAAGGGACCATTCCCTTCTAGTGAAAGCAACACAATTTGATATTCTTCAATTGGTCCATTATGACCTGTCTAGTATGTTACCCATAACATCATTAGGAGGATATTCATATTCTCGCAAAACATGGATCTATTTCTTGAAGAGGAAGGATGAAGTGTTCAAATGGTTCCTTTTTTTCAAAGCATTGGTGGAAAATCAAACAAGGAAGAAGATCAAGATATTGAGGACCGACAATGGAACCAAATATGAATCAAATAAATTCAATGACTTTTGCAGAGAGGCTGGCATTAAGAGGGAGACAACTGTCCCATACACTCCTGAGCAAAATGGAGTTGCTGAAAGGAAGAATTGAACAATAATGGAAGCCACCCGTGCCATGCTTCATGGTCAAGGCCTACCAAAGTTATTATTGGGAGAAGTTGTCAACATTACCGTAGATGTTCAAAATAGGAGCCCGCATCAAGCCTTGGATTTCAAGACACCCGAAGAAGTCTGCACTGGAAAGAAACTTGATGTTTCTCATTTTAGAATCTTTGGTTGTTCGATGTATTTTCATGTGCCTAAGGAGAAAAGAAATAAATTGGAAGCTTCTGGGAAGAAAGGAATATTTGTCAGCTATAGTGAAAATTGAAATTCAAAGGCATATAGAATCTATGTGCCTGGTCAAAGAGATGTAGAAGCAAGCCATGATGTCACATTTGATGAAGATACTGCCCTTGGGAAAGCCAAATATCTCCCTATCCCAAGGAAGGATGATGATGTTGCCAAAAAACAGGATGAACCTTCGATAGATGAACTTATGCCCGATGGATCCTATTGATCCACCTCTTGGTGATCCCTCTAGCTCAAGGAAATGTCCACTATGGCTCAAAGATATTCTCCAAGATGCTGAAAGATATATTGCTCCAAGAGGGACATTTCGTGAAAGTAAGAAGCCAAACATGTATCAAGGGTACTTTGCTGCCATGAGTACTATCGTTCAAGCTGAACCATGCACATTCGAAGAAGATGTAAAACACCAAGTATGGAAGGATGCGATGAATGAGGAATATGAATCTATCATAAGAATGATGTCTGGGACGTGGTGACTAGACCCAAGGACAAGTCTGTGGTCCCCACAAAATGGCTTTAGAAAATCAAACATGGAGTTGATGGAAGTGCTGAAAAAAATAAGGCTAGGTTCATTGCTTGTGGCTTCTATCAAAAGGATGGAGTGGACTATGATGAGATATTTGCACCGGTTGCCTGAAATACCAC
Organism: Pinus tabuliformis; assembly: GCA_031772625.1. Lineage (NCBI taxonomy): Eukaryota > Viridiplantae > Streptophyta > Pinopsida > Pinales > Pinaceae > Pinus > Pinus tabuliformis. The sequence continues at coordinate 1,043,293,658 of CM062817.1, read as the reverse complement.
TATATGATCTATTTTTGCTCTCGCTGCCAACCAAGGATGGATCCTACACCAAATGGACGTCAAAACTGCTTTCTTGCATGGCTCACTTAAGGAGGAAGTCTACTTGGAACAATCTCAGGGATTTGAGGTTCAAGATCGAAGGACACATGTATGGTGGTTGAAGAAAGCTCTTTATGGGTTGAAGCAAGCCCCTAGGGCTTGGTATGAGAGGATTGACAGTTATCTTGCGAAGCCAGAATTTACAAGGAGCTATGCTGATCGTAACCTGTACTTCAAGGTTGAAAAAGACATGCCTCTTATTTGGCCCTTTATGTTGATGATCTCTTTCTAACAGGTGCAGACCCTCTCATTTATCAATGCAAGAGGGAGTTGACTTCCGAGTTTGAGATGAAGGACCTAGGATTGATGCATTACTTCCTAACATGGGAGGTTTGGCAAAATTCAGGCGAGATTTTCCTTTCTCAAGGAAAATACATTGTGAAGCTGCTAGAGAGATGTGGGATGGTTGATTGCAAGTCTGTGTCTACTCTGATGGAACTCAACTTCAAGAAACTATGTGGAAGTGTTGTTGGGCCCGAATTAGCAAACCCTTTCGAGTATTGACAACTTGTGTGGGCCTTGATGTTCTTGGTAAACTCTTGACCAAACATATGCTTCACTGTGAATACTTTAAGTCAATTTATTGTTGAGCCTCATCACATACATTAGATTGCTGCTAAGAACCTCTTGAGATATCTTTGTAGCACAATCAACTATGGGTTGAGATACACTGTCGTGAATTTGAGGCTACATGGATATTCTGATGCTGTGGTGGATAAAAAGAGCACGTCAAGATGTTCCTTCTCATTGGGATCTGCTTCGATTTCTTGGATGAGAAAGAAGCAAAAATAAGTTGCTCTAAGCATTGCGAAGGCCGAATATATTGCTATTAGTATGGCCTGTTGTGAAGTTGTTTGGTTGTGGGAGCTCTTCAGTGAGCTATTTGAGCACGTGATAACACCGTGATCTATTGCGACAACTAGAGTGGGATTCGCCTTTCAGAGAATCCCGTGTTCCACGACTGCGCCAAGCATATTGACATCAGGTACCACTTTATTCGGGATATGGTACAATGGGGAGCAATAAGGCTCCAACACATTAGGATTGATGAGCATATAGCTGACATTTTCACGAAGCCCTTGGGGAAGGTCAAATTCTTAGCCTTCTGAGAGAGACTTGGAGTCATGGAAGGATCCTCCCATGAGGGTCCCACTTGAGTTTGACACTGAGCTCTGGAAGCTCTTGGGGGCTTGGTGTACTTCTTGGAGCTATGAGTGACCATAGGGTGAGTGGTTCACCTTCCCCTATAGGTGCACTGTGTACAGGGTGAGTGGTCCACTATCCCCTACGATTGATGACACGTGTGTAGGGTGAGTGGTTCACCTTCCCCTACGATTGGTGATATATGCATTGGATGAGTGGTTCACCTTCTTCTATGGTAAATGATGAGCAGGATGAGTGGTTCACCTTCTCATGCGGATGCCCCAACATACATCCTAACCATGTAGTTCGGGCCTCATGGGAAGTACCACTCATCTGGCCAATGAGTTGGGAAAAGTGGACTGGGACCATAACCCTAAAGATGGACGCATCGTATATTGTCGTACTCGCTATGTCTAGAATGCATGGTGTTCAACAACTTGATCATTCAAGATCAAATCCGATTGGAGTTCTACTACTGGATTGAATTTTGTCAATGGAGAGTGGCAAGGTCTTGTGGCTCACTCTCGATCAATTCTTCTTCATTATTACATCGTTGTTTAGCAGAGTTGAGATGAGATGCAAAGATGGTACATGATGACAGGATGACATGATGGATTGGCCGGTGGAATTCTCTCTAGTTGAGAGGGAGTGTTACAATTGACAACTAGTGCCAAATTCCACTTTGGACAACTCATTTGATGGAGATGATTCTTGCATTGAATTCCTCTTTTCGAGAGGACCAAAATCGACCTAAAGATCATCAAATTTGGATAAGCAGAAATATGTTTTTGAATTTATGCCCACACATGCGCAAATTGTCAAAGGTCGGCCACATCATCATGAAGCCCAAGAGACATGTCACTTCAGCCTCAACTCTTTGTATAAATAAGAGAGACCTCCAACCTCATTTGGCATCATCTCATCTCACACATTCTTCTTTCTCTTCATCTGATTTGTTCGTACAACTATTGGGCAGCTGAATTCTCTTACATGTGTGGTAAGGAGAACAAATTGCAGGGCCCAAATTTCAGTCTGTTGCAGGTTTGCCAGCATTGACCTGGGGTGTTTTGACCACATTTGACTGCGATTTTCTGCCAGAATTTCAATCTTTGGAGGCCACACCTAGTGGCAATAAAACCGAGGTATTCTGGGCACACTGACTGAGGCTGATTGCAGGGCTGACCACAGGGTTGACTCAGAGTTGACCTCAGAATTTGACCAAGTTTGACTGTTGTTTTCATGACTGCTTTCGGCTAACTTTGAACACCTTAGAAGGCCGAGTTTTACTGAGTATGACTGAGCTGCTTTGAGGACAGTTTGCTGCTACTTTGACCAGCGTTGACTTTTTAGTTAGGGCTGTTGACTACTGCAGGAAATTACAGATTTGACAGGGCTGCTTTGATTATCATTTGGCAAGTTAATTTTGTCTTTATTGTTTTCTCTCTCTCTGCTGAACATTTGATATAATAATAAGAATTGATCAAGGGTTTTCCCCATTTTGGGGGTTCTTCCCTGTCATTTGCCAAATCTGGTGTTCTCTTGTCTTTGGCTTCTCTTCAGCATTTTGTTTTTCATGTTCTATCTACAGTCACTGTTAATGTGATTGCTATTTGAAACTAATTTGGAAATTGTCATTGGGCTGCTAAAAGGACACTGAAGTAATTGTGCTGAGCATAGAACATACCAGTGTTAACTAAAATTAACAACGTGGGCTGGTGAACCATGAGTTATGTGGGCATGGAGTTAACACTTTGCATGTCAAAGGAAATGTAGAATGTAGATTATGGGGTTGTGGTGCTATGGGTGGAGAGAAAGAAGAGGGATAGGCTTGACACTTATTCAACCAAGCAGAGTGTAAGGGAATGCATATTTTGGAGTTGGACGACAGTGCATATTTTCGTTTCACTACTTTGCACTTTACGCCATTCTTTGATGCGAAAAAGGAACTTCACAAAGATGAATGCAGATTGCGGAGTTGTGAGACAAAAACCATCCCACGACTCTGCACATGAGATTCCTTACATAAGCATTTTTAGGGATTTTCATCCCAAACTAAAACAAAGGGGATTGAGAATATATATTAAAGATTAACTGGCATGGCCACGGTGGCATTCAAAGGATTATAAAAGGAAAAAGGCATGTGATGATGGGTTTAAGACGTGAGAATCAAGGAAACCACATCAACGCCTAGCATCCACATCCCATTGCGCTTCATGTCCAATTAAATACTTAGGTTACTTCCTTAAACAGAGGCTTCTATTTTCAAAAGCACATTTCTTTGCTCTCTTAGAGGTAAGCATGTTCTTCTTAACATAGTGGATGAATATATAAGTTGACCTGTTTTTTTCAATTGCCAAGGAATCATTAACCTGGGATAACAATTGCAAGGCAAGCTTGTGGATCTCTCAGGCTTTGCTCCCAGACATTTTCCACCATTCTATGGGATTCTTCTATGCATAAAACTTGATGTCTTGCTTCACATTAACTATGCAAGTGAGGGGAATCAAAGGTGTCAAATTAATGAATGTCTAGGTATGTGGGAGTTAATGAATAGCTTCACCAACTAATCATTAACTTAGGCACTGGAAAGAATTGGGTGCCATGGGAGTTGCCTACTCCATTGCTGTGTTAAACACAATTGACATCGAATAACCAGTTAGAATAGTATAAATCAATACTTAGGATTATTAATTTTAAAAAGCCCCATTGGAAACAGTTCATGATTGGTGGATGCAAAGTCTCATTATTTGCCGCAACTAAGTCAGACATACATCAACCATTCAAAGGCTAGGAAATCATGACATATTGGAACAATATTGTTGTCTAGGCCACTACATCATCATTGTGGTAGGGCTGCAAGAAAAGCCACACTTGACAATGCAGGGGGAGTGCTAGCCCAGTTGGATTTGTCCTTGGGTCATTGTTATTGGAAATTGCTCTAAGTATTCGCTAGACCACAATGAAATGAAGGAATAATGGTTATTAAATTAAGCATTTATAACTGCTAATTAATCAGGGAAATTTCTAATATATAGTGAAATCTATGTGGCAATTTAGTGCATCAAAGGATGAGTCCAACATCTTGTTATCATAGCCCACACTTGAGGGAGATCATGAAGCATAAACAAAATGTTGATGCAGTTTGTCACAAGAGTGGACAATGGTTGTTTCTTGGGTTTGCCATGCAATACTTATAGACACTACTTTATGGGCAACCACATTAGAGTAGTTACAAAATAGTTGTGTATATTTTAGGCAAAACTGGGTATGTAGGCAAGGTATGCTATTATTCAAGTGAACATCATCATGAAATATGGCAAAAGCACCCCCAAGCCCGAGTTCAAACTTCTAAATTATAATTGATGACATATTCAGGCATTTTGCCGCTACAAACTATAGATTCATACTTCAGTATTGTTTTAGGTATTTTGCCACTAGCAACTATAGATTCATACTTTAATATTGTTTTGTGCATTCTGCCTTTTTGGATTATGTAAATAGCAACTGCTCACTTCTACAATTAATTAAACAGATTATTGTTTTAGCAACTCTTAATTAATTTAATATAATTTTTATTCATGTTGTTTTATAAAATCACAAATGATATTAGTATGTAATTTTATGATTTTGTTTCTTTTTTTTTTTTTTACTTGGGAAAAAGTTGTAATTTCTTATTCCTAACAAAGAAAGTAGGTTACATTCTACAGACATTACAGGAGCATTTCATATGATCAGGGAAAATGAGACTCCCTCCATTTGATAAGTTAACATAAAAATAGATGAGCATGGACTAGCTAATTCAAGACAAAACAGAAACAAAAGAAAGCTTGATGAAAAGAAAAGGATGCAAGAAATTCTCAATCCTGTGCTTCATCCTTTTTTTCTTCTTGGCCTCAGTCCACCTCCTTGAAGTGGTTCCACAGGGACAATTTGTAATTTAAAAACTGGATTTCCAGAATTCATTGAACATACCTGTTCCTTGTAGGAGGCAGACTTGCCAAATTCGTGAGATCTCTTCATTAATTTTGATGCAAAATGGTTTACTACTTCTATCCCACAATGAAATATCTGTATTTTGGGCTTCCTCTGTAGCCTGCACATGGAAAGTTGTTTCCTCATTCAGCACTTCTGGAAAGGCGTGATTGAATTTTTTTGAATATGTTGTTTGCTATAGTTTTTCATCATGATCACCTTCATCGTTGGGCTTCAATTGCTTATGGAAATTTCAAAATCGAAACTTTTTGGTTTTGGTGTGGGCCTTTTTTTCCATGGAGGATGGGCTTGGACATGGGGACATGTATCCTCTAGATGTCCTGTTTGTTCACATATCTGACACTGGAAAAATGTAGTCTCATAATCCAAAACCTGTGTCCATCTAAAATTTTCTTGCTTGAGATTTATTGTCTGGAATACCCTTACTGAGGTATTTCTCAACACAAATATATAAGTTCACAAACTCGATGTGGCTTTCTCAACATCTATTTTCATGTAGCTGCCCAAAGTATTCCTAATATCTTCCAGAACTGATAAATGCCTTAAATTTAATGGCAAATTTGGGAGGTGAACCCAAACTGGCATTCTAGTGACTGATAGGTTGTTAGGGTCAAAATCTGGAAACCATCGATGAAGTCCTGCACTTTCCCAATACTAGGGACCTTCTTCAAACACTTTCTGAAAATCAACATGATTGAAAACGATAACAATAAAGAAACTGTAAGAACATACTGGTACAAATCTGAAAGAGTGCCTATTAAATCTCCATATGATCTCTCCTGATCTAAATATCGAGTGGAGTCTTGTGACCTGTATTGTTAAGACATCCATCCATGGCATCTCTTCTGATTTATCCACAGTATATGCAGTGGGCATGGAAGGTACAAGTGTAGATGGAGTTGGTGATTTGTTCCAGATCACAACTTTAAAAGAGGGTTTGGAGGATGAAGATGCACCTTTTCCCACCACTCCTCCATACATGCGTAATATCAGAAAGAGAGTTGAATCTTGCATATACAGTAGGTTGATTGTAGAGCCTGATCCTTGATTTGTTTCCCTTCAAATAGAGGTCACTGCTGATCTACTGGAATCTGCATCATCTGCTCCAGATTTAGCTTTACTTCTACCTAGAATCTCCAGAATGTACACACATCATCAGGGTTATCCAGAGAGTGATTTGTTCATGACTTGAGAATGTGCTTGCTGGGTTGGCATCTCATCAAACACTTGTTTAGCAGACAGACCATTTCCAATTCATTGTAGGTGACCATTTCATGTGAGGGCCAAACATCAGACACCAACTGTGCTCCTTCCAACCCTTGCGTTGCCATGGACTTGTTGTCTGGTTAATTCTATCCTCATCCCGTCCTCATTTCGGCTTTGTAGACCTCTTCTGTGACACTACTGCAGAAACAATAATATTGGGGGTTGAAACATGAGGAGCCAGAGCACCGGCATTAAGGTTGGCATGAGGATTCACAACACTTCTAACCAGAAGTAGAAAAAACGAAATTCTTGTCCTTGATCTGCAACATATCCTGTGCATCAACCCTAAACGGAAGGTTTTTGGGAGGATATTGCACCCCTTCAACGTAACACCTGTTTTCCTCAAAACTTTGAGTGTAAATCTCTTTTTGTCAATGTCATAACAGCTCCTCATGGGTTGACAGGAAATGTTCAGGCCACCACCGAGTTTGCACAGATCAATGTTGACAATCAGTTTCTTGCTGCCCCAGCTGAGAATTATCAGGTAGTGCTCAATGTAGTACTTGGTGTCTTCCCCCTTATGCTTCACAAAGCTGGCTTTTAGTCGTGCCATGATAGACTCCATTTGTTCCTCTCTGAAAAAGTAGCCCACAACAACCATGTGTAAGTTAGGCATCATGGTTAAGTTTTTAAAATTTCAATTTCATAGGTAATTTTGTATAATTTTTGGATTTTTTTTTTGTTTTTTCTTTATTTACTTCTATAAATGTATTTTCATTTTTTTAACATACATTTTTGCCATTCCCAACCAGTGATTTCATGGAAATTTTGGGGAAGCTTCTAACCATTTTGGAAGCTCATGTGACAGCTTAAAACGTTTCACTTCTAGCACAAAGGGTCACAAAAAGGATGTCAAGCTCAGAAGCAACACATTCCTTGAAAAACTGAGCCACTTGACAGTTTGACAGACATGTTTAACATTTTCTACTTTTTGGTGTATTATGTAATGATCTTCTAATGATCGTAAATGCTGCAAATTGTCTTTTACCTTCTAGACTATGGTTGAGTATTAGCTAGTTGCTAACTGAGAACTTGGGATTTGAGGGAGACCTGGTCTTCCAGATTTCATGACATCGAATCCATCTGTCTTATACTTGCTGATTGCTGCATCTCCTATTTGGTTTTGCTTCTACCAGGGCATTTGGCTTTATCTTCTCTTACAACTTTTTGGTCTATATGATTTTGTTTGTTTATTTATTTATTTTCCATCTTATGCATAAATCACCATGAGCTTTAACCTTAGAGTGGTGGTCAAATGCATGTTGGTACTCCTGGGTTTTCATCTCCTCTTCATTTACGTTAGGGGCTATGAAGAGTGATGATTGAGGTTGTTATTATGGGGTTTAACCCCATTTCTTTTATTTTTATTATTTCCCATAAGTTTCACTGTTATATTTTCTATTTTTAATGGTTGAGAGTAGAAATGGTAAATTGGTTGAACCACAAATTAGTGAAGCGACCTTGTACTGGTGAAGTTGACATGAACGTCATGTGATGTTGGCTGTGTGTTTGGGTTGCACGGGAAGCTTGTTGGTGGCTTCTATTCCGTTGCATCACTCGAGGGCTTTGGTAGAATAGCAACTGAATAGGTGCATTTACATGCAAGTCTGTTTCGAGACTGTGTTCGAGGAACACCGAGATTTCATCCATATCGTAAGGCATTGAGTAATGTCTGTCAGCTTCCAATTCCAAAGTCAGCTTTGGGACATGTAGGAAGGCACTTTTAGCTTCCATGTACATTGTTTTTTCTTTCTTTGTAGCAAATAACAGTCAATACCATGTCTGTTCAAACTTCAGACTGCAAATTGAACTCAATGAGGAGGTTAAATGTCTCTTTGATGTAATCTTTCATAATGATAAAGCTGTTGTCAATATGAATACTATAAATTCAAGGACTACTGAGTCAGCATGAACCATATTACTTCTAGTCATGGGCAAGAATTTGAAATTCTATTTTAATCTTCACTGGGAGTCAAACCTATAGATAGTGTGAAAGATGTTGATTAGGACTTTAAAGGGAATCCAATGTGGGTTACTCTATGGGGAGATATTTATTTGGACACTTGTAATATGACGTGGCTTAAAGCCTATGTGGACTGGAGATTCAAAGTAGAGGACTGTCATAGGGATCGGATGTACATGATCACACTTTGAAAATTAGGGTGGGTGCCTTTCTTACAGGAATGCAGGGTAGGGGTGATCTACAAGCTCCCAGCATCTCATACTTTAACTGAAGTTGAAATATTTTGAAGCAGAAATGCATGGCCATAGAAGAAATACATGCAGGGGTCCTATTAATTTGGTCTTTCACTTTTATGAGTTGATAAATATAGCTAAAATTTAATCTCATTTTCTTGGGTTCTGTTCACAATGTAGGTAAGAATGAGGATCTGTCTCAGAAATTCTGGAGGTAAGTTTTTTGAATTTATTTTATTTTTTGCTGTTAAAATAGAATATATAACTTTGCTAAGTTCAGGTCGAATCACAAATGTGTATTCTAATTCTATACAGTAGGAATTTTACTGTTGTCTTTCATTATTGCTGTTTGATTCTTCCACAGCACAAAAGATCCAGGACAGAAGCCTTTCACATTCACGATTGGGCAAGGGAGAGTTATTAAAGGTAACATTTCTTTTTAGTTCTTGTTCTGATTCAGGGAGTAATCATGCAAAAGAGGTTGGCAGTGAAATTATTTAGTGTTTCTACTGTAATTCTTATAAGTAAAATCTCAATCTCAGTCTGACTTTAAGGATAAATTATTAAATTCTATAGGAGCAATAACAAAGAAATTGATGTAGCGTTTTTTGAGAAATCTAGGGGCAGCAGTAGTATGTGATTTCTCTTACTTGATAACTGCTTGTGAATACATTTTACTTCGCTTGATTAAATTCTTCTTTAGCTTGATTATTATTGTGTTCTCTTCATCAAACAGCTATCAAAACGTAAACAATAATGAGACAAAGGACACAAGATATAGGCGATCAGCCAGGGCCAAAACCTCTCCAATCTTGAGAGGAAAACCCACAGAATTCTTCTTCTTATAGATTCTTCAATTGATGAATTCCAAGACCTAAACCTTGACCTAAGTTACCGGATCTGCTGGTCGAGGGTCCAGGATCCACAGATCCGGCGAGAACCGGAAAAAATACTCCTGAGTGGAGGATCCATGAAAATCAGAAACGTATCCCGATGACGGCCAGATCCTTAAAAAAGATCGACGGATTTCAAAAATTAAAAACCGGTTTTTACAATTTAGGTTTTGTCTTGTCTTTATGCTTTGTCTTGGTCGGCCACAACAGCGAAGCAGTGAAGCAGCAGCGGAGGAGGAAGCAGCAGTGAAGAGGCAGCAGAGGAGGCAGCAATGGTTTGTAACTTGGCCCCAGTGGTTTGACTCTTGAGCACTACACTTGGCCCCTAATCCTTATATAAGTAATAGAAAGGTTCATTCTAGCAAAATGTTTTGACAATTTTTGTTTATATATTAATAATTAGTGAAAGGCAATCATTTTAAAATGAGAAGCCATATGTTTTAATAAATTTTGTTACGTGCTGGTGAGACAAAAAATCATTTTGAAATAAAATCTCTTTTCACATCCTCAAAGTGAAATGTTCACAACATTTATGTATGTATATGTTGTGTTCGAAACAAAAATGATTTTGAAAGACCTCCTTTTTACATGTTATTAATTTTGGTACGTAACATGAAACAGTTGGCATCCTTATATAATTGATGGTAAAAATATATTTTCAAGGTTTTCCATGGAGTATTGAGTATTGTATTCTTTTATAAATTTTTGTATTTGATTTAATTTAAATTTTGATGAAAAAAGGGAGAATTTTAATTTGTTAATTTTATCTAATAAGTAAAAGAAAGGTCCGACTTCAAGCATGGAATATCAACTTTGAAGCCAGGTAACAAACAAACAAAAGGAGTTAGTCCGATTAATGCCTTTGACGGGTGATCATAATATTTCTTTTTTTCTTTTGTCAGGTCAAGCTTGGAAAGTTGGTTCAGTTTGACTTTTGAGCATTGACAGGCAATGCTTGAGCACAGTGACAGACATGGCTAAATGGTTTCAGTTCTAAATGTTGTGATTTACAATTGTATTTGATTTTTGAACTCTAGAAGTGCTTTTGAAAATTTAAAAAATATTATTATAATTTTTCAATTGTACTTGAAGTATCATTGCCATATACGGATCTTGGATTTTCAAAAACTAGCGAATCCGAATCCGTATCTGAATCCTGGTAACTTAGCCGTTGACCAATAACCTCACCAAGACCAAGTCAATGCTTATTCTTGATGAGTTCTTCTTCTACAAAGTCAACCTTAGACAAATTAACCTTCTAGTAGCAACAACTTCTCCTTCGACCTCTCTTTTTAGACTTGCAACCTCTTGATTGCAATTCGGCCTAACTCCAGAAACCCTAAGTCACACGTGTGAATGTCACTATGGAGAAATCGACCTCCTTTCTTCTTCGCTTGGCAAGATCTTCCTTCACAAATTCGGCCTGCAATATAATCCTTTTGCCACCCAAATTCAGTTCTCTAGGGTGACTGAAAATTTCGGCTTCCTTGCTGCAGTAAGAGCCCTAATACTCCTCGCACATGTGAGATATTTCAGCCTAAAAACTAATTTTGAAATTTCGTCCTTGGTCTTCTTTCTTCGTTCTTCTTCTCTTCCTTATGATCAAACTTTGAAGTGAAGTGTCCCCTTGAATGAGGTCGATACCTTCCTTATATAGGCTCCGTGTCCCTTGATATGAGGCTGACTTGTCTTTGTTTAACCCTGACTTATTGTTGGTATAGTTGACTTGATTGATATCCCTTGCCTTGTTCTTGGAGGGTCGTTTTGGCTCTTTCAAGTTTCTTTGACTCAAATAATTTTCTAACCATATATAACATGCCCAAGAAGGGTCCTTCATACATGACAATGACTCCCTAGACTTGTAGACTTAATGACAAGCCCTAAAAGCTTTCAATGGGAGCTTAGCCTAAAAATAAATTCTCTTGAGCATGAGGCCCATGCCTCAAGATCAACAAATTTATTTTTCTCATTACATCAAATACATAAAATCATCATTACATATGTCATTATGAAGACCAAACCTAGTTACACATTTCAACACTCCCTCTTAACTAAGGAGGTATTCATTATCCATACAAGGTACTTGGACATTCTCAATTTGAAGAATTCTTATAAGAAGTGTTAGATTGGTAACCCATCTGTATAACATCATATCATTCAACATTGTCACATAGCAAGCCCTTGACTAACAACTCTATCTCTCCACAAGATTAGAGCACAATGCTGGCGAGACCAATGATTTCTAGACACCATCATCATTGTCTCTCTCAGAACATACCCAACCTGGGTTCTCTCAAAGTGTGTTCCATCAGGACTATTCTTATCTTGGATTCCCAGTCCTCAGAGAATATCAGTCCTCTACGACTACTCTTCTCTTGGATGCCCTAACACATCCCCAAAGAGTATAAGATACCATATAATTACCCAATCCTCCATTCTTTCTTCCAAAGTGATGACAAGAATGATGTGTCCATCTCTCCTCATGGCCTTCACTAAGACTTACAACTTAGTCCTGGTCTAGTGCATGACACACAAAGTAGAGAACCATATTTGTCACTCCCAAGGATGACTAACCCATTCCATAAAAGGAATGTAACCAAGCTCCATCTTAACTAGGGACTTGCTTCCAGCAGTTCTCTAGGTGTAGATCATGGGACATTCAACTACTTGTAGGGCTCCCTCTTTCGATGTCATGAATTTCATCTTCTTTGATATGGAGCCTTCATCTTTTGGGCCTTCTTCGTAGGGCATAGACCATCCATCACTTTCATTTATGAATCATGTCAGTCATGTCATCCTTCCTTTCATTGGAAAGTGATCCATTTGTCCATATCTGGCCTTCCTTCATACCTTGCTACCTTCCTCATGTCACGTTTCCTTCAGGATCTCACATGAGTATCAGTTGTAGATGCCATCTACAACTCTTTCCTTGGTATCCCTGCATTAGCCCATCCAGATATTGTTCAAATATAAAAAATGAACATTAAATCAAAATTACCTTTGTGATCGTCTTTTCATAATGACATCTGCTTGTTGTAACATCAACATCCTGCATACATATTGACACATCTCCAAAAAGATATTAAATGTCAAGGGTTATCTTCCTTTCCAGACTTCATTGGCGTCTTCATACCTTTTCCATGGAAATGTCATGGTCAATCCTTCTAGTTAACAAATGTTGATTTTCTTTTCTATGTGACTATAGTTGCATCTTTCATGATCTCTACTTACTTTCTTCCCGTATTGCTCCTCAGGAACTTCCATTCATAGTTCCTTCATTTTTTGTCAACCACCTCATATTTCATTTGAGGATGTATTATGTTGATTTCATCTAGTCAATATGTGAACCATGCCTTCATGCATCCTTCCAAAGGAGGAGACCCTTTTCTCTTGATCATGCTCATGAGATAGAGCATTTATCCATGCTATATGCAACTGTGTATGACATGACTCAATTTTATCAAATACAAGCATACATACCTCATCTCTTCCTTTTGGTCATCTAGACTTCCTTCGACAACTTCCTTTTCCATGATTGAAAGTACTTCAATCATCTTGACTTGCTGCATTCCTTTGTCATCATACCATCATTCAAACAATGAATCCCATCCAACTTGGAATTCTCAGCAAGACACTTGCTTCTTCCAAAAGAGAACCTTCTAATGAAGATTCCAACAAAGGATCTTGTTTATCCTCATTCGAACAATGCTCCTTTCCAATGATGTATGATGAGTTCTATACTAGATGACTTTCTTTTTCCCATCAATGCTACTTATGCTTCTAATGAGGGTTACCAAGAGCTGCATCCTTCCATGGATGACTACCATAGACTTCTATTTCATCTATCTTTCATGCTTTGTATGATGATGTCTTGAGCTCTTGCTTCAACCCTATGCTTCTATGATGCCATCTCCTAACATGATGCATCCTATCATGCTTCTAATGATTTCTACCATGATAGCTATACTTTACAAAAGAAACCTTGAAACAAAACTTGAAAAGAACTAAGTGAGGAAGACTATCTCAATCATAGTAGAGATCTTTTACTTCCTCCTCCTTTGATTTCTTTCTTTCAAAATTTTCCATTTCTTCAGTGACATGGGCTTCTTCCCTTTTGGATAATCTCTCTTGTAGTGCCCATATTCATGACAACCATAGCATTGAACCTTCAACATGTTCTTCTTCTTTTTCTGAGGACCAAACTTCCCTTTTCTTCTAGCCATGGCAGCAAATGCTTGAGCTTGCTCGTTTGATCCTACATCGATTTTTGCCTTCAACTTGGTTTCTTTGATTTTGCACATTGGCCATAGTTCATTGAATGGAGTAGCTTCCTTCTTCCCAAAGATGCTTGATGTGAAGTTGCCCCATTTCTCTGGTAGTGCATTGAGCACTATGGTAGTCATTTCCTTGTTAGACATCATTTCTCCCAACTCTTGTAGTTAGTCTCTTATTTCTGACACCCTCATAAAGTATGAGGCTATTCCTTTTTCTTTTGATATCTTCATCTTGTAGAGTTCTTGTCTTGACGAGATCACTTCTCTAGCAGTGATTTCAGAGAACAATTTGATAAGTTTTTCATATATTTCTTTTGATGTTTCTAGTTTTGATACATAGCGAATGAGGGGATCCTTGATGGATTCTATGAGAATCTTTTTAGCCCTTACTTCCCCTTTAATGTACTTTGCAAGAGCTTTAGCTTCTTCCTTAAGAGGTTTTGTGATTGAGCCCTTAACATGTTCCACGACTTCATTTTCTATGAGGATCAAATCTGTCCTTTTCTTCTATGCAAGGAAGTTTGATGAACCAACCAACTTGTTGCTCTCCTTGCAAAAAGACATTTTGATACATTCAAATGTGGACATAAAGATACTCCTTGACAATATCTTCAATTTGCTGCCTTCTTGAGTTTGATGATGATATGGTAATAGAATATTTCTTCTTGAAGAAGATGTCTTTTCTCAAAACTGATCCTTAACCCAAAGAGAGGGAGATCACCTTGAATCCTTGATGATGACAATGTCCTTGATCTTGCTTCCCTTGGATGATTAGGCTTCAAGATGCTTTGATTTGAAGACCTCTTCAATTTGAGTAAAGGTGGAGCCTTATGAGGTCTTCTTCCTTGAGATGATGATGGAGCAAGGATCTCAAGAATGTTCCAAGTGTAGATGCCTTCTTTGAACTAGGGTTTAGACTTCCTTCAAGATGATGATGAGATCCTTGCCCTTGAAGTGCTCTTGAGGTGAGAGGCCCTTCTTGATGATTGATGCCTTTGATGATCTTCTAGAATTTAGTCCTTGAGTGCCCTGTATTGAGCTTCCTTTTCTTGACTTGTCACCTTAGCTCTGATACCATGTTGAGAAATCTAGGGGCAACAATAGTATGTGATTTCTCTTACTTGATAACTGCGTGTGGATACTTTTGCTTCTCTTGATTAAATTCTTCCTTAACTTGATTATTATTGTGTTCTCTTCATCAAACATCTATTAGAACATAAACAATAATGAGACAAAGGACACAAGATATAAGCGATCATCCAAGGCCAAAAACTCTAAAATTTCGAGAGGAAAACCCACATAATTCTTCTTAGAGATTCTTCAATTGATGAATTCCAAGACCTAGACCCTTGACCAATAACCTCTTGAAGACCAAGTCAATGCTTCTTCGTGATGGGTTCTTCTTCTACAAAGTCAACCTTAGATAAATTAACCTTCCAGTAGCAGCAACTTCTCCTTTGTTAAAATTGGCAACTAGGGCCAAACTCCATTTATGGTAGCTGATATTTTTCTTGGATCCCTCTCATTGAGAGGTGTAGGATTGATTTAAAGATTATCCGATTCCAATAAGTATTCATGGAGTTATGAATTTATTTGTGTTATAAGACAATTCGACAAGGTCGGCCAGCAACCAAACTACCCCCACTTGTGCTCAATGTTTTAGTATAAATAGAGGTGGCCTTCAAGTCATTTCACACACTCACACTCTTGTGATCTCTCTCTTCATTCTGTTTTGGGTTTTGATGAAGGAGAGATCTAGAGGGAGTGCCCTAGGCTCTACGCTGCCCTAATGAAGAAGCCCTAACACAGTCAATGAAGAAGCCTTAACGCAGTCATGGAGGAGACTTCTATAGTGCAACAAGGAGAAGTTCTAACTGCCCTAAACACAGGTCTAGAAGAGACCCTAAGCATTTGTCTTTAAAAGCCCTAAACGCTGTCCTAGGAAAAGACATTTAACCGTAGAGAAAGCAGGGTCATGTTGTGCTCTAGCTGCAGAGAATAGGACTAACGCAGCACTATAGACGCAAATGAATGATGTATAAAGCAGGCCTCAACGTTCCCTAGCTGCAGCCAAGGGTGAGGGCTAATTATACGTGGAATACATGGCCTAAACACTGATGTATGAGGCTAAATCCGCAGTTTAGTTTGTGCCCTACTCACTGTCCAGGTGTGTCCTAATCGCATGCCTTATGCCGCAGCAATAACGACTGTTTTATGATCATTTGAAGGGTGTTGGGCTGCCGCAGTCAAGAGGAGGAGGCTTGATATAGGAAGCTGCAACAAACAGAGGAAGGCTGAAGTTGTTGATGAGGGATAGACTACCTAGAAAATGTAGTATAGTGTCTCCTCCTCTCTTAGAAGGGAAATTGCAGTAAAGGAGGGCATTTCTGGGCAGATCGAATGGTTGTTGGAAGTACCCTAACCAGTCCAAGATTGCTACAGTCAAGGACCCTATTACTGTGAGCTGAAGGAAGTGTTAATGACTGCCATATGTTTTAGGCATGATTGTTAGGTAAAGCTGTTACAACAGTGAAACTAGGGCAGCTAGGCAATGGTACATACATATTCAGAGCAGCGTAAGTATGTTGGGACAATAACAATGTTGGGTTGCTGGGATAACAAGACGTGATGGGACAACAATACTAGCAGCAATGATATTGTGCCACAATGTTCAATGGGACAACACAATGCTGAGGCAGTGGCATAATGGGATATCAATGACATTATGTAGCAGTGGCACAATGGGACAACAAGCATGGACAACATGGTGCAACATGGCAAACATGTATATCATGGCAAGCATGGTGCAACATGGCAAGCATGGACAACATGAATAGCTGTGGCAAGCACATGAGACATGTTCTATGACAACATGGTTCAACAATGGCACATGGGACAACAGTGCAACATAGGGTGCAACATGGTGCAACACGATGAGGTGCAACATGATGATAAGATGTAGCACAATGATAGGTGAAGGAGTCACCTTGGAGAATCAGTTGAAGCAACATGTCTTCAATTGATCTCATGTATCATCTTCTTAGAGATGATCTATGCTTTTATCTCGACAAGTCAAAGTGTTGACTTCTGTTGTAAATGTACTATCTCTCTCTCTCTCTCTGCTGAACCATTGAAGAACATATAATAAGAATTGATCAAGGGATTCCCCACATTAGGGTTTGTCCCTGGCTAGTGCCACATCTTGTGTCCTCTTGTTTTGGCTTGTCTTCGACGATTTGTGTTTATGTTCTATTTGCAGTTTACTTTAATGTTGATGTGATTGCTAATTTGGAAAAGATATTGAGCTAACTCTGAAAATTGAAATAAATTGCTCTAAGCATAGAACATACCTAACTTTAACATGGTATCACAGCTGAGGTGAAGACAAAGCCCAAGAAAGAGTGAAAGAGCAATCACCGAAGATTATTGGGAAAGGACAAGAGGATCAATGGATTCCTCATCCCTCTTCAAATTCACCAAGGGAAAAGTCGAAGCAGACTATATTATCAGAATGGCGCAACAGAAGCTTCTGATGGCCTACCTACAGAGCACTTCAATGGGAAGTCCGGATCTCAGGGTGAAAGGAAATATGGATGCATTGCTTACAATAAGTTCGACCATTATGCGAAGGAGTGTCTGAATGGCAGGGACACCTCTCTTGATGAAGATAACAATCATTCCAAGGACATCTTCAATGATCAGAGGAATGACAGGTAATGCAGGTCATCAAGGAAACGACCGACTCTTCAGAGAAAGCAAGGAACCCAAGGTATGAAGAATCAAATGTTGTTTATGATAAGATAAAGAAGTGTTATCTTGTATTGGCCCTCTCCTTTAGATTCTTTGGGAATCTGGCTTATTTATTGTAGTGCTTCAAGGCACTCCATCAGATAGAAGGGTGCTCTCTCTAATTTGGGAAGAGATGGAAACAATCGTGGGATTATACTTGGAGCTGATGCCACCTATCCCGGAAAGGGTGTAGGAAATGTTACCCCTCAATTGAATGAGGGTAACTCGATTCATTTATAGAATCTCTTTATGTACCTGATTGTAAGAAGAACCTGGTGTCCATTTCGACAATGGAAGTCAAAGGTTTCAGGGTGGCATTCATCGATGCAAAGGTACGTGTTTGAAAATAGAATTTTCAAAGATGCTTTTACTCATGGGTTCAAGGTTGGCAATTTGTATCAAGTTGCAGGATGGTCCTTTGGGGACAATGTCAATTGACACATCTCATCTATAGCACTGGAGGTCTATTATGGGGCCCTACCTGATGTGAGTCAGATGGTGATAGGGATGCCTAAATTCAAAAAGAGCATGAAGGTACATGTCTGAGATGTACCGAAGGAAAATATTACAAGGGGACCATTCCCCTCATGTAGCAGGTCCATGGGTTTGGAACAATCTGAGGGGTTTCAGATTCATGATCAGGAATCTCATGTGTGCAGGTGGGAGAAAGCCCTCTATGGCTTGAGGAGAAACACCCCGGGCTTAGTATGAGAGGATTGGTAGTTGTCTATTGAAGCTGAGATTCACTAGGAGTGGAGTCGATCCAAACCATTGTTTGAAGGTTGTGGATGATAGACCTCTCACAATGACACCTTCTGAGGACGACCTCTTTCTGGCAGGAACAGACCCTTTCATTTGCAAAAGTAAGAGGGAGTTGGATTCCGGATTGAGAATGGTGAACTGCAAGCTCGTGACTACCTTGATGGAGCTTAACTTTCAGAAGTTATGTGGTAGTGATGCTGAACCAGATTTGGGAAATGCCTCTGAGTTTTATAAACTCATTCGCGTTGATGTTCTTGGTGAATTTCCGTCCAAACATATGAGTTGCAGTTAGTATGATAACCTCATATATGGTTGAGCCTCAGTGGATTGGTGCCAAGAATCTTCTCAGAGATATTTAGGGCACAATCTCTCATGGATTGAGATACACTGTCGGAAATGTGAAGCTGGATGATTATTCAAATGCTGACTGGGCAGGCAATGTAGAGGATCAGAAGAGCACTTCCGAGTGCTGGTTCTCTTTGGGTTCTGTTCGGTATCCTGGATGAGCACGAAGTAGAAGTCAGTTGCTATAAGCACTGCTGAGACCGAATACATAGCGACGAGTATGATCTCGTGTGAAGCTACCTGGTTGTGGAAGCTCTTCAGTGAGCTGTTTGTACACATGATGGATACCACCGGGATCCTCTGTGTCAACCAGGGGGGATTCGATTGTTGAGGAATCCCGTATTCTATGATTGCTCCAACATATAGACATCAAATACTATCTTATCTGGAATATGGTACGTCGATGAGCGAGGAGGCTCTATCGCATTGAGACTGATGTACAGGTCATAGACATTCTGTCAAAGCCTCGAGGAAAGGTCAAATTTGTGACTTTCTCGAACGACTTGGAGTCTTTGAGAGACCTTCTTATAAGGGTCCTGCATGATGCATGCATTGAGCTCTGGGAGCTCTGGGGGCTTGGGGTACTGCTTGGAGCAACAAGCGACCATAGGGCGACTCACCATCCCCGAATGGTGCGTTGTGTACAGGGTGAATGGCTCAACCTTACCCTGTGATACCCCGAGGCGACTTAGGGACATGATGAATGGTTCTTTTGTCGAGGCATCCTACCCATGCAGTCTTGGACTCATGGGAAGTACCTCTCATCTAGCCAATGAGTAGGGAAATGGGGTTAGGGACCATAGTAGTACTATTGATGGACGCATCGTTGTATCTACCGTACTCCCTATGCTAGGATGACCTCCATTGATCTGGGATCAATATGAGTGGTTTGAGACACTCTCTTGTGATATTGATCTGGGATTAATAAAATTGATTTCGGGTCAGTAGAGAATGGTATGAAACATTCTCGATCAATTCTTCTTTTTCATGGTTCAACAGAGAAGAGCAGAGCAGCGCAAAACAGTGTAGGGCACTGATGGCAGAGATAGTACAGTCAGACATATGGATCAATAGATGGAGTTATCCCTAGTTGAGAGGGAGTGTTAAAATTGGAAACTAGGACCAAACTCCATGTGGGTCATCTCATATATGGCAGCTGATATTTTTCTTGGATCCCTCTCATCGAGAGGTGTAGGATTGATCTAAAGATCATCTAATTCTCATAAGTATTCATGGAGTTATGAATTTATTTGTGTTATAAGACAATTCGGCAAGGTCGGCCAACGACCAAACTGACCCCACTTGTGCTCAACGTTTTAGTATAAATAGAGGTAGCCTTCAAGTCATTTTCACACACTCACACTCTTGTGATCTCTTTCTTCCTTCTATTTTGGGTTTTGATGAAGGAGAGATCTAGAGGGAGTGCCCTAGGCTCTACGCTGCCCTAATGAAAAAGCCCTAATGCAGTGAATGATGAAGCTCCAACGCAGTCATGGAGGAGACTTCTATAACGCAGCAAGGAGAAGTGCTAACAGTGCTAAACGCAGGTCTAGAGGAGACCCTAAGCAACTGTCCTTAAAATCCATAAATACTGTCATAGGAAAAGACATCTAACTGCAAAGAAAGCAGGCCCATGTTGTGCCCTAGCCGCAGAAAATAGAAGGAGTAATGCAACACTATAGACGCAGATGAATGATGTATAAAGAAGGCCTCAATGTGCCCTAGCCGTAGCCAATGGTGCAGCCTAATTATACATGGAAGACATGTCCTAAACGCTGATGTATGAGGCTAAATCACAGTTCAGTATGTGCCCTAGTCATTATCTGTTAAATTGGAAACTAGGGCCAAACTTCATGTGGGTCATCTTATTCATCGCTGATAATATTTTTATTAGATTCCTCTCTTCGAGAGGTGTAGGATTGATATAAATATCATCCGATTCTGATAAGTATTCATGGAGATATGAATTTATTTTGATTATGGAATTATTATCAAGCCGACCTACAACTCATGTAGGCTCAGAAGCCCAACAGTCGCATCTATTCAAACACCAACGTTGTGTATAAATACAAGAGGACTTTTCCTCATTTGCTCTCACTCATCTCATCACATCTCTCTCTCTCTACTGCGTAGAAAAGAGTCTCTTCTCTGCTGCGCAAAAAAGGGTCTCTCCCTCACACATGTGAAGTCGGAAGCTGCTGAAACTGAAGCTGCAATTGCAAAAGTAAAGTTTGACCTGCGTGGACTAGAAGATCTCCTCATCTGAACTGCGCTGTAGGTTCATTTGAACCTCCTTTGAAAGCCGCAACTTTTGGTGGTGGAATCAAGTCAATCCGACGGACGGTTTGTAAGATATCGACTGCCCTAGTTTGAATGAAGCTGCTGAAACTGAAGCTGCAACTGCAGAAGTGAAGTTTGACCTGCGTGGACCAGAAGATCTCCTCATCTGAACTACACTGTAGGTTCATCTGAACCTCCTCTGAAAGTCGCAATTTTTGGTGGTGGAATCAAGTCAATCCGACAGACAGTTTGCAAGATATTGAATGCCCTAGTTTGAAGGAAGTTGCTGAAACTGAAGCTGCAATTGCAGAAGTGAAGTTTGACCTGCGTGGACCAGAAGATCTCCTCATCTGAACTGCGCTGTAGGTTCATCTAAACCTCCTCTGAAAGCTGCAACTTTTGGTGGTGGAATCTATTCAATCTGACTGCCCTAGTTTGAAGGAAGCTGCTGAAACTGAAGCTGCAACTGCAGAAGTGAAGTTTGACCTGTGTGGACCAGAAGATCTCCTCATCTGAACTGCCCTGTAGGTTCATCTAAACCTCCTTTGGAAGCTGCAACTTTTGGTGGTGGAATCAAGCCGATCCGACGGTCGATTTGTGAGATATCGTCTGCCCTAGTTTTGATGATGAAGCCGCTAATGCTGATGCTGCTGATCTAGGGTTTGCTACTGCTGATATAAATCAGATTTATTGTACTATTTCTCTCTGCTGAATTATTGAAGTTAAAAGAAGATTTGATCAAAGGGTTTCCCGCAGATTGTGGGGTTTGTCCCTGGCTAGCCGCCACATCTTGTGTCTTTTTTCTTGGCTTATTTTCTGTCGATCATTTAATGTTCTATCTGCACTTTACTTTATGTACATGTGATTGCTAATCTGTGGAATATAATAATAAAAAGAAGTAAACTGTTATAAGCATAGAACATATCATAACTTAACATGGTATCAGAGCTGAGGTGAAGACAAAGCCCGAGCAAGAGCAAGAGCAATCACCGAAGAGAAGATAGGCAAGGCTATCCTAGAAGAACAAGGAGTGTTGGACCATGTGAGAGACAATATTGTTGAGCCTCCATTAAATGCATCCGCTGCTGCGAGGTACAAATGGAAAACCGGAGAAGTCAAAACAAAGAAGATCATCCGGGACTTTATCGATAAGCACTTGGTGTCCTATATATTTGACCTAAACACCTCCAAGGAAATCTACGATAGACTGGTGAGTTTATTTAAAGTTAATGATGCAAATCAAGTTTTGTTTCTTAGAAATAAGCTGAAGGAAATTCATAAGGGTAAAGATGAGAGCATGCAAGCATATTTCTTAAGAATCACCGAGATTAGGAAAGATCTCCTATCTATTGGGGAGGCTATTACTAATAGGGAAATGGCACTCTCGACTCTTAGAGGATTACCATCTGAATGGTATGTGTTCAGGACTACTCTTCTGAAGAATAATGTAATTCCTGGTTTCGAGGAATTAATGGCTAGATGCATCAAGAAGAAACAACGGTAGAAGAGCAAGAAATGCCCTTGCCTAAAGGTCCTCTTGCTGCCTTTTCTTCTCATGCTAAGAAAAGAAATAATTCTGAGTCTAAATCGAAAAGAAAGTCTGGACCTAAGGGTGGAAAAAAAGGACGATGTTACATTTGCAATAAAGCAGGTCACTATGCAAAGGAATGCGCTGATAGAAAGGACTGTCACCGTGACGATGATCAAAATCCCTCTCATGGTAATCGACGGGATGGAAAATTCAATAGCAAAGGTAAAAGGAATGTTGAAAATCAAGGAAGAGGACAACCATTCAACAAGGCTAGAAATTCCAGGATGTATTAAATGCACCTGATCTCCGAAAGAACCTGGTGTCCATCCCGACAATGTAAGACAAAGGCTACAAGGTAACCTTCAACGATGGCAAGGTACGTGTATCGAAAATAATGTTAAAGATGCCTTTACTCTTGGGTTTCGTGTTGATTCATTCAGGTCGATGAAAGTCAGGTGGGTGTCATGTCTTATGACACATCTCTTTAGTCCGAACTTTGGCATTTGAGGTTTGCCCCCCTTTATTATAAAGCTCTACTCGGTGCAAGACAAATGGTGACAGGGATGCCCGAATTCCGAGTAGAGAAAGAAGGTGTATGTCCAAGATGTGCCGAAGGGAAGCTCACAAGGGGACCATTCCCCTCAAGCCAAAGCAAGACCTTCGATATATTACAGTTTGTTCACTCAGGCATCTCTGAGGCTGACATTAAGAGGGAGACTACTACACCACATACTCCTGAGAAGAATGGTGTGGCGGAAAGGAAGAACCGTACGATTGTGGAAGACGTCTCTATGGGTAGATGATGTAACAATGCTTGATGTGGAGGAACTCATGGATCCTATTTATCCACCCGAGCCTTCCTCTTCTAGGAAGAGGCCTTCATGGCTTAGGGGGCTACTTGATGATGCTGAAGGACATGCTGCACCCCGAGGAACCTTTCGTGAAAGTAAGAAACCCAACAGGTATCAGGGATACCTGACCAGTATGAGCACAATCATACAAAATGAGCCTTCATCTTTTGAATCAGTGACCGGAGAATCCATAGTATGAACGTTTTTATGCCAACGTTTCAAATCCCAAATGGGATCCATATTCAGGACTTAAGAATGATGATAAAAGAAGAGCTTCATAGAAGGAATAAATATTAATGAGGAATTTTTTTTTTTAAGAAAACAACAAACTGTCAGCTCCAAATTTTTTTTTATTGATTTAATTTAATTTTTAATAGATTACTTTTATTTTTTATCATCATTCTTAAGTCCTGATGATGGATCCCATTTGGGATTTGAAACGTTGGCATAAAAATGTTCATACTGTGGATTCTCCGGTCACTGATTCAAAAGATATGAGCCTTCATCATTCTCAGATGCCGTCAAACATCAAGTATGGAAGGATGCTATGACCATTATGGAGAATGATGTCTGGGAAGTAGTTCCCAGACCCTAGGACAAGACAATTGTTACTTCAAAATGGCTTTACAAGATAAAGCTGTAGCAGATGGAAGTACGGAATAGTATAAGGCTCGTTTTGTTGCTCGTGGTTTCTGCTAGAGGGAAGGTATAGACTATGATGTGATATTTTCACCTGTTGCCAGATAAACGACCATTCACTTGATCATAGCCCTTGTGGCTTCACAAGGATGGAACCTACATCAGATGGATGTCAAGACCGCATTCTTGCACGGTTCGATCAAAGAAGAGGTCTATGTGGAGCAACCCGAAGGATTTGAGATTTATGATTGAAAATCTCATGTATGCAGGTTGAAGAAGGCTCTCTATGGGCTGAAGCAAGCACCCCGAGCATGGTATGAGAGGATCGATAGCTACTTGATGAAGCTGGGATTCACTAGGAGTGAAGCCGATCCTAACCTTTACTTTAAGGTTGAAGATGACAAGCCTCTCATACTGGTGTTGTATGTGGATGACCTCTTTCTAACAGGTGCATACCTTCTCATTCACAAATGTAAGAGGGAGTTGGCTTTTGAATTTGAAAAGAAGAACCAAGGACTTGAAGTGTAGCGGAAGCCAAGGGAAATTTTCCTATCTCAAAGAAAATATGTGGTGAAGATTCTGAAAAGATTTGGTATGGTGGACTGCAAGCCTATGACTACCTCAAGGATCTTAACTTTCAGAAGTTATATGGTAGTGATGTCGGGCCAGATTTGGGAAATGCTTCTGAGTTTCAAAAACTCATTCGCGTTGATGTTCTTGGTTAACCTACGTCCGAACATATGTTTTGCAATTAGCATTGTGAGCTCATATTTGGTTGAGCCTCACTAGATTGGTGCCAAGAATATTTTGAGATGTCTTCAGGACACAATCTCTCATGGATTGAGATACACTGCTGGAAATATGAAACTGTATGATTATTCAAACGCTGATTAGGCAGGTAGTGTGGAGGATCACTGGAGCACTTTTTAGTGTTGTTTCTCTTTGGATTCTGCTTCGATATAATGGATGAGCAGGAAATAGAAGTCGGTTGCCATAAGCACTGCCGAGACTGGATACATATCTACGAGTATGATCTCGTATGAAGCTGCCTGGTTGGGGAAGCTCTTCAGTGAGCTGTTTGAACACATACCACTGTGATTCTCTGTAACAACGAAAGGTGGGGTTCGATTATTGAGGAATCCCGTATTCGTCGATTGCTCCAGCATATAGACATCATCTGGGATATGGTAAGTTAATGAGCAAGGAGGCTTCATTGCATTAAGATGATGTACAGGTCGATACACCTCGTCAAAGCCCCGAGAAAAGATCTAATCTATGATTTTCCCAAACGACTTGGAGTCGTCAAGAAACCCTTGTACAAGGGTCCTGCATGTTGCATACGTTGAGCTCTGGGAGCTTTGAGGGCTTGCGGTTCTTACTGGAGCAACATACGACCACAGGGTGACTCACCCTCCCCTTGTGGTGCGCACTAGAACAAGATGATTTGCTCTCTTGTGGAACAGGATGATTCGCTCTCCTGTGTAGTAGGATGATTGTTCTCCTATGAGGCCTGGATTGATGTGTTCTCCTGTGCGGCCTGGATTGATGTGTTCTCCATGGCGATTGTAGCAGGGTTGATGTATTCTCCATGGCGACTATAGCAGGATTGATGTGTTCTCTTGTGAGGCCTGGATTGATGTGTTCTCCATGGCGATTGTAGCAGGATTGATGTGTTCTCCATGGCGATTGTAGCAGGATTGATGTGTTCTCCTGTGAGGACAGGATTGATTAGTTCTCCTGTCGAGGCATCCTACCGATGCAGTCTGGGACTCATGGGAAGTACCTCTCATCTAATCAATGAGTAGGGAAATGAAGTTAGGGACCATAGTAGTACCGATGGATGCATCGTTGTATCTACCATACTCCCTAAGCTAGGATGACCTAAATTGGTCTGGGATCAATGACACTAGACTGGGACTAGTGGTAGGAGTGGTACATTCTATGACAGTGACTTCGGGTCGGTTGTTACTGGTCTGGGACCAGTGGTACGCACTTTGAGATTGACTTTGAGTCAGTAGAGGATGTTATTGGTCTGGGACCAGTGGTAGGAGTTGTACTTACTATGACGCTGACTTCGGGTTGGTTGAGACTGGTCTGGGACCAGTGGTACATACTCTGAGACTGACTTTGAGTCAGTATGATACATCCTCGATCATTTCTTCTTCTTCATAATTCGGACAAAAGCAGAGCAAAACAGAACAAAGCAGAGCAACGCTTAATAGAGCAGAGCTGTATAGATCAGTGCAGTGCAGAACAGGACAGAGTAGAACAAGCATAATAGAGTAGAGCAGGGCAAGGGTCAGGCTGTACAGGGCAGTGCATTTGATGGATGAATAGTAGCGACTGATAGACAGATTGCAGATGAAGTTCTCCCTAGTTGAGAGGGAGTGTTAAATTGGCAACTAGGTCCAAACTTCATGTGGGTCATCTTATTCATGGCTGATAATATTTTTATTAGATTCCTCTCGTCGAGAGGTGTAGGATTGATATAAAGATCATCCGATTCCGATAAGTATTCATGGAGATATGAATTTATTTTGATTATGGAATTATTATCAAGCCGACCTACAACTCATGTTGGCTCAGAAGCCCAACAGTCGCATCTATTCAAAGACCAACGTTGTGTATAAATATAGGAGGACTTTTCTTCATTTGCTCTCACTCATCTCATCACATCTCTCTATCTCTCTACTGCGTAGAAAAGAGTCTCTTCTCTACTGTGCAGAAAATGGTCTCTCCCTCGCACGTGAAGTCAGAAGTTGCTGAAACTGACGTTGCAACTGCAGAAGTAAAGTTTGACTTGCGTGGACTAGAAGATCTCCTCATCTAAACTGCGTTGTAGGTTCATCTGAACCTCCTCTGAAAGCCGCAACTTTTGGTGGTGGAATCAAGTCAATTCGATGGACAGTTTGCAAGATATCAACTGCCCTAGTTTGAAGGACGCTGCTGAAACTGAAGCTGCAATTGCAAAAGTGAAGTTTGATCTGCGTGGACTAGAAGATCTCCTCATCTGAACTGCGCTGTAGGTTCATTTGAACCTCCTCTGAAAGCTGCAACTTTTGGTGGTGGAATCAAGTCAATTCGACAGACTGTTTGCAAGATATCGACTGCCCTAGTTTGAAGGAAGCTGCTGAAACTGCAACTGCAGAAGTGAAGTTTGACCTGCGTGGACCAGAAGATCTCCTCATCTGAATTGCCCTGTAGGTTCATCTGAACCTCCTTTGGAAGCCGCAACTTTTGGTGGTGGAATCATGCCGATTCGACGGTCGGTTTGTGAGATATCGTCTACCCTAGTTTTGATGATGAAGTCGCTAATGTTGATGCTGCTGATCTAGGGTTTGCTACTGCTGATATAAATCAGATTTATTGTACTATTTCTCTCTGCTGAATTATTGAAGATAAAAGAAGATTTGATCAAAGGGTTTCCCCACACATTGTGGGGTTTGTCCTTGGCTAGCCGCCACATCTTGTGTCTCTTGTCTTGGCTTGTTTTCTGTTGTTTGTTTAATGTTCTATCTGCACTTTACTTTATGTACATGTGATTGCTAATCTGTGGAATATAATAAGAAAAAGAAGTAAACTGCTATAAGCATAGAACATACCATAACTTAACATTGTCCAGGTGTGCCCTAACTGCAGGCCTTATGCCGCAACAATAAGGATTGCTTTAGGATCATTTGGAAGAGTGCTGGGTTGCCACAATCAAGAGGAGACTTGATATAGCAAGCCGCAACAAACAGAGGAAGGCCGAAGTTGTTGAGGGATAAACTGCCTAGAAAATGCAGTATAGGGTCTCCTCCTCTCTTAGATGTGCAACCGCAGTAAAGGAGGGCATTTCTGGGCAGATTGAAGGGTTGTTGGAAGTACCCTAGCTAGTCCAAGATTGTTGCAGTCAAGGACCCTAGAACTGTGAGCTGAAGGAAGTGTTAAATGCTGCCATATGTTTTGGGCATGAATGTTAGTTAAAGCTGTTACAACAATAAAACTAGGACAACTAGGCAATGGTACATACATATTTAGAGCAGTGTAAGTATGTTGGGACAACATCAATGTTGGATTGCTGGGATAACAAGCTGTGATGGGACAACAGTACTAGCAGCAATGATATTGTGCCAGAATGTTCAATGGGACAACACAATGATGAGGCAGTGGCACAATGGGACAACAATGACATTGTGCAACAGTGGCACAATGGGACAACAAGAATGGACAACATGGTGCAACATGGCAAGCATGTATAGCATGGCAAGCATGGTGCAACATAGCAAGCATGGACAACATGTTGCAACATGGCAAGCATGGACAACATGAATGGCTGTGGCAAGCACATGAGACATGTTGTATGACAACATGGTTCAACAATGGCACATGGGACATCAGTGCAACATAGGGTGCAACATGGTGCAACACGATGAGGTGCAACATGATGACAAGATGTAACACAATGATAGGTGAAGGAATCACCTTGGAGAATCAGTCGAAGCAACATGTCTTCAACTAATCTCATGTATCATCTTCTTATAGATGATCTATGCTCTTATCTAGACAAGTCAAAGTGTTGATTTCTGTTGTAAATGCATTATCTCTCTCTCTCTCCCTGTTGAACTATTAAAGAACATATAAGAAGAATTGATCAAGGGTTCCCCACATTAGGGTTTGTCCCTGGCTAGCGCCACATCTTGTGTCCTCTTGTCTTGGCTTGTCTTCTACGATTTATGTTTATGTTCTATCTGCAGTTTACTTTAATGTTGATGTGATTGCTAATCTGGAAAAGATATTGAGCTAACTATGAAAATTGAAATAAATTGCTCTAAGCATAGCACATACCTAAATTTAACATCCTTCGACCTCTATTTTTGGACCTGCAACCTCTTGATTGCAATTTGGCCTAACTGCAGAAATCCTAGGCCACACGCGTGAATGTCACTATGGAGAAATCAACCTCCTTTCTTCTTCGCTTGGAAAGATCTTCCTTCTTCACAAATTTGGCCTACAATATAATCCTTTCGCCACCCAAATTCATTGCTTTAGGGTCACTGAAAATTTCGGCTTCCTTACTGCAGTAAGAGCCCTAATACTCCTTGCACATGTAAGATAATTCAACCCAAAAACTAATTATGAAATTTCGTCCGTGATCTTCTTCCTTCGTCCTCTTCTCCTTCTTCTTCTCTTCCTTATGATTGAAGTTGATGAAGTGAAGTGTCCCCTTGAATGAGGCCGAGACCTTCCTTATATTGGTTCCTTGTCACATGATATGAGGCCGACTTATTGCTGGTGTAGCCGACTTGATTGATAGTCCTTGACTTGATCTTGGAGGGTCTTTTGGCTCTTTCTTTGACTCAAATAATTTTCTAACAATATGTAACATGCCCAATAAGGGTCCTTCATACATGACAATGGCTCACTAGACTTGTAGACTCAATGACAAGCCCTAAAAGCTCTGAATGGGAGCTTAACCTAAAAGTAAATTCTCTCGAGCATGAAACCCATGCCTCAAGATCAACAAATTTATTTTTCTCATTACATAAAATATATAAAATCATGATTACATGTCATTATGAAGACTGAACCTAGTTACATATTTCAACAACATTTTACTATACTCATTTAATCAAATTGTATTCTGGAGTTTGAACATATCTTAGAAAATTTTGGTTTGTAAAAAGTTCCCATCGCAAGACCTGTGATGCTTTATTTCTTGATGATTGAAATTGCATGGCTAACATTGTTTGTGCAGAGAACACTTGTTGGTTTAGGGGGGCCTGACCTAGGTTCAGAGTTATTTAGCCAAACAAATCCCTACACTACTGGCCCTTTTGGCATCAGCCTGCAGAGCGTGGATTGAAGATTCACCCGAAGTAGTAAGGGGGGATGCTAGAACCAAGTTTTCGCACCCTTGAGATGGATGTGATGTCGGTTTATTCCAACTAGACCTTGCCTTCATGCAGGTCGCTTCGCGCTCTGTTCTAACCTTCAGTACCTTCACAATCTGTTACCATTGGCTTTCGCGCAACCCTAACCAAGTGTTGAGATGCTTTTGTGTCACTAGGGCAGCGAACTGTGATGTTTCCCGAAATACGCCAAGCATCTTACTTATTAACAAATCTTAATTATCTTTGCGTAAACAAATATTCTAGTTTGCATTCACTTAACCAATACATTACACACATTCGCGCATCATATAAGCATTAGAAGTGAAATTCATACCCAATATAACAGATGCATAAAACCGAAAATAAAGACGTAGAATTGATAGAAACTTCTCTTTATTAATACTTCTAGATGATTTACAGACTCGACTCACCCTGCGCACTCAGCTGCAGGGGTCCGCACACTCAGCTGCGGACTACTAGGCCTTTGCGCACTCAGATGTAGAGCCTTTTCCTACGCTACGACCCAAAACTAGACTTTACACTTTAGAGCGATCTTGCATACATCTTCATTATTCTTAGATGCCTTTGACTACTTAGAGATTTGCTCTATTTATACAATCCCATGGTCCGCAGACCATGGGTAGATCTTTTACAACCGACATTACATTATCAAAATAAGGGCAGACAACCCTATGACTTTTTAACAACTATGCGCTCCGCACCCACAAAAGGCGGAGTCTTTACATTGGAATTACAAAATCGGACCAAAATCTGGGCTCTAAGCCCCAAAACTGCCCTTGGGGGATCCTGCGCCCAACAGGCCCCCAGCACAAACATCGTGACTAGTTCTCGAGTCACTTTGCAGGTGCGGAGATCTTAGCGCGAAGACCTCCCAACTCTGATTGGATCGCTGCAAGTTCGGTAGCATACTGAGCGACTGCCTACTGAATTTCCTCCATGCGCTATTTGGTGACTGCTGTTGCTGAACTGTTACCCTGAATCCTCTCTTGAGTTGCTTGTAGTTGCGTGAACTTTGCTTCAATGGAGGCTGTAATTGTATAAGCCTCATTGATCCATGGCTGTAGGCGCGTTTTCAAGACTGCCTCTTTATGCTGAGTGACATCCACCTGCTCTTTGAGTGCCTTTGCCTGCTGCATCCTTGCAAGCCTCTTTGTAAGGGCAACTGTCTACGTGGTCCCTTTTACCTCACTGTATCTCTGCTGCAGCTTGCGCGCCTTTGCCTCTAGTGATTCTATGTTCGGGTCCTCTTGTAGGGTGGTGAGGACCTCGAATGACTGCTCGAACAACTTCATGCAGTCTGTCACTGCATTGTCAACCGCCGCCATTGCTGTTGTGATCGTGGTGGTACACTGTTCTTTGACCTTCGGCGGGGTTGAAGTTTGAGACTTCAACTGTAGTTTTGCTATCTGCAGGTTCAGCTCCCGTTGAATCCTGGCCACCTCTGCTCTTGCATCGCGCACCCCTATGGCTAACACTCTGGGACCATCTAGCAGGCTTTCTCCACAACCTGCACTATCTGTTTGTTTTGCTCCACTGCCTCGTTGCACTACAGGCTCAACTGCTCAATGTTGATGCGCTGCTCGCTCATTACCTGTAGAGCGCGACTCTCCCTGGCTCGAAGTTTTGCGATGACTCCATCCTGCAAAAGATAGAGCGTCTCCTGAGGGAGCATAGCCATGTTTAACCCGACCCCTTTCAAACTGTTGACCATAGGCCTGTCGGCCTCATTCTCTGTAATGAGTGCTCCATCTGGTAGCACTATTGTGTTGGTCATCTTGGTGCGCAACATTTCCTCGGCAGCTAAAGTGTCGACTACGAGGCTGGTGGACACTGTGCCAACCTGTGGAGTGCGCACCTGCAACTCCTGTATTTGTGTCCGGAGAGCCCCCAATACCAACTGGTGTTGTTCCTCAAACTGTTGGAGGGCCTCCGCTGTGACATCCTTCATTGTTTCGTCGATATCATACAAGTCCCCTTCAGTAAGGGTGATAGGGTCGAAAGATGTCTTTGAGGCCTTTGTTTTCTTTCGTGGCCCTACCTGCTCTCGTGGTCGTGGACGTTTTAGCTGGGTGGACGTTGTCTCCAGGTTCACGCCACCTTGTTCTGTATCGGTCTTTGGTTCGGGCGAAGGTGACTTTTGCCTTTCGCGCTCTTCTTCTGTTGTTTTCTGCTGCTTTGCCAACTTCGCAGCGTCACGCACCGCTTGGGCCTTAGCCGCTGCTTCTTTCCTGCGCTTTTCCTCCAGTTGCGCCGTCCGCAGTTGTCTCTCCCTTCTTTCGCTGCGCGGCGGACATTCTTGTTTCCACCGCGGAGTCAGCTGGAGCGTGCCACTCCGATGGCCAAGACTCAATGACTGCGAAAATGACATTGTCGGTCGCTAAGTATGGTAACTCATGCCATGTCTTCATAGGGTCCTTCCGCGCCTTGATGAAGACATGGTGGAAGTCTGCTTTGAATTCTGCAAAACTTTGCAGACTGTGGGCGATAACCACGACTTGCGATTGATCCCCATCCTGATGTTCATCTCCACGAGAACCCAAAATATCTTGCTCTACCTTATCCTCTGCGCGTCCCAAGTCGCCCACAGTGAAGCGTATTATGCTGCCTCTGGAAGGTCTTGTGCGATCGACGGGAACTGGCTATCTTCGGGCAACTCCCATGCCACCGTACTATCGACAACAGGAGCCATGCGTAATGAAATGTTTTGCCCTGCTCCTGTGCTTTGTGGCAGTTCGCAAGGAACTCACCGCACAGATAGTTTGCCCAATTGAACTGGATCCCTTCTGCGCATTGCCCGCTAGTGCAACTATTGGCGCGAGCACCTCATCCGCGCGAAACTTTCGCATCACCTTCCCTGCCAATATCTGTGTCTCGACCTTGACTGCAGGGTTGTTGATGTTGGAGATGGCATACCCTCGCTTCTTCTTCTCCAACTTGAACTTCTTGTTCATTACCTCCGCGATGGCCAACTCGTCACTTTTTCCCTTTGAAATGTTTGATGGGTCCTCCCCCGCGCAAGGGAGTCGTGTAATTCGGTGAATTAGATGGTTTGTGATGGGGATGGGCTCCTCTAGCCACAAGCACCCATCATGCACCAAGCAGAGCAGTTGCCTGATGACAAAAACGGTCATTGGGGCGCGGTGGTAATGCGACACCCAGAGCAAGTTTAGCAACCTTGCTTTCTCAACCCCTCTGAACCATTTGCGCGGCTCCAATTCAATCATTCTAGCCAGCTCGTTCATCTTTTGGTGCATTAGCTTCGCAGTCGCTAAATGTGGGAACTTCTCGTGGTCTGAGAGGTCCCAATCTTCAAATTTCAACATGGAAACCCGTCCCAAGTGCACGCCCTCAAACACAATATCGTCTGGGAGCAACGGAGTTTGCAGAGAGCTCTTGCTGTCATCTATATCCTTGGGCAACTTGGCTTTACCCTTTCGCGGAGGAACATATTCCGATAGCCTAGTGATAGGGTCCATACCCTGGGTTTCGACTTCCATCTCTACATCCTCCTCCTCTACCAGGATTTCTTCAAACTCTTCCTCCTCATCGGCCTCCAAATTAATGGCCTTCCCCTTTTCCTCCAGTGTGAGCTTGGTCCTTAGTGGATTTCTGGGCGAGATGTGCACCAGTATCATGGCCTGCTTATCCTTCTTAGGTCTCGACGTGCGCGGTGATTTAGGGACCTCAACGATTATTTCGACGCTCTCTGGGGCTTCTACTTCCGCAATTTCCTGCGCGGCTTCCTCGGTTGTCACTACTCCTGTGTCCATGGCTTCTTCGGGTGCTGACATAGTGCTATGCCATAGTTTTATCAGTGTCTCTGGTAATTGCTCAGACAACGAATTCGCTTTCAGAATATTGAATAAGTCTCGGTTCATGAAAACCTGAGTGCGCAACAACTCAGTTCTCAAATTGCCAAGTGTTTTTTGCTGGATAGCCACTTGTAATTTATAGCGCCTTTCGAATTTGAATTCGATTGTTCCCCCCACATTCGGTCCATTAATGCTAGATTGGCGACAGATTGTCAAGAATCTAGCCCATAAAGTTTGCCTTCAATGCCTGCCGCCCGCTCCATTTGGTCTCAAACCAAACATCAAATCATGAATAGCGATTGTAATGGTCACTTTCCAGCAAACATGCGCGCCAGCGTAGTTGCCTTCGTGCTGTCGTGGACCCTGTGACACTTCGCTACTGCCTGCAGTCCTGTCATCGCGCAGTTCTCGAGCAGAGTAGTTTATAGTCCCGCGCCTCCTTTCAGCTGCGTGGAGCGCTAAGACTGTGCTTTTGTCGGCTAGTCAGATGGCTGGGCCCCCTGTGTATGGCTTTAGACAATTGCCATTCACTTTTCCTAGGAAGGGTTCTCCATTTAACTTTACCAACTGTACCACGCCACCATCTGTAATCTCCTTAATAATATACGGCCCTAACCAATGCATTTTCAATTTCCCTGGGAATTTATCAAACTTACTATCATACAACAAAACCAGATCGTTTACTTTGAATGTGCACAACTTGATGTGTCGGTCTTGCCATGCCTCTTCGCGCTGTTTTTGGACCTACTGGTGGAATCCAGCGAACAATCGTTCTTCTTCGAGCTCTTCCAGCTGCGCGGACCTCTCCTCCAGGGCTCCGCGATTTGTCATACCTTTGAGCGTTGTATGCGTAGACTAGGCACGATATATTCCAGAGGCATTACAACTTCCACTCCATAGACAAGCCTAAAAGATGTCTGTCCCGTCAGTTTCTTACATGTTGTCCGATAAGCCCATAACACTGTAGGTATGCGTAGGTCTCAATCACTTTGCTGTGCATTGCATACCTTGGTCAGCGCGGTTTCCAGTACTTTGTTGAACGCTTTTACTGTCCTATTAGCCCGTGGGTGATATGGTGTGCTCTTCTGGTGATACACCTGAAACTCTTCTGTCAGCGCGCTGATCGTTTCGTTCAGGAAGTGTGTACCGTGATCGCTCATCAAGATCTTCGGACATCCAAATCGCATCAGTACATGTTCAAACAGAAACTTCGCGACAGTTGTGCCCGTGCAATCCTTCACCAGCTGTGCTTTTGCCCAACGAGTCAAATACTTCGTCGCAGTGATAATGTACCTCGCGCCTGTCTTTCCTTGAGGTTTGATGGGTCCTACAAAATCTATTGCCCATTTTTCGAAAGGTTGCAACGTCATTTGTGGATTCAAAGGCATCTCATCCCTCTGCGATGGCCTACCTGTTCTCTGACATACATCGCACGCCTTGCAATATGCTTTTGAATCCTGATGAAGGGTTGGCCACCACAACCTTGCGCGTAGAATCTTCTACGCGGTTGCTCTTCCTGCATAATGTCCTCCCGCAGCGCCCCCATGAGCGTCTGCGAGGATGCTGCTTCGTTCAAATTCAGGTACATACCTTCGCAGTATTTCATCATTCCCCATCTTGTATAGATGCCCAGCAATGACAGAGAAATCTGTCGCGCGCACCACTAATTCCTTCTTTTGCTGGACAGAGTATCCTTCCAGCGCAGTTCCAGTTGTTAGAAAGTGAATTATATCTTCAAAATGTCCATCTGCTATGCGCACAGCAAAGAGCTGCGCGTCGGGTAATCCTTCCTCCAAACTAGTAGGTTCTTCCCCTGTCTCGATGCGTGACAGGTGATCTGGTCCCACGTTCAATCATCCAGGCTTCACAAATTCAAAGTCATATTCTTGGAATAATAAAAGCCATTTGCAGATGCGCCCCCCCCCAACACAGGATTATTGACCAGGTATTTTAGCGCGGAGTGATCCATATACATCTTAAAGTGACCTCCTAGCAAGTAGTGTCAATACTTCTGGAGCGCATATACCATAGCTAGCCCCTCGCGCTCAGTGGTGGAATAGTTCTTCTTTGCTTTAGATAATCTGCGACTTGCAAATGCGATAGGGTGATCCAAGCCTTCTCTGTCATCCTATGTTATTACTGCCCCCAGCGCTATACACGACGCGTCAAGATGGACATGAGACTCTTTCTTCCAGTTCGGGAAGACAAGAATCTGCGTAGTAACCATGTTTTCCTTCAATATATCTAGGCTTTTCTTACAGTTATCGTTCTAGCAGAATGTGACATCCTTCTTCAACAATTTTTCCATCGGCACGGTGATCTGGTCATAACCTTTGATAAACTTTCTGTAATATCCTGTATGTCCCAAAGTAACGCGCAGTTGTTTCACGCTTCTTGGTGCTTCCAAGTTCAGAATCATCGCGATCTTCGCGGGGTCTACCATTAGCCCTTGTCTGCAAACCACGTGCCCCAATAGGTTCCCAAAAGGAACGAGAAACACACACTTCTTGAGGTTGAGCGTGATTTGGTATCTTCAGTAGGTATCCAACATCAAGCGCAAGCTCGCTACGTGGCGCTTAACCAGCCGAAATATGGTCCAGTCATCAAAATAGACCTCCAAGAACTTATGAATATATTCCTTGAATGCAACAACAACCACACGTGAAAAGATGGCTGATGCATTCTTTCATCCAAACGGCATGATAGTATATTGAAAGCAACCCCACTCAGTCGCGAACGTTGTCTTGCTCCTATCCTTCGGTGCGATTTTGATTTGGTGGTACCCAGAGAACCCATCAGTGAAAGAATATGCTTCCTGACCACCTACATTGTCCAACACTTCATCCGTGAACGGAGTTGGGAATGGATCATGCACACAGGCGTCATTCAATTTTCTGAGATTCACACATATCCTTATCTCGTCCTTCTGCTTCTTCTCTTGCACCACCATTGGGCTTATCCAATTGGATTCTTCCACAGGCTAAATGATGCCTGCTGCGAGCATTTTGTCTAGTTCTACGCGGACCTTCTCCTTGTATTTCGGATTTAAGCAGAAAGGCCTATGCTTAACTGGATTCGCGTTGGGCTTTAACATGATCTTCATCACTCCTAGATCTTCGATTATCCCTTTCAAATCCGTAAACTTGGTCGGGAATAAGTCCTGATATTCCCGGAGTAATTCAACAACCTTATCCACCATCGCGTCGTCCTAGTAGTCTCCGATCTTCGCGAATTTGGGTTCTGCCTTCGTACCAATGTTCACCTGCTTAGTTTTCACCGACGCGACTATATCAGGGTTCTGAATATGTGGTCCTTGAACCTCGCGGTGGCCTTCTGTTTCTAGAATGTTAATATTCCGCGGATCCTCATCCTCCTCTTCAGCAGTTACATTATAACATTCTAGCACGTGACTCAGCTAAGTAGCCCATTCAGGCTGAATCAAGTCTACCAACTCTTGTGTTATCCTAAAGATGGTTGCTTTTACCTCTTGTAGCGCTTCCTCAATACTGCCCCACCCATCCTCTAAACTGAAGGTCATCATGAACCCTTCGCGCAGGATATCCCATTCACCTGTCCCATGGCGGAGCTGTGTTTCTATATACCAGTTCATTGGTATAACATCTAGGGTATGACAGAACAGGTGCACCCACTCAGTTTGTGGCTTTTCTCCATAGGCCTTCGTCCACTTGGCCAGATGCGCGCGTGGATCATCTTGCCCTTCATACTTGTCTGTCAGTTGCATCTTAGGCTTTCCAAATCGTATTCGCATCGTTTTCCTACATTCGCGCCAATCATCAAAGCTTCCTTTGTGCGTACCCCACCATCTTGCGGGCGTAGCGCACAGTACCTAGTCCAAGGCTTGGAAGCGTTTCTTTTCTAGCACCTCCCTTTCAAATGCATCCAAGAAGGTATCTACCTCATTTAGACCATCATAATTAGGCAAATCTCTTACTTTTGTCGACACGTAGTGCAGCGACCTGGTCATCATATTGCAATTTAGCGTAGTTACTTTGTGTAATCGATTCCGCCATTGTTCTATTTCTTTGTCGGAATTCGAAGTGCAGGATCTTTCGCACTCCCATGTAATCCGTCCATGCGCGGTGGGATTTACCCTGTCTTGGTTTTGCGTTGTTATCTTATAGAGACAGTCCAGATCATCATCACTTTCATAGTCGCGGACCGGCTTTGTATAGCGTGATCCTTCAACAGGGTCCAGGGGTATAATTACGCGCAGTGACTTTTTTTGAAAGATCATTTTTTGCTTCTTCAGATTAATTACCCCACTTATATCAGTGGCCCAGTCAATCCCCAAGAGCGCGGGGTAGAGGTTGTTGTCATCAACAATCTCTATTACTTCAAAATCTGCCAGCGCGCTCGCTCCCTCAATATCCACAACTATTCCTTGCAATTGCCCCATGGGTATTATTTTCTACTGATTTGGCATTCTCAACTGAATTGGAGACCATTGCAGCGCGTGTCTCCCCATTCGCTCCCATGTCCGTTTCGGTAGAACATTTGCATCTGATCCCAAATATAAAATGACTTGATACATCTCATATTCTCCGATCTGCACTGTGAGTCTCATTTCACAGCCTGTCTTTGTCTTATTCTTTCCAATCTTCCGGACTACGCGTGGTTCTCCTAGCGCAGTCGCAACGCATCTGTTGATGAGCTCCTGTAACCCTTTCACAGCCTTACTATCGCGCAGTAACTTCATATAGGTTTCCAGGAAAGTTGTGAGCATGGATGGGTCCATCTCTGGCTTCGGCTTATCTTTGCTTCCTAAAGTGGAGGCATTAACGAAGCTCTTCTTAGCTTCCATGAAGGTTTCCTGAGCGCGCTCCAAATCAAACTCGGCCTCTTTCGCCAGGGCTTTGCGAACCCAAGTACTGTCTTCTGGCTGTTTCCCTTTGTCATCTCCCGTCGCGATTCCACTTCGGAGCACAATGTTTACGTTCGGATCTTCCTCGCGCGACTCAGACCTCATCATCTGCAGGTTCTAAGTCGGGGGAGGCGATAGCGCTCCTTTGTTGCGTATCCTAGCTATCAGCGTAGGACAATCTTCTGTCTCATGATCAAACAATGTGCAATACTTGCACGACGGGTGCGTTGGATTCGTGTAATCGCGGGCATATTGTCCTGGCCCTCCGCAATTGTAGCAAATCAACTGTCCGTGACCTCTACCAGGTCCTCCTCCGCCTCGGCCTCGTCCGCGTCCTTGAAATCCTGCCCGCGCTATTCTTGAATTTTGGTAAAGGGGCCGTGTTTCGGCCTGAACCCTGTAGGTGGGAGTTCTATCCATCATCAATTCATAGCTTCTGCGAGTACGCTCGTCATGTCCCACTGACCTATAAAAGTTGCAGAACAATTGTTGCGAAGTTTGCATATACTTCTGTAACAAGTGGCAATTGTCCGTGGCATGTTTGCCCGCTATTTGATAGATATCGCACCACAAAGCAGGTGCTGCACTACGTCTTGCTTGAACTTCTGGCCTTAAAGGCATCAACCCTCCTCCTGCAAGGTAATTCGTAAAAATTGGGCAGTGGTCTTTGTCATGACCCTGACTCTTGCATTTTACGCACCACACTTCATCCGCACTTCTGGTTGAACCGTTCGGTCCTGTTTTAGACTCTGCATCTCAAGGCACAGATTCTTCAGCTGTGCGTGGATTTGCTGAACTCCTAGGTTAGGATCCTACATTGGGGTCTCATGTAGCCTCATAGCGATCTCTAAGGCCTCTGCCTGAGTTGTTATCTTTTGCTGCGATAGTGCACTCCTTAAATGTGGTAGTAGCGAAGTTACAAACCACTCGCAATGCTGTCCATTTCTCAGATTCATATTGGCTTCAGGAATCGTACATTTTAGCCTCTGATCTAGTTCCCAAGGAGTCTCGCCTGGTAGCATCATGATCTTTTTGAATCTCACAATCGACTGTGCTTTAGACTTGGGCCTGCTAAATTTCTCTATTTAGCGCTGTTTGGATATCCACGACTCTCTCATTTGGGTTATCATTGAAGTACTTAATATACCAGGTCAACGCGCGATCCTGCAGAGCGCTAACCAGCGTTGCTTTCTTTATATGGTCATTTGTAACACCTTGTGGTTCCCATACAACTCTTACAATGAACTAGAATTGGTTCGGATCCTCATTTCCCAAACCTTTGAACGCCAGCAACTTCACTGTGTTTGCAATGCTTAATCGCAGTGGTGGTGGAGTTGGTATGGGTGAAGATGGAGGTGATGGCGGTGAAGCCGGTGGTGGTGTGGGTGGAGGTGGTATTCGCGGAATTCTTTATGTTATTAGGTGAATAGCACTTCGCGGAGAGACCTTCGCGAGCTCTTCCTCCTCTCCCGCGGAGGTGAAATCAAGGGGCTATTCTCTAGACCCTTATTTCCTTCGTTCCTGTAAACCTTTCCGCTTCGCACAACCTCGAACATCAAGGTAACTGCATAACCCGCTTTTTGCAGAACAACATTTTAATCCAAGTATTCAAAGACTTTACGTACATAGCTCGCGGTCCTTTGAGAAAGTGTCGCTTTGCTTCACTGAGGTGTCAACTGCGAACTTAGTAACAAATCCTCCTATAATATGATCAAGCCAATGATCGACGACGCACGCGATCTGATCCTCTGATGCTTCTAACCTTCGCACTAGCTCTAGGGTCCACACAATAGGACTTTCAAGTTTACACCTTCCTTGGCTATCTGCTAGCTTTGTGGTTCACTAATATAGCTCAGTAGGGAAGGACGCGAAAAATATTTTGTGGATCTTCGTATACAAGTAGCTGTCTAGCCACTCTTCTTTTGATAGTCGTGGGTTTCTGTTCTCCTGTGCCGTGAACTCGTGAATTCTTCTGTCCAACCAGCCTTCAATTTCTTTCTTAGTTGGATTCCAATGATACGACATCACACATCTCTATGCAGATTCCGGTCCCGGCAACAGAACCATTTGTTGGCTTATGGGGGCCTGACCCAGGTTCAGAGTTATTTAGCCAAACAAATCCCTACACTACTGGCCCTTTCGGCATCAGCCCGCGGAGCGCGGACTGAAGTCTCACCCGAAGCAGTATGGGGGGATGTTGGAACCAAGTTTCCGCACCCTTGAGATGGATGTGATGTCGGTTTATTCCAACTAGACCTTGCCTTCGCGCAAGTCGCTTCACGCTCTGTTCTAACCTTCAGTACCTTCGCGATTTGTTACCATTGGCTTTCGCGCAACCCTAACCAGGGGCTGAGATGCTTTCGCGCCGCTAGGGTAGCGAACTGTGATGTTTCCCAAACTATGCCAAGTATCTTACTTATCTTATTAACAGATCTTAATTATCTTCGCGTAAACAGATATTCTAACTTGCGTTCACTTAACCAATACAGTTATACACATTTGCACATCATATAAGCATTAGAAGTGAAATTCATACCCAATATAACAGATGCATAAAACAGGAAATAAAGACGCAGAATTGATAGAAACTTCTCTTTATTAATACTTCTAGATGATTACAGACTCAACTCACCCTGCACACTCAGCTGCAGGGGTCCGTGCACTCAGTTGCGGACTACTAGGCCTCTGCGCACTCAGCTGCAGAGCCTCTTCCTACACTACGACACAAAACTAGACTTTACACTTCAGAGCTATCTTGCATACATTTTCATTATTTTTAGATGCCTTTGACTACTTAGAGCTTTGCTCTATTTATACAATCCCATAGTCCGTGGACCATGGGTAGATCTT
This sequence comes from Pinus tabuliformis, assembly GCA_031772625.1. NCBI lineage: Eukaryota > Viridiplantae > Streptophyta > Pinopsida > Pinales > Pinaceae > Pinus > Pinus tabuliformis. The sequence goes on along the minus strand of CM062817.1, from coordinate 1,043,252,159 downwards.
CTATAGCCAACATTACATTATCAAAATAAGGGCGGACAACCCTATGACTTTTTAACAACTACACGCTCCGCGCCTACAAAATGCGGAATCTTTACATTGGAATTACAAAATCGGACCAAAATCTGGGCTCCAAGCCCCAAAACTGCCCTTGAGGGATCCCGCGCCCAACAAGCCCCCAACACAAACATCGTGACTCGCCCTCAAGTCACTCTGCAGGTGCAGAGATCTTAGCGCGAAGACCTCCCAACTCTGATTGGATCGCTGCAAGTTTGGCAGCACATTGAGCGACTGCCTATTGAACTTCCTCCACACGCTGTTCGGTGACCACTGTTGTTGAACTACTGCCCTGAATCCTCTCTTGAGTTGCTTGCAGTTGCGCGAACTTTGCTTCAATGGAGGCTGTAATTGTATAAGCCTGATCGATCCATGGCTGTAGGCGTGCTTTCAAAACTGCCTCTTTATGGCGAGCGACATCCACTTGCTGCTTGAGCGCCTTTGCCTACTGCATCCTTGCAATCCTTTGTGTAAGGGAAACCGTCTGCGCGGTCCCTTTTACCTCATCGTATCTCTGCTACAGCTCGCGCGCCTCTGTCTTTAGGCATTCTATGTTTGGGTCCTGTTGCAGGGTGGTGAGGACCTCAAACGACTGCTCGAACAACTTCATGTAGTCTGTCACTGCATTGTCAACCACCACCATTGCTGTTGTGACCATGGTGCTACGCTATTCTCTAACTTCTGGCGGGGTTGAAGGTTGAGCCTTCCACTGTAGTTCTGCTATCTGCAGGTTCAGCTCCAGCTGAACCTTAGCATATGTGTAATATATATCAGAAGTAATCATTTTGCACTGTCAAAAATATTAATCTAGCTTTTTATCCAACATTCATTTGAAGCAATATAAATTGAAGAGAGAACACTTATTTTTCCAATAATTATTTGGACTAAACCAGACCAAACAAAGCTAATAAGTGGCAAGAAGAAGCTCCATTTAACCCATTCCTCATCTGGCTCTGCCATGTTGTCCAATTTATATTCACATGGTTCTCGAAATGGAAAGAAAGGCTGCAAGTATCATGAGGGCTCTGCCCCATACATTTATTCAAAATCAAAGTCTATTGGTTCATTTGAATGCTCCTATCTCCTGGCAAATATTGTTTGAATATGAAACTATGCCTTGGATGTTTCACCCCTCTTAGGATATAAAACCCTAGTTTTTGTTTCTCTCTAGTGCTTTTGTTTTATATGTTCTACACACAAGGGAGGATGTAGTAGGTCCTAACCCCTTCATGTCTAGCTGATCATTCTATTGGCATCTAACATTCATGATATCCTCTAGTTGTAGCTACATTGAAGTAAGTGTAATTGGCACAATATCCCCTTTTATGTCATGTCATCGTTGTTGTTGTCATATTCTATGTTCACTTGGTAATCTTTGGATCACTCTAGGTCATTGTAGTAACTACTTCTAGAAGAAATGATGGACTTTATATTAAGATTCTGCATTCATCCTCTAAACAATCAATATAATGTAGATTTAGAAATACTACATAAAAGAGGTATAGATAATATCGTTGCTGATGTTGTGTCATGGAAATATGAAGCAATGTTAACACTTGTAGTCTTAGTTATAGTTCCAGATTTGTTAGACAAAATTCGAAGTGAGTATGTGAAAAACTTGGAAACATGCATTGTAATGAACAAACCCATTCGAGACTCCAAATTTGAATGGAAGAATAACATCGTTTTGTATAAAGGACGAATGTAACTAAGCCCAACCTCGAAATTCATGTTCAAGGTTCTTAAGGAATCTGATGCCTCACCAATCTCTGGATATGTGGGTTATTTTACAACTTATTATACTATGAACCAATCATTCTTTTGTAAGGGGTTGAGTAAATATATTCAAAATATGTAGCAGAGTGCAATCAATGCCAAAGAAACAAAAATTAAAGTATAATGACTTTAGGGTTGGTCCATCCCAAACTAGAAGTGGGGAGAAAAATGGACGTCATTGAAGGGTTACTCATATTAGATGGAAAGGACAAAATCATCGTAGTAGTTGATAGACTCACAAAGTATGCACATTTCATGGGAGTGAAGAAATCAAATTCCGCTAAACAAATTGCTGAGGTATTTTGCAAAAATGACAAATGTTTACAAATTACATGGTTTTTAAAAAATCATTGTTAGTGATAGAGATGTCAGATTTAAAGGGGATTTTTGGAAGGATTTTTTCGAACGAATCAAAACATCCCTAAACATGAGTTCAACATACCATCTCCAAGCAAATTGTCAATCAAAAATCATCAATAAATGTTTGGAAGCTAGCCTTCATTGTTTTGAAAAAAATAATTAGGATATGTGGTTCCAATGGTTACACCTCGCTGCATGGTGGTACAACTCTACTTGTCACACACTTTGACTAAAATGACTCCATTTTAGGGTCTTCATAGTTATGAGCCTCCTAAATGAAGAGAATTTGTTACAATGGAAATAAAAAATTCTTGTACTAAGGGATCAATGAGAAGAAAACTAAAAGATTTCTCAAACGCTCAAGGAAAACTTAAATATTACAAGAAATCATATGAAGCAACAAGCCGATCAACATAGGATAGAGAGTGAATTGGAGATTGGGTATTTGTCAAGTGTCAACCTTACATACAACTATCCTCGAAACAGTGAAAGAACATGTTGGACTATATGGAATTAACAAAAAGATTCAACTAAGTACCATACGGCTTGGACCCTTTGGACAAAAGTTGCATTTACAATGTTTTCCATGTATCTTGACTCAAGAGAGTGTTGGAGAAACACCAATCAGAAATCATCAATAAATGTTTGGAAGCTAACCTTCATTATTTTGTAAGAAAATAATTAGGATATTTGGTTCCAGTGGTTACACTTCGCTGAATGGTGGTACAACTCTACTTATCACACTTGACTAAAATGACTCCATTTTAGGGTCTTTATAGTTATGAGCCTCCTAAATGAAGAGAATTTGTTACAAAGGAAATAAAAAATCTTGTATTAAGGGATCAATGAGAAGAAAACTAAAAAATATTACAAGAAATCATATGAAGCAACAAGCCGATCAACATAGGATAGAGAGAGAATTGGAGATTGGGTATTTGTCAAGCGTCAACCTGAAATAAAACTATCCTCGAAACAAGGAAAGAACATGTTGGACTATATGGAATTAACAAAAAGATCAACTAAGTACCATACGACTTGGACCCTCTGGACAAAAGTTGCATTCACAATGTTTTCCATGTATCTTGACTCAAGAGAGTGTTGGAGAAACACCAAACTTCATAGATAACTTCAAAGAAATTACGCTTCCAAGTAATTAAAGAATATCTCATTAAGTAGAAGAACCTATTGGAAGAGGATGGCTTTTGGGAGACTTTGATCAACAACACCTTTCATCACCTATGCTTTCAAGGGGAAGAAAATGTTCTATGGAAAATAAAAATAATTAATCTAAAAATAAATAAAATTAAATACATAAATAATAATAATTGTAAAGAGTATGACTAAAAAATGCATGATTCTTCAAATGGGCACCTTGGGCCATATTTAAGCCAAAATGCCCTCATTGTAATATCAACACATTCATATTCATTATTTGTTACAGTTTTTTCATGCCTTAGAGAAAATTAATTGAATTTTCTCTATCATAAAGACAAGTCAAGCAAGACTTGAAGGCACAACTCTTTATATTGCATGCAGAGTTCTTTTGTATCAGGTTTGCCCAAATATAAGTAACCCTGTTGAATAGAACAAAAAAACCATTCTAAAGTCATTAGGTTCAACAAAGGAGAAGGTTCCCTGAAGTCTTCAAAGAACTCCTTTTACATACCAAAGAACTAAATAGTACCAGCCTACAAAAAAACTGCAGTGCAATTTGCTCTACCTAGGACAGTGTAAACCTTAGTAAAAGGCACGACCCAGGTGAGAAATTATTGATACAAGTGTTAGAGAAGGTGTGCTAGACCTTTGAAGAGAGTGTATACCCTAGAGATACCCTAGGTGGCCCTAGAATAATGAGTTAACCCAAGAAAAAGCAAGTTACCAACCCTTGAGCAATATTCCTGGACAAAACTTCAGATCAGCTGTACATAGGATAGTGAAATAAGGAGTTGTTGCACAAAAACTAGCATGGACAGCCACTGTAGAAAGTTCTAAAATGCCAAAACGCTCAATCAGTGGACAGGTTTTCTATAAAATGGGCTGAAAATTGGAAAAAGTAGCCTTGCCAGCAAAAAGCTATGAAAGCAACCCTCGAACCTTCTCTAAACAATCTTCTTCTGGATACAGATAAGGTTGGAAATGCACCAGCAAGTTGAAGAAGAAACCCCGCAACAACAAGTAGGTAGGATAAGGTTCATACCTGCTTGGATACGATGTTGAGGTCACAAACAAAGAGGGGATTGGATCGAACTGAAAAGCAACCCATTATCCTACAGAGAGAAGGATGGCAGCCTTACTCAGGGTACTAGAGTAAAATGACAATGTGCACCGGTGAGAAATGAATATTTAAGGAACAAGTGTGCCAACCCTCCAAACAAGTGCGTTCCAAGATAACTCAGCCCTAGTAAGTTGGTGCTCGAGGATAACTCAGCCCTAGTAAAGTTGGTACTCGAAGGGAAAAGTATGCCAAATGCTCGAAGATGGCAAGCCTGCCTGTTCACAGGCAGACAAATTCCTCTTGCAACAGGGGATCATCACATGATCAAGGTCTCAATTAGACCTATACTTGTTTGGTGTAGTGATGTCCACCATTATGTGGGCTTGTTTGCCACTGAATGGATTGCAACTTGAAAGGGAGACTAATGCTTTCCTAAACCTAAATGCACTCTAATCTATTAAACAAATAAAACTAACTAATGTATCTATGTCTACTTTCTATCCTAAGCCTGAGTATCCCAATTGGGATAAAAAAATAGTTCATAATATTCCAATTGGGATAAAAAAATAGTTCATAATATTCCAATTGGGAGTAGAAACATATTAAATATTAGATGCTGAGAGGAAGATAAATTGCATTAGATAAGAAATAGTTCATTGCTATGGCAATTATTAAATACAATGTATAATGTAACTTATAGAAGATTACATCAACATTTCAACATTTAAATATAATTAGCAAAAAAGAAATAATTATCCAATTTAAGAATTGAAAATAGTTTCAAATCTCATAAATGAATATAATGATACATTGACAACAAAGTGCCAGAATAGTGGATCCACACCAGTAATATCGGAACTGAATTGGCAATTGAATCGGATGATCCTCTGAACCAGGAACGGGAACCGGTTGGAACTGAACTAGAACTGGTAAACAAATCAGACCAAAAAATTGGTCGATGAAAACGCATAAAATATTCATTTTTTAAAGAAAACATATATATTCATGTGCATCCATATGAATCCAAACCATTTATGCATATATAAGCAAGAGTTCTAATTTATATAGCATGTATGGGTGCACACAACCAAAATAGTATCAAGTGCAATCCATCTATGAACCAGAAATACATCAACAAATATACTCTATATGGCCTCTAACATCCAAAAAAACCATGCTACAACAAATACCTACATATCATCAAAATCATAGCACATATTGGTGTTGAAAATTGGATGTTCTATGCTATAACAATCACTTATTACAAAACTTTTTTATGCTGCAATTGTATTTAAGCAATTGTAACAGACATAAATGAAGTGCACAATAGAAGACAACCAAAAACAAAATGAGACACAGAATTTAGGTCCAAATGGCCAAGGAAAAACCCAACTAAATTATTACTATTAGATATCAATTGTTCACCAGAGATACAAAGTACAATGAGAGATCAAGAGAATGCGTAAGTTCACCCAAATATGAACAAGCAATAGCATGAAGATCGTTGGTAGCAACAATTGATGCAAACATTGAATCAACCTTCAAGCTCTGCTCTTACTCTCGATATCTCTCTCTCCCTATCTCTCTCTCAAGTTCGTATCCTTCTTTCACAATGCACAAGTAGTGAGGAGATGAGATGATATGAGATACATATATAGGAGGAGCAACAAATTCTGGTCATAAAGGACGAGTAATATGCATGCCTCGAGGAAGAGTAACATATGCCATTTAGGGAGTGTAAGTCATGCCATTAAGGAGGGAATGTAACATATGTATTAAAGAGTGCGTAAGAGGAATCTTTTATGACATGCTTTAATGAGTGTGTAAGAGAGAGGTAACGAGTTACATATGACATGATTAAGTCCCATGATTGAGTGACTTGAATTTATTTTTAATAATAATATAATAATATCATAAAGATGATAATAATAATAATGTTGATGATTAAGTCAATATTAAACTATTAGGATTGATTAATGATAAGTTAAGTGATTTTCAATCAACTATACTTGATTACCAATTGATGTAAGGTGATTTACTATTTTTGGAAAGTCATGTTTGAAATGATAGACATGACTTTCTATTTTTGGAAAGTCAATCTAGAATTGTTATAAATGAGATTTTATGCAAGGAAATTCATCCCTTGGTTGCCAATTTCAACAATTGGGATCTTTGTCATCAATATCACTAGAGGCTGTAGGAATTTACAGGGTAAGTTCCTCAAACAGAACACCAAAGGACATCGCTCACAAACAGATCATAGATAAATACACCAGTATTCTTGATGTGGTTAAAACCCTCAAAGAGGGAAACAATCCACAACCTGAGCAAATGCGGCCACTTCAGGCAATTTATTAATAAAAGAATGAAAATTTACATAAGTTTCTTTCATGAACGGTTACTCTACAAATGACCCTCCATGCTCTTTAAATAGAGATCATGGACAAATCGAGTGTTAAGCCATGGATAAAGTGTCGGTAATATTGAGGAGAGAATGAACCGTCAGATCACTACATATCGTGACCGTCGGATTATAAGAACAATATGTTGCATTTGAATTCGATTCTCAGTGCAAAAGTTGATGAATTTGTTGTTAACATATTCTCCGCCATTATCAGATCTTAGCTTAAGAATTTGATGTCCAGATTGTTTTTCAACAAAGGCCTTAAAGGCCAAGAACATGTTAAATACTTCACTCTTGAGTTTTAAGAAGTATACCCAGGTGTGTATGGAGAAATCATCAATGAAAGTTAAGAAATACTTACAGCCAGAGAATGAAACAACTAGAAGTGGACCACATAAATCACTATGCACAAGCTGTAAAGGCGCTGAGGCGTGCTAAGAGGCACATTTTTCAAAACTATTCTAATGATGTTTTCCGAGTACACATCCAGAACAAACATCATCTCTGCAAGATACCATTGGAAGACCTGTCACCATATTTTCTTTATATAGATTCTGAAGGGAGCGATAGTTTAAGTGACCAAATCACTCATGCCAAAGTTTGCTCACTTCATCATTATGAGCAACAAATACCGATGGAAGATTCGATGACCCAAAGTTGTTAAACTTATACAACCTTGTAGAATCATCAACAATGCTAGTAGCTAAAATCTGTCTAGGATCTCTTAGGTCCTTAATTACAACATCGTGAGGTGAAAATTCAACGATTTTACCTTCACCTGAATGAGTTATTTGATATACAGATAGAAGGTTGCAGGGTAAGGTTGGAACACATAATGCATCATTAAATTGACCATTGTCTATATGAACAGTTCCAGTCCCTACAACACTAAGAGATCTATCATCACTAACATATATATTTTTGGTGTTACAATCATTTAAAGAAGAAAACATGGCTTTGTTTTTGGCCATGTGATAAGAAGCTCCAGAATCAATGAGCCACTCATGAGAATGAGAAGAAGATATATTTAGTGCATATTCAGACCAAGATGCTTGACAACTACATGCAAAAAGTGCTGTTCCTGAAGATGAAGACGAAGTTGAAGAGTGCTCCAAATGGATGTTATGCTTCTTCATTATTGCTTCCAAGGCTTCCATCTTCTTAAAGCATTTGGATTCTAAGTGGCCATCTCGATTACAAAAGTGGCAATGTCTATCAGTCTTCTTCCCTTTGTTTTTATTTGCCTTATCATTTTGTTGAAATGATTTTTCATTTTGAGACTGAAATTGCTTAGGACCCTTGTTTGGTTTAGGACCATTCTTTTTAGGATACGACTTCTTAGGATTCTTTGAATTTGGTTGCTGATGGGCGGCTAAGGCTTTTTTAGAAGAGTTTCCAAAATTAAGAAGACCAAGATGTAAGAGTTTTCTTGTTCTCTTATTAAAGAATCACAAAAGGCATCAAAGGAAGGGGACTTGTAGTATTGTCCTTGAGAAATGAAGGCTTCTCTTGTAGAATGGAAGGTGGAAACAAACACAGAGTAGGTTGGTCCCAACTTAGTAAGAATGGAATAGATAAGGTTAACATCTTCTTTCTTAACCTTAACACCTTCTAAGAGAAGTCTAAGGGTCTTGAACTTGGACAAAAATTCTTCAATGGAAGAAAAATTATTGGGGTCCAACGTAAGTAACTCATTTTCAAGTTGATGGGCTCTAATTTCATTTTTAATTCCAAAAACTTTAGTGAGTGGTATCAAGTTTTGCGATATGGAATCTAAGGTCTGGAGAAATAGACATCCCTATCAACCCACGTGCTTGAACTTGCCTATTTTCCCATTTGGTTGCCTTATCTTCATCTTTAGGTTTGGTTGCTTGGCCTGAGGCTATTTTGTAAAGACCTTTACTTCTAAGTAAATCCACAATGTAGGACCACCATTGGAAGTAATTGGTGGTGTCAAGAATAACTTGGCATGGACTTTCCATTTTAACAAAAACTAAAGTTGTAGATGCTGAAAATAAGTGTTCCAATGGAAAGATCTCGAAAAAATAGGCTGATTCAAAAAAATAAACGGCTCTGAAAATGGCTTCCAGATGAAGAAGTTATGGCTTTTTGAATAAACGTTGTTGAAGATGCCAATGAAGTGCGTAAATGTGCGGAAATGAATGATAATGTTATATTTAAAAAAAAATCCCCCCTTTTCCAAACTTAATCTAATTAACTCACTTAAAAAAAGATTTTATGTGACTCATTTTTATAAATAAGTGAAAGTCACTTTTACAATGGTACTTTATGAGCTACCCACTAAATTGTGACTCAAGTAAAAGATAAAGAGACTTTAGAATTATAAGTGACTCACTTTTTCTAATGGGTGAGAACACTTTTACATAAAGTAACTTTAAAACATAAGTTACATGTGCCTTTTGAAATAGTAACTCAACAAAAAGAAAGACTTGAACTCAAGACCTCTATTCTCATAAAGTAACTTTGGACCAAGTGAGCTAGTTTAAAAGGTTAGTAGTTTTTGGAAAAGAAGAAGGCTTTTTTTTTTAATAGTCACTGAAGCTTTGGCGTGCGTGCTTACTTGAGAAAACTCTTTTTTGCCTGCAAAACGAAAAACACAAAACCCAACATGGACATACAAAAAAAAAACACTTACGGCTTGAAGTTAGCTTTAGCCGAAAACTAAATATTTTCCTCAATGTTTCTGATTTTCCCAGATCATACTAAGGCACGGCGGAAAAGAGCATACGCATGAAAAAAATCCTTCCTTTCTGTTTCTAATTTGCCCAGATCACGCAGAGTGGCGGGGCAAAGAGCATACGCAAAAATGAAAGGTATAGATCTGGTAATAAAAAACAGAGAGCTAAATAAACCGAAATAAACAAAGAGAAAATAACTAAAAACTGCAAATAAACACTGTATACTTCCAGATCTTAAAAATGACATAGCTAGGGCTACCAGAAACCTTTTCACCTCAAACGAAAGGGCTTCCTCACTGGAACAGATGCTCCTAACACAATAGAGCAGTCCTCTCGACCTGAAAGTAGTCAGAAACAATAGATCTAGGAAACGACAGTCAGATGCAGTTCTACTGGCTTCAGATTTGGATCACCAACGGATGGGGCCCTCAAATAGCTCTCGATACCATGTAGGAATTTATAGGGTAAGTTCCTCAGACAGAACACTAAAGGACACCGCTCACAAACAGATCACAGATCAATACACCAGTATTCTTGACGTGGTTAAAACCCTCAAAGAGGGAAACGGTCCACGACCTGAGCCAACGCGGCCACTTCAGGCGATTTATTAATAAAAGAATGAAAATTTACATAAGCTTCTCTCATGAACGGTTACTCTACAAATGACCCTCCATGCTCTTTAAATAAAGATCATGGACCAATCGGACGTTAAGTCACGGATCAAGTGTCACTGTGTCGGTAATACCGAGGAGAGAATGAACCTTTGGATCACTACATATTGTGACCGTCGGATTGTAAGTTACAAAAGTATATAGTAAAGAAACATACGTTACCTAACTCTACACTAGACCAGGTTGTACTTAACTATTTCATATGTGTTGGAATATCCTAACATAGGCATAAAAAACATAGCATGTCAAGTCAAGACTTTGTTTGAGTGATGGGTACAATTTTAATAGGGTCATGATATAAGAGTTTGATACCACTAACATCAAGGTACATAGAGGGCTTGGTGATTTTCATTAAATACTAGTCCCATACCCTTGTACATGACAAAACCCAATGGAAACGTTGCAATCCCCCAAATCCTAAAAACTTGAAAAATTGTCAAGTCTGCTAGATTTTGAGTGAGATCTTAAATTCTACTTTTTCCATATGAAATCCAATGAGGTCAAAACCACTTTCGAACATCCTGAGTCATTTCATGGTAATATTAAAAAATTTAAGTAAAAGTAACATTCTTCTTTATCTTTCATTTTTATCCTTTTACTTTATAAATTTAACATTACCATGAATTGCATAACTTAACATTACCATGAATTGCATAACAATATTAGGGCCATAGGCTTGAATATTAGGCTGCCCCACTAAAAAATTATTGTTTGCGAAAAATTGCTTTTCGAACATCTTTGGTCAAATTATATGGAACCAACTAGTTTGGTACAAAAACGACGGGTTTAGTGAAAAAGGGCTGGTTTGGTACCGAACCAGCCATTTTCGATTCCAAACCTTCAACCGGACCGGTTTGACCCCCAAACCGATCGGTTCCACCGATTTTGATAACACTGGTCCACACACCATTATTGAGAATGTCTTTTCACTAGTCATTGGCTTTCAGACTCTTTATTAGGTTCAGATAATAGTATACAAAATTTAATATTAGATTATCCGGCCAAAGAAAACACTAGCATTCGAAATAGACCAGATAATAGTATACAAGCCTAACTCCATATGGAAATCCCTTGTTCTAAGATTTTCAATCCTTCAATAACCAAGTTGACAATAGTGCAGAAGTCCTACTTTTCTACATTATCCGACCCCCATTGCCAAATTTTAAAAATAAGACTTAACAATAGTGCAAGCTTTCTTTCTCCTAATCCGGTCCCCCATTCTAATTGAGAAGTGTCATATTGATACAATATATTCAAATAATAGAAACAAAGGATTGCTCCATCTTTTCCTGAACTAAACCTGCAATTAGATAATTTGTTTGATTAATAATGATTTTGTTGCAGGATTTAGATGATGTGTTTGCTGTGTCATTAAATTCTTCCTTGCTGTCCCTTGATTTGATGCTCTCCTTGTGTGCAAAATTTTGGATAAGGATCAGATTTGGACATTTTTTTTCACCCATCAGATCGTGGCTTCTAGATTGCTTCATTGGAAGAATTATTATCATCATGTACAAAAAACTGAAATGTCAATGAAAATCACAGAATATTCAGTAAACAGGTGTCATATTGGAAGTTTATTTAAATTTCAAATAAAACATGAAAACTGGTAAAATAGTCTTGTCGCTTAGCACTAATTTACAACTAAAACCAACGATTTAATAGAAACTGGATTAATTTTAATCTCAACTATTTATAAATCTAATCCTAATCAATCAATTAACTAATTGTGCTTTACCAGATTTCGCCATATCAAAATTTCTTGGAAATGGCTATTAGTAAAAATTCACTAATACTTTGATATCCCAATATATGCATATTGGATCTACCACTCAAGTCTTTCAACGTCTTTCAGCCTCAACCTCTCCTTGCTTTAATTGGTAACTGGTTGAGCACCCAACTCCCAACTCCAATGCTGTTTAGATGTTTAATTCTTGCTCTACACTATCATGCACTTAATACCAAAATCCACACAAAAACACCAAGTCTTTAAAACCTTATCACTAGGCGCTATACCAAAACTCTCCAAGTGTCAAGGTCGGCTTCACCTCCATAAGGACAAATTGTCATATATATATAGGCATCCTCCATCCTCATTTGGATCATCCAAAAGGTCTCCAATGTATGTCTGAGGCAGCTGTGATCAAGGAGGACGAAGGTCTGTTCTGTTTTTGGGTTCATCTTCTGCAACTAGGCCGAGATGCTTCACTTAGGGCAGCTGCAGAAGAAGGGAAGATAAGGCGTGGGCAATTTCTGGGTTTTGGAGTGTTTTCTTGCTTCTTACAGGTCCAAGTTTGGAGCTGAGGCTGCTGCCTTGCATAAGTGCTGATTTAATTATAGTTTGGGCATGATCCTCATGGTGAATCTCTCCTAGAAGCTGGCCACAATATCTTGAGTCACCTTTAGTCAGGCCGCAGGCCTTGAATACCCTGTTCTGAAGACCGAGAAGCTACAGCTTGGATGCCGCAGTCTGGAATGCATGATCAGGAGGCTGTGTCGTTTGTATTTGTAGCCTAGAAGAAGGTTAATGGGAAGCGTATAGATGGAAGGACTGTTTGATGGAAGCCGCAGTCAATAGAAGGCGTGGTCAGTATAAAATTTAAATAAGGGTGCTGTAGCAGATCACATTTGTGCCCTAACCTGTGATCCGAATTACAGAGATGAAGATGCCTTGAAGCATGCAGAGGGTGCCAGAATTACAGTTTTGATCAAGCACTTCTTTTGTCCAAGGGTCGTAAATTGGCAAGTCATTCTGAATTTAGACTATTGTACTCTCTCTCTGCTGAACATTCGATATTTATAATAAGATGAATTGATAAAGGGTTTTCCCCATCTTGGGGTTTTTCCCTGGTTTGAGCCATATCCATGTGTTCACCTGTCTTGGCTTGTCTTCTGCTTTTATGATGAATGTTCTTTCATCAGTTACTGTCATACGTTAATGGTTAATGCGATTGCTAATGAATTAATGGAGTTTATTATGGGCTAATGAAGTAACTGACCCAAGCAAAGAACATGTTAACTGAAAATTAACTGTAGGCCTTAAACATAACTAAGTCACTACAATAATGGCTCACTAAGGGGTTTTTAGTATTTACTTTTTAGCCTTGGTCAGCTTTAGCCTTATAGAGTAGGTTGTAGCCCTCTTTGAATATTACACCGTGATCAACAATTGCCATGGGAGAATGGGCGTGAAATATAAATTGCTTACTGTCCAATGGGTGGGAAGCTGGCCACTTTTGGAAAGAACACTAGGAATGAGGTCAAGAAATACAGAATTCAAGATGTGATTCCTTTCTAAAGCATGCACAAATGAAAACCTGTATATCCTCCCGTTCTTGATCCTAGACGGAACTTATAACAATGGATTGTATAGGAAAATAACATTTCATGAAGAGGAAACTGTTTTGATGTAGCTTTGTCCTTGTTACGGGCTCTGAAATGTGCCATCCTTTGGTGGTTTTGGACAACACAAAATTGGCTATATGTAAAATATACGTGATGGTTATGAACTAGGTGTAAATCACAGCCTAATAAGTAATATCTATTTTTTCTATTGTAGTTTCATATGTTTTGTTGAAGTTGATTTGCTGTCAGATTTCCAAATGATATGTCATTGTTGTTGTTCATGGTGTTGACATCTGTGTGGAATGGCAATGACATTGACCACACAAGTAGGAGCGAGTTGTGTTCATTCAAATATGGATGAGGCCTTATTTTACCTTAAATTGCTTTGTTGTTATTTTCTTATATGCAATTATGCTGGTCAATATGCTCTAGTATTGGTTCCTCTGTTATTGGTCCTAACAGTGAGATTGTTTCTTGGGCCTTTTCTGCTATAGGATGGGATGAAGGTGTTTTGGACATGCAACTGGGAGAGATTTCTAAACTTCGGGTAACCTCTATATTCATATTGTACTGCTTTCTCAATCCTATATGTATGTAAGTTGAATCTTTGTTTCTAATAGTAAGTTGATCAATATAGAGCTAGATGTATGCTATTGATGCTCCAAAGAGAGCAACGAGTTGCTGCTTTGGGCTTTAATTTTTTCTAATGACATATGCTCTTAGTGTGTTCAAATTTCAGAACAAAATTGGTACTTCATTGAGAGCCAGATTTAGAGGTTATCCATTTTAACCTAAACAAAAGGATTGTTACTACCAGTCATCAGTCTTTGATCCTCAGCAAAGGTGTTTCAAAGATATAAACACTCACTTTAAATTGATCATCATATGAATAAATCACAAGAAGCTTCTATCCCGCATTTGGCAGCATCGGCTGAATTGCTGAGGCATGAATAAGGTGGACTGTCTACTATTGTATAGTCTGATGCCTAAGATGAACCTACATAAACTTACCCTTTTCAGGAACTTGGTTTTTGTTAATTGGGGGTCATCCTTAGTTATTTTCTGTTTCTCTAGTATCATTGTGTTGCATTATTCCAATTTTGCTTGAATTTTTTACTGTTACAGTTTCATCTTGAGTGAGGCTCCAACTTTGTTTGACAAATCTGCCAAGCTATTAGAAGCGTTACATCTCTTCTTCCAACTACATTTGGCTGAGGCCACTTATTTCACTTGTCTTCTGCACCACATCTATAGATATACGGAGCTGTTTCAAGCCTTATACGACCTCCAATAACCAATCCTATCCCTTTTGGGCCTTTCCTTCCATTTTATAAATTTTCAAACCTCTTAATCCATTACTGTACTGATCATCTTCTGCAGAGGCCTAAACTGATAACCTGTGTAAATGAATTGTCATATTCAACAAGCATTGAACTTGCTGAACATTTGAATTAATTTATTTGGTTGCTTCTATTAAAATAAAATTTTGGTGGCATTTTATGCAGTGCCTTTTTCTTTTCTATTCCTTGGGCTTTGTACAGATCCACATCCTCTTGTCTATGGTCTCCAGTGTTGTGATCTCTTGAACAAACTAGCATCAAAAGTCCCTCCCTCTGAGGTGTGGCCGAAATTGAGTTTTGGGTGAGTTTGTGTTTATCTAGTCTCACTTCATTTGAATTTCTCATTTCTCATTGAGTTTCGCTCAATTGATTCATGGGGAATTAGACTGAAACCCAAATAAATTAGACTATTTGGGAAAGTTGGCCCATTTTTAAGTTAGAGCTAGTTTTATTGGTCGAGACTGTCTTTTCAGCAACCTTCTTACGTGATATATATATATATATATATATATTATGCTGCTTTTGCATGGTTATTTGTAGAGTCTTATTTTAAATAAAGTGCTGTAGGAACTTTATAGTGGAGGGGGAAATCTTGCAGATGAATATCATGTTCATGTATTATTGTTTTAGATAACATTATCAGGATGTGTCTTTGTTGTCCAATTCTTGGAAGCATTTCCACTGTAATGTCTGTTGCTTATTAGGCATTGGATTCTTGATGACTGTTAACAGATCCAACATGCCAGCCTCAAGGATCCATGTTTTTGCATATCAGGTTTGGCTCCAGATATGGAAGGATCTGACTGGAATCCTTTTCTAGTTAAGGAATGCTGGAGGATCCATACATGTCTTCATTGATACCTCATGCTGGTGTTTCCTCAAAGAAAAAGAAATTTAAAAAGGGAAAAAAAGAAGTAATGGTGAGGGCCCCAAAGCCAAAGTTGCAGGGAAATGGATATGGATAAGGACCCTCTGGATTTTTGAAAGTCAGGATCTGGATACAGGGAAATAACACACACACACTCTCTCTCTATCTCACATACACAGCATACAAATACCATGAACTGGAAATATAGAAAATCCAGATCTCTGAATATATTTTACTCCATATCGCTATCACAAACACAGAGATGCAGATTGCTATAAAACACTCAAATTTGTGTCTTTTAGGATGGTGGATTCACTATTTCTACGCAAAAGTTAGGGTTTTAGTTCCCTTCACTTTGCCTTTTTAATTGGGAGGATCTGTAAGCATGATTTATTTTACAAGCTGGAAACAAATCTCAAGCAGATCCTCCAGACACTTTCAACACTGGATCCCGAGTAGATTTGGATTTGAATATGGATTAGTAAAAACACCGATCCTGGGATCCTCCATAGGTAGATATGGGCCATAAAAACCCTATGTTTACCTATAAACAGTCTCTCCCCCATTCTAGAATCTAAAACATGCAAATCTGAGTTTTTCATAACAGTCTGCATTTCTGAGCTTTTGACATTGCCAAATTGGAACTCTCCTTTTGGTTACCTTTCCTGTATCCAAAACTAACATTTCAGAAGATCTGTTTCCTTTTCCATGAAACATGACTTGGTGAGTTGATAGAGTAATAGAGGTTGAACACCTTAGGCAGCTTTTCATGCATACAGATCAAAGATCAGTACAATGGTGTATTACATGGTTAAAACCTTGAAAGAGGGAAATAGTCAATCACCCTAGCTAATGTTGCCATTTGAGGCAATACATTTATTATTAATACAAAATATTTTTTTTTTACATATGAGTTTCTCAAAATTGTTCATCAACAAATGACCCTCCAATCGAATGTCAAGCCATAGATCAATATAGCCATTAGTATTGAGAAGAATATGAACCATCGGATCACTTAATGTTTAGGACATATTTGTTGAGAGAAGTTGTCATTGATGTCAAAGGCTGTCCAAATGAAAGAGAAAGTTACAAATTCAAATAGCATATTTCGAAATATTGTTTTGGGAATTTTAATGTCCCATTTGGATACCCTACCTTTGAATGCATTTCTACTCCATTTACCTAGCTCAAATGGATCAAAACATCTATGGTTGCAAAGTTTATTCGGAGACCTTTCCAATGGTATATGACATTCCCTCTTACTCCTCACAGTTGACGAGAAATGATTTTTCAAGTATTCACTATACATTTTACCAGTTGCACAAGCCAATCCAGCTAGTGGGCAAGTTAGCCCAGTCTCGACCCTGAATGCACTATAAATAGCTGTGAGAAGGGGCATTTCAAGTCATTCGCTCAAGCCAATTTGAATCTGTTCAAAGTTCAAACAAGCGAAGAAAAGGATTTCATAGTTTCATAACTCATGAACCAGAAGTGAAGAGGAGCTGATTGGAGAGGCTTTTGGGGAAGGATATTTGGCACATTCTTCAATGATTTTTGGCTTATTTTGGAAGGATTTTTGGCACAACTTTTGAATGTTTCCAGCCCTGGTTAGAAGGCTGATTGTAGACTTTTTGTTGAGGGCCAAATTTTGTCCCCTTTGAAGGCCAAATTTCAGATCTATGTAGAGGGTCGAATTCTAGTGTGGAATGGCAAATTTTAAAACCAAAGTTTTGGTACAAAGAAGGCCGAATTCAAGCCTGTTTTGAGGGCTAAATCATGGTGTGTTTGAAGGCGAGTTTCAGTTTCATTTTGAAGATACAATACTGTCCCCTTTTAAGGAGGCTGAACCTTGTGGAGGAGGTAGAGTTCTAGAGGCCTAGTTCTGTTGATAAGGAGGCCACGTTCAAGGATCATTTGTTGAGGGAAGGCTCTGTTGCTAAGAAAGGCATGTTTAGGAAGCGGAGTTCCTGTGTGAAGGACAAAGGAGCAGCTGTCAGAAGTACACACTTTCTTTGACTAATGTTGACTCTTGTACAAGCTTTGGTGCTGATAAATCTGGGAGTTGGTGCTTCCTTTCAGTTGGGGCTAATAAACCAAGGAGTTGGTGCTTCCTTTCAATTGGTGTTGATAAACCAGGGAGTTGGTGCTTCCATTCATTTGGCGTTGATAAATTTGAATGTACTCTTTATATGTATTAAGAAAAACATTTGGTGGTTTTCAGATAAAAATTTGTGTTCTGTATACTTATGTGCTTTGCTTTATACTTATGGATGCGTTTACAAGTTTTTGAAGTTAAAAATTGTTAATATTTGTTGAAGAATGTAACTAGTGTCAGTGTTCATAATTGTACTGGAGTCATGATGTAATGTATTTGTCAAAAGAAAGAAAAATAAATTTTATTATGAAAAAAAATATTTATTAAGCATGGGTTTCGTGCTTTATTATTTTATTTCTAGGTCAAAGTCTCCATTATAGGCTTCTAGGGTTTATGTCAAGAGTCCTTGCCCATGTCATCATGTAAAAGACCCTTCTTGGGCTTTATCTATCAAGAAATAAATTTATTTTGATGTAAAATGAGTCAACTAGGCATCCTCCACCCAAGTCGGCCTCAAGGAAGATAAGTTGACCTAATTGGGAGCCAGAAACCACTATATAAAGGTAGCAACTCGACCTCGTTTGGAGCACATGAATCACAAGTTCGACCTATAGTAGCTAGAGGAAGAAAAGAAGAGTGAAATTCCTAAAGAGAAGGAGAAAACCCTAGTGAAGAAGAAGGAGACCTTTATCAAGCAAGAAGAAGCCAAAATTTCTCTCTTTTATCTCACACGTGCGAAATTTTGAAGTTCTCGGGGGTCGAAATTTCAGATCTGCAGTAGGGGCCAAAATTCTATGTTGCTGCTGTATTGAAGTAGGTGGATAAGAATAGACTACTAAAGTTTGTATAATCATCTTGAAGGCTGACTTGGTGGAGGAGGGAGGTCTTTTGGTCAGGTTTAAGGTCTTGGATTGTCTCAATTGATTTGAATAAAATGTTCAGTAGAGAGTACAATGAGCCAATACAAAATCATCTAGCAAAATTAACCCAACAATATTCAGAAATATGTTCCCGACATCAATACTGATCAGAGACAACTTCTTCTGTATGCAGTAAAGTGCGGTCAACTGCAGTCAAATGTCAAATTGTGACCCTAGAACGCAACCACATGGAGGGAGAGTTATGTGTGCGGTTGAGAGCTTCCAACCACATGGATGAGCCTGCGTTCCTGTGGTTGTAACTGAGATTTGCTTGTGTCAAGCTTGTGGTTAGAAACCAAAACCTTAAACAAACGAGTGAGATTCAGACCTTGTAATTGCGAACTTTAATGAACCAATCTCCGCGACCCAATCTTAGATATGTGCGAACCAATCAATGAAGAAGAAGATGCTTGGTGGTGTTTGTGGACCACTGGAGTGGCACCCGATGATTACATGAAGACTCCATGCCCAAGGATGATTCAGAGGACACTTGTACCATCAGATATTGTCAGTGAACAGAGTTTTTTAACTCTACTTCTATCTTCTCATCATCTTTATTGTACCCAGATTCCACACCCTATGGGGAATTGTAATAAGTGATACTAGTAATGATGAGTTTTGAGTCTGTAACAGGCCTAGGATGTTGGGACTCGATCAACAAACGAGTACACTTTGGAGTGTTTTTTTAATCTGGTTAATTATCCCTTCTTTTTCAGAGGCGGATAATTTTATGAGTTTTTTCACTCACGTTTTACCCCAAAGTCGGGGTGACGGTTTAAAGGTTGAGCCCCTGACACATCTTAGTGTTTAGAGTCGATGTATATTACGATACTAGATCACACAAAAAATTTCGTGGAATTTGGTTAGGTCTAGGTAGTCATTTTTTAATTTTTTAGATTTCCCGCAAGTCAAAAATTGCAAATAAAATTGTAATAATTGTAGTCTAGAGAAGTTGTATGGGGTATGAGTAATGAAAATTACACCTCTCACCCTCAACTTTTTACTATGACACACTTTGAGAGATTAATAATGTGTTTTGGACCTTCAAAACCCACTTTTCCTAAGTTTAGTGGGAAATCTGACAATTAATTAAGCCAAAAATTAAATAAACGGAAAAAAATAAATATCCACACATGCTAAATGTTGTGGAAATGAGATGGAAAGTTATGAGGGAGTTAAAGTGGAGTCCCAAGGTGATGTTGACCCCTAAAATCAAGGAAAGGACATGTGCTCGAATAAAATCGAATTTCTGGCATTAAATGAAAAAGCTGCTTGGAAATTCGAATTTGTGAAGTTAATGCACATTTGGGAGGATTTAGGAGAATATTTGGTGGAGATTTTTGTGGGAAATTGTCTCCACATGGGTTACCACACATATACACTTGTCATTCCACAATAAAATTCGAATTTGGCACATAAGGGAAGAAGAAAATGATGTCCACTTGCCAGAATTCAATTTTTACACTTGGCATTGGAGCTCCATTCAACAAATTCGAATTTATCTTTGGGATTGTCACCTCATGTCACTTGTTTAATCACTTCTACATTGGGATTGGCTCCAATGCCATTTGTCATTGTCATTCTTCATTGGGATTTGCTCCCAACTCTCTATATAATAGAGCCATGGGCTCTCACATTGTATCATATTGTTACTAGCTATTGTGCTTGCGGAAGTGTTGCTGCCTCGTACACTTTCAGAAATATCAATAAAGACTTTGGGGTTTCATTTATGAGGTGTTCCTCCTTTTCGAGTGTGATGAATTGTTGAGCATTGGTATAATTTTTTTTACTCATGCTTTGATCTAATTTGCTTCCATATGCTCTTGTAGATTTGTTAATGTAGAGATATCTGGCATTGACATTTGATTTAGAAGTATGCTCTAGGTATAAAATGCTCTAGTTGGTTTTAAATAAATCTCTAGATTTTCTTGTCATTGTTTATTGCTAAATCTATATGGAACTAATTATTGATTGAAGTTTTGTAGAGGGAATATCTTGTTGGGATTACAAAATCAAGCATGAGGAGAAGTCTTTGGAGAGACCAACCCACTCTTGATACATTCTTAAAGGAGCTCTCATTTGTTCTTTGAATCTTCATAGTCTTATCTTACAAAGTGGTTTTGCGGGGATTTCGACACATAGCTTGTACACAAGCCGAGAATTTCTAAATTTAAATCTCTTTAAAAAAAACATTGTACTTCATTTCTTTCATTTGCTATCTAAGAGTTTGAAGATGGCTAAACAAAGACGAGAGTTTACTCTCACTCTTTAGCTTAGCCTTTTGTAAATTATAATTGTACATATACATTTTATCTTGCTGATTTTTCCATTAATACTTAACTTATTTTGCAGCCATTGTTTGTATTGTTTGCTAACTCTTGTGTGGCAGATTTCGAAGAGAAACTTCCCGTAACATCTAACAAGTGTTTGCACAACCTTTGGCAAGTGTTGGGGGTTTGATTTCCAAGGATGTCGTGAGCCCTTTTGAGGTTTATTTTGGCCAAGTTGAGTTCACTAGAGGGCTGCCCATTTTCCTCTTTAAGCCGTGGGCATTTGGAGGAAACTCACACTTTGTTTCCCTTGCATAAGTTTTGTGAGATCTTGTCACTACTTTCTCAAGAAAGGAGGTCTAGTGTCCAAGTTTGAAGCAATTATTGTGAGGACTCTCCTTGAAGTATAGTTGAGAACTTTGAAGGGCCCTCTTCTCATTGTAATATTAATAAAAGATCTAACTTGCTTGTGGAGGCTTGAGATTTCTCCCATGGTATCCTATCTCCCCATTTAGAGGGAGGCTTCTCTTGGATGGATTGACATTTGCATGGTTTAAGCTTTCATACTTCATTCACTTGCATGCGTTAATTGGGATTAACACAACCTCACTATCACATTTCATTAAGTTAAAGTTTGTTACAATTTCATTTGAGCTTTGTGTTTTCTT
Source organism: Pinus tabuliformis (assembly GCA_031772625.1). Classification (NCBI taxonomy): domain Eukaryota; kingdom Viridiplantae; phylum Streptophyta; class Pinopsida; order Pinales; family Pinaceae; genus Pinus; species Pinus tabuliformis. Next base: position 1,043,230,474 of record CM062817.1, on the reverse strand, counting down.
TCTCACTGTTGCTTGGAGCTACAAGCTTACACTTTACTTTGGGCAATTCATCCTTTACATGCAAGCATTTTATATTCTTGACAAACTTTGATTCATTTCCATTTGCCTTGGTAAATTGTTTCATGAGCACTTGAATACATGCTTCAATTTTACGCTACATTGTTATCTTGAATGTTGGAGCAATTTATTGTCATTGTCTATTTGAAACAAATTTTACTTTCAAGCAAATTACTTGTATCATTTTAATTCATTGAAACACATGCAACACTTGTAAGCTAATTTTATTCCTCCAATAGAAGTTATAATTGCAACTTATGTTGAACACTATTTCATTTTCAAGCATTGCAAATCAATTTCTTTGAAGCATTTGCATGTATCATTATTTTAATTTGGGGAATTAACACAATTTGCATTTCATCTAGGAATTTTAGTGTAGGAAGGCCCCAAGCCTCATTAAAATTTTACCTCCAACATAAGTTGGTTGAAGTAGACATCTTAGGGATCCTCTACTCCTCTGTTGATTCCTCACTGTGAGATCCATATCATTGGGCAAGGGTGAGGTCTGAGGATTGAAGAGTTAAATTGTAATCTTGTTGTAGAGCTAATTAATAAAATTAACCAAGAGCACTTTCCATTACATTTACTTTTCTTCTCTCTTGATGGTTTGAGTTTTCATATGCAAAGTCTATTCCAAAAGCAAGTATTGTAATCATTTCAAACAAGTGTTTTCTTTTCATGTTTCAAGTCTAATTGCATATTGATGTCTTGGTTTAGCACTTCCTTTCTTTTACATTTCCAAGTTAATTACTAATTTTTGGGTTTTGGCAAGATATGTTTCACATGTTTTGATTTGTAAAGTTGATTATCTCAAAAGCATTTTGTATCTTACATATCTTGTGCTAACAATTCTTATTTACATTTCAGGGTTACTTTGTTTTCTCTTTTCAGAGCATTGCATTTTACTCTGAGCAAATATATCTTTAAATTGTTGAGCAAATTCCTTATAAGGCACTGGTTTTATGGTTTTTAATCATATTAATGATTTGCATTGTTATTTTAAGTTGCTCACTTCATATTTTCCCATAAATCCTTAAAAGTAATCCATTTTCACTATAACACTTTTCTAGAAACTCACATCTTTTAACTTTAACTTTTCACCCCCCTTAGCTAACCTAGGAGATAGCTCAAACGGAGAGAGTCGGGTTAGTGTGACAACCCCTTGTTTGAGTTCCCTGCCACCAACCACACCATGTGGGGTTGAAGGCTTTTCTCATTGACTTGTAGGTAGGTGTAGGCGGCAGGGTCAACAGTGTCTAAATGAGCTTGAGGTCATTTGTATTTATAGGCTTTCAAGGGTGTCTAGTTTCCTGTTAGGGCTGATCTGTCCTTTTGCGCACATGTGGGACTTACTTCAAAAATACACTTTCCCTTATCCAAATTGAGCGCTTCAATAGTCAAAATTGGTCCTCTCGAAAAGAGGAATCTAGTCTTATGATTGGAATTTTTCACTAAGCTGCCAAAATTAACACTCACTCTCAGTTAGGGCGAAATTTCCAATTGCATCATATAATCTTCATGAGTATCCTATATCATGTCCCATCTTTGCTCAACTTTATTTGTTGAAACATTCTCAAATCTATAGAAGAAGAATCATCGAGGAGCAATAACTACCACCCTCTTAGGACAATGAGGAAGGTCCTAAGGGACACTCTCACCTTATGTTATCTCATAGGGGAGGAAACATCTTCGACCCTATGTTGAGCAATATGAGTGATTGCATAGGGGAGCAAATATCTTCCACCCTATGTTGATCAATACAATATCTCATTTATCCTGTTGCCCAATGATCTTCCCAAAAATGACCCTTAAGAGTCATGTGGTAGAACACTTGCATCATAATCAACTTGGATGAGATACTCGAGTAAGGATCACACACCCCCAAGCTCCCTCTCAACCCGTTGGCCAGATGAGGAGTGGTAATCCCAACACACCTAGCTTGTGGGTATGACGCCAACTGGGGTATACTCTGCTAGACCAAGACAGGGGAGCTACATCTATGACCCTATGGGTGACAAATAGGAGTGATACCCTATTGTCCAGATATCCTTCAACCTTAGGAGCCCTCCATCTCAATTCCTCACCTTGGGAGCTCAAACAAGGGGGAAGAACTGACTCAGCGTCCTGGATCAATGATGCCTCTTATCAAGAGGGGTCACATCCATCAGTCCAAGCTGTTCTCGAAAGACCAAGAAATTCCCTTTCGACAAAGCCTTGGTAAGAATAGTTGCAATCTGCTCATCTGTCGATATACGATGGAGTCTAATGGCTCCTTTCCGGACCATGTCTTGAATGTAATGATATTGGACCTCTATGTGCTTGGAATTGTCATGAAATACAAGATTCTCTACTAATCAAATCCCACTTTTGTTGTGGCAATATATCATTGTAGTATCTAGGACCTGCTCAAATAACTCTCCAAAGAGCTTCCTTAACCAAATTTCTTTGCAGCTAGCCATGCTAGCGACAATATATTCAGCCTCAACGATACTCGGTGCTACGAAATTTTGTTTCCTGCTCATCCAAGATATCATGGCAGATCCAAGACTAAAACAACATTCGAACGTACTCTTCTTGTCAACAATGTTTCGTGCCTAGTCAACATCAGTATATCCATGAAGTCGAACATCTTCAGTAGAATATCACAAACCAAGGGTAATCTTCACATGCAAATATCTCAAAATGTGTTTGGCAACAACCCAATGTGAATGGAGAAGCTCAATTATAAATTGACTCAACGTGTTCACGCATAGCATATGTTCGGACGAGTGTTCACTAAGAACATTAGAGCACCGATCAACTGTCTATGCTCGGATGGATTTGACAAATCGGGTCCTGCGACTTCTCCACATATCTTCTTGAAATTCATTTCCATTGGTGTGGGTAGGGACTTGCATTCTATCATTCCAAAGCTCTCCAATAACTTCACGACATATTTTCCTTGTGAAAGGAAAATATCACAAGGCCTTTGCTAGACCTCAAGGCCTAAAAAATAGTGCATGTGTCCAAGGTCCTTCATCTCGAAGTTAGAGGCTAGCTCCCTCTTAAAATCGATCATCAGGGTCTCACTACCTGTCAAGAATAGATCGTCAGTTATAACACCAAAATCAATGGCATATCTTGGACTACCTTGAAGTAGAGGTTGGGATTGACATTGCTTCTTGTGAATCCCAACTTCATCAAGTAACTGTCTATGCGGGAGTACCAAGCTCTGGGGGCTTGCTTCAAACCATACAATGCCTTCTTCAACCTGTAAACATGTGTTTTTCGATCCTCTACTTCAAATCCTTGTGGCTGCTCAACGTAGACTTCTTCTTGTAACATGCCATGAAGGAATGTTGTCTTCACATCCATCTGATGAAGGGTCCATCCTTGACTTGCAGCAAGAGCGACTATGGAACGAATGGTTGTATATCGAGCCACAGGTGCAAATATATCATCATAATCTTCTCCCTCTTTTTGGGAGAATCCTCAGGCCACGAACCTTGCCTTATATTTCTCAATGCTTCCATCGACTCCATGTTTGATCTTGAATAGCCATTTTGAAGTCACCACAGATTTCCCCTTTGGTCTTGGCACAACATTCCATACGTCGTTCTTCATAATTGATTCATATTATTTGGCCATAACATCCTTCCAAACTTGTTCTTTCACGACTTCTTCAAAGGTAGGAGGTTCGACTTGAATCATTGTACTCATAGCTGCAACATATCCCTAGTACTAGCATGGCTTCTTGCTTTCTCTAAAAGATCTTCGAGTGGGAATGTGTCTTGTCGTCGCCCGGATTGTACAGGCATTGCGACAACCGCGCAGGGCAGGGGCCGTCAGTGTGATCTCTGCCCACTCCGTTCTAGTTGTCTCCCAACAACATGCTAGGGGGGTAGTCCCTATGAAATGAGGCGAAGGAAGACACGTTGGGAACCAACTCGCTTGGGAGACACGAATGAGTGGCCTAACCACTTGGTTGAATTTGAGCAAGATTATTGATTAGATTAGATTTTCGAGTATGAGACCAGTGCATTATAGAGTCACAATTCTTGCTTATTGTAAATTGAAACCAAGTAACCGGATGGACACCCGCTTCTTAAATGATTGGCTAATCTATATGATGTGCAAATCCTAAGATCTATGTGTGATGCAATGATCTTGGTTATTTTTAGTTATATGCCTAGTCTAAATAGAACCTCTCCCCTAACTGTTTTGAGAAACAGTTGCCAGAGTGGGTTGTGAAATGGAAGCCAACGGGAAGAAGGCAGTGGCTTGATTAACGATACCTCCCCTTGTGTTCCACCCACCCGGTGGCTCTGGCGCTGTTGAGACTATGACTCTGATGACTGTAAGGTCACTGTGTTAACCACTAAGAAGAGTTGAATCTCTCAAGCTAATTGGAAAAGGTTTTCCCTAGATCTCTATCAACCTAGCTTATGTTAGGAGGTAAATTTTAATGCAATCTAGAACTAGGATGCTTGTGCAAGAGATTATGAGTGAGATTTTAGGTGAGATTACTTAAGTCTTTCTTTAAGTACTTAGTTATATTTTACCGTAGTTATGATGTTAAGTCCTTCACAATGCTTAGAGCAGGTAATCTCAACCAAAAGATGTGTTAGATTTTGACAGTGCCAACTATAAATAAAGATATCCAGAAGACACGATTGCTCAAAAAATATAGATCCACAATGTTGAAGAATGTAATTAGGTTTGGTCTTCATAAATTGTATTTGAGTCATAATGTAATGTATTTATCGAAAGAAAGAAAAAGAAAGTTTTATTATTATTAATATGACTTATTAAATCATGGGTTTCATGCTTGGGTCATCATGTTTTAGGTTAAAGTCCCCATTGAGGACTTCTAGGATTTATACTGAGTCATTAGAGTCATTGTCCATTTAAAAAGACCCTTCTTGGGCCTTTGAATCATGTAAAATGATTTATTATTGAGTCAAACAAGTCATTTGTCACCTCCACACCAAGTCGACCTCAAACAGGGTAATTCGACCTCACTAAAAGCCTATATATTGAAGCAGTTCGAATTCATTTGGAGTATTCACACACACAAGTTCGATATTCAAGAAGAAGAGTGGGAAAAGTGTGAAGTTGCTGGAAGAAGGAAGATCGAAGTTTCTGGGTTTGTCTCTCTCTCACTTGTGTGGATTTACTGGGATATTTGCTAGAAGGATGAAGATATCGTTGGATCGAAGTGTTGTTGGGCTAACTTCTGGGTCGAAGTTGTTGCTGAGCTAACTACTGGGTCGAAGTTGTTGCTGAGCTAACTACTGGATCGAAGTTGTTGCTGGGCTAACTGCTAGATCAAATTTTTTGCTGGGCTAACTGCTGTGTCGAAGTTGTTGCTGGATCGAAGTTCTGTAGCTGCTAGGTCGAAGTTATTGCTATCATCTACAAAAGGAAGAAAATGTTGACTTTGTGTAGATGAAGTTTGTGTCTAGGTCAAAAGTCTTGGATTACCTTTGAAGTTATTAAGGAAGAGTTGTTGACTGGGTTTTCCCTTAGATAGGGGTTTTTCCCTAGCCGTCCGAACTCCGCCTACATCTGGTGTCTGTGATCTTTGTGTTATTGTTTTGGTAATTGCTCGATGAACTAAAAGATAAAAGAACTTAAGAAAAACATAAGAATATCACATGTAATTATCTATATAAAGAAAATCTTCCTGCCTTTATGATTTTCTAACATGGAATCAGAGCTAAGGTGAAGAAAGGAAAAAGGCAACTCAAAGATGTATGGAAGAGTAAGGATTTCTTAGAAGCTTTGAATAAGGGTCTTCAAAAGGAACATATAAGAAGCCAAGTCTATCATCTTCAAGGACAATGTCTAACTCAATGAAGGGTGAAAACAAACTAGAAGGAGCATCTAACTACAGGGCTTGGAAGAAGAGGATAGACCTCATCCTCGAAAAGAATAAAGTTTTGGATCTAGTCAAGGGAGAGGTAAAGAAGCTTACTAATGAGTCAAGTGATGCAGAAAAGACAAAGTTCAGGGAAACAAAAATATTGGCCATGACACTAATGGTGGATGGAAAAAAAGATAAACTCATGCCCTATATATCTAACATAGACTCTGCTCGAGAGATGTATGAGGCTTTATCAAAATTATTCACTATCAAGAATCTTGGTCAAATAGCAAGCCTTAAAAATGAACTAAGATCTATAAAGATGACAAAGGAAGACACTATGGCATCTTTCTTTGTGAGAATAGCTAGATTAAGAGATGAAATCCATGCAATTGATGAGATAGTACCAAAGAAGGAACTTGTAATCACTACACTTCTAGGTTTACCAACATCATGGAGTGCCTTCTCATCAAGTCTCAACACCTGGAAGGAGACTTCTACATTTGAACAACTATAGAATGACTGCAGTCAGGAAGAAGGCAGGATTTCTCTAGCAAGCAACAAAGAGAATGAAGAAGAAAAAGTTTCAAATGCCTACATCACAAGAACAAAGGATCATTCAAGAAGACTAAAGAGCCTAGAAAGAAGATAGACATATCCAAAATCGAATGCTTCAACTGTCACAAAATGGGTCACTACAAAAGTGATTTTCTTGAAAATCCGAGAAATAGAAAGAGAAATAAAGATCATGCAAATGTTGCCGAAGAAGGATCTCCAAAGAAGCACAACACTGAAGAATTAGAAATAAAGGACTTATACTATTGAGTCCTTCTACTCCAAGTTTTGATTTGTTTTGTATTTTGATTTCTAGAACTTGTAGGTTTAATATTCTTTGGGAAAACATTGTTGAATTGTTTCTATAAAGTTTTAGGTATCCCTCGAGATTGGATTAAGAGGGAGCCGTCACCATTTTCCAAAGATAAGTATCTTACTCCATGTATTATCTTTTATATTTGGTTTTCCTTTTCTTAGATGTGTCGACATTGGATACTAATCATATTTCTATTATATATTTTCCTTGCTGTTATGACCAAGGGCTATGAAGAAGACCTCACAAGACAAAGCATAGAAGTTCTATTGGATTTGATGTCCTATAAGGTTTGTCTAAATTCAAAGGTATGTCAAACTATAAGTTTTGTTTCTCTTCGTTATAAAGGTATACTCATTCATTTTAAGGAATCTACTAACAAGTGTTATGTCTGGGAGATTAATCATAAGATTAAATCTACACTCATTAAAATGTTTGTGGAACCCTAATAGGTTCTCTATAAAATCGTAACCTAAGGGTATGCCAATGTTAATGTGAACAACCCTAGTTTACTTAGGGCTACTAATGAAATCTAGAAAAACACTATTCTTTTGATGTTTGGGGTTTTGATATGTTATATTTGAAGTTTTAGTATTATTATGGAAACCGTAGTCCTTTAGGGTTGGATGATAATGTGTTCCTAGACCTTGAGGTTTTGGTACATTAGGGTTTATGAGTAAAACCCTTATGTATCAAAAGTAAGCTCCTAGGAATGAAACCCTAGGTGTATGTTTGTCTGTCTGGTCAAAACCCTAGCCCAATCGAGATTGTTATATGTATGACTTAAAATGTACTAATATTTGTGTCTTAGGTTTACCTAATGAATATTGTTGTGATATGCCTTTGCATGATTATGAAATACTAGATATATGTGCTAACCAACATTATTGATGTTCATGAAGCTCCAAGGTTTGTAACTAAGCCCTAGTAGAAGTTTGATATTCTAGAATATGGTGATAGTTCCATTATGATGATAAAATATAGGGTTTACAACAAATCCTAGTAGAAGTTGGTCATTTAGTTGAAACCTTAGATTGTGTTGTGATTGATTTTGATTGTTGTCATCTAAGGCTTAGTATCTCAAAGATGGAATCTAGGGTTTGCATTAAATCCTAGTAGTCTAACATATGAAATCTAAAGTTGATAGATGCATTGTAAGTGTACTTGTTTCTAGGGTTTGCAACATATTATAGTAGAGTATGCCATATCTCTAGAAGAAATATTGAAGCCCTAGATATAATGAAGATTGTTATCTTGATTGAGTTGCTCGAAGTCTTAAGTCTAGGGTTTATGAAAAAACCCTATCAAGATGTTGAAGTATAAAAGTATGTGTCTCTTGTTTGTGAACCTAACTAAGTTTAGGTATTTGTTGTCTAAAAGTCTAATGCTTCCATTATTGCATGATTCTGATATAGTTAAGTTCATGCTTCTATATGTATTTGGTTGTACTTGCTATCTAAATTTTGCAGGTACATAATGTTCAAGATGATGAAGATGTTCGCAAGTAAAGTTGATTTGATTGATAAGCACGATGAAGGAAGTTATATAAATGACAATGATCAAGATAACTCTGATTAGGAGGATAGAAGCCATGAAAGATTCTTCGATGTCATAGAAAAGAAATTGATCTTCCTAAGTTAAGAGGGAGCGTGGATAAAGGAAAGAGTATATCTCACGAGTTGAGATGGAGGGCATATTATAGTCATGATGGATACCTTGAAGAAGAAAATTGGAGAATGAATATTGAGGTGCTGCTGAAAGAAGGAAGGCATGTGAAGATAACTCTGATTTGGAGGATAGAAGCCATGAAAGATTCTTCGATGTCATAGAAAAGAAATTGATCTTCCTAAGTTAAGAGGGAGTGTGGATAAAGGAAAGAGTATATCTCGCGAGTTGAAATGGTGGGCATATTATAGTCATGATGGATACCTTGAAGAAGAAAATTGGAGAATGAATATTGAGGTGCTGCTGAAAGAAGGAAAGCGGGTTTTGGTTGCTGCATGTGAAGTAGGAAAGGAAGCTAAATGATTGAGGAAACCTTTGTCAAAGATTTGTTTGGGAAGCCTCGAACTCCTACTGTGATAAATTGTGAGGCAACATCAAGAAGTCATAAGACCCCAAAGGTTTGTGTTTACTCACGAGTATTTGAAAAGTTGTTATTGATTAGGTTTGTGACTGTTCAGGTAAATCTCTTGAAGTTTTTGAAAAGCATGCTTGAGGTTAGAGAGATTTGATCTATTGAGGCATTGTGTGTGTAAAATGCCTGGGAGGACATCTGGCCAACATATGTATTGATGTCTAGACCTCGAAGAGGGAGGGTGGCGTTGGTCATGGAGCTCTGACCTTGGATACACAACTATATCCTTGGGTTGATGCTTAGCAAGTACCTGATGGTACCTATTACCCACCATTTTGTGGGTGATATCCCTAGGAGAAATTTTTTCTCCAAGATGGTCCTCAGTGGGCAGCCAACAACCCCTTGCAGAGCCACCAACTAGGTTGTGCCATTTTCTCCGTCACCTGAGGCAGTGATGTGGTCCCTCACCCATTTGTCATGATCGTATGTTTGAAGGTGGGCCTCTCGAACCTAAAGGTATGTCTTGTCATTTGGTAATTGAGTATTGTGGTTTGCTTATCATGGACACTTCTAGGCATGGATTAATGGGGGATTCAGCGGAAAGAATGGGATAGGTCTGTGCTCTTGTCCCCTAGACTCGTTTGTATATTAACCTTGTATTCTAGTTCCATGTGATCTCTTTAACCAGCCATTTGGCTTTAGGGATGGTATGTCATGGGAAACCTTGATTTTGGTTGCCTGGTCCTGATCCCTCATCAACATATACTACCCCCTTTCAACTCATTATAACCCCATTCATCATTTCTCCCACCTGGGTCCACTTTCCTCCACTAGGTCCACATAGGGCTAGCTCTCCCCTTCCCCTTGCCCACACCTTGGGCCAGTCTTGGAATGATGCCTTGGAGGTTGATGCAACTAAAAAGAAAATAAAAGCCTAATTGGCCACATTCAACAGGAAAATGTTCCACAAAATGCAAAAGATGGTTGGGACAAACATGTTTAGTACGTGGGCAAAAGCCAATACATGAGCTCTACCACATCATCATGGCCATCACCCTGGTTCCTATAGGTTCTATGAGCCCCCTTCATCATATAGGAACACGTGATTGTTCCAACCCCTGCTAGGCAATGAACCACCCTACCTTAAAAAGGGGTATCCACTGCTATATCCCACACATCACGCTCTTACCCCTTGAGCCTCGGGCAGTTAATTAAAGAAAAATGATAAAAAGGCAAAAGGCATATAAAGAAGAATGGAAAAATCAAGGTCGGGGCACCTCATGTACCACGGTTGCTCCTTCCTATACATTATATATCCAAGTGTGGGCTTCCCTTTTATTAGCTACCCTTGTACCCCATCATGTGGCCCAAGGCTGCCCCTTCTCATTCCCTATAACATTCACCTCTTTATCACATGCCACCACCTTTTAAAGGATGTAACTTGGACATATTATCCACTTTAAAAGTAGAAACCACCTAATGGGATACTTCGTTAACCCCATTTGGAGTTTGGAGACATTAGCACATGCCAAAGCCCGTTATGGAAGGGCAGACCATTATGAAGTCCCCACCTGTGGTCCATGGTTTATGAGCTCTTTTACTCGATTTCTTTGATGACTTGTTGTACTGGAAGGCTAGGGGACGCATTGGATCTTATGCAGGATTACAGGTGGTCTCCATCTCGGGTTTGGTCTCCCTATATGGGGTCCTAACCCTCCAAGGGCTACAATGGCGCATGTAGGGTGTGTGTTGAGAGCCATGGGCCTCCACAATAGTAGACAACACTCCATGGATCCCCAAAGATGTTTAGAGATTGGCTCGAGATCAACCTATTAGATGAGGAAGATGCACCTAGTTCACCTTTGCCCAACCAGCCCCACATATGTACCATGCACTTGGCAATTGACCCAGGACTTGTAGGATGACGTGGCATCACCTACACCATCATTTGAGCCCATACAGATGGCCTACAGGGACTTTCAACTCATTTGGAGACCCATGAGGTTATCATCGTGCCCCCACACCCACTAGGAGTAGTGTTTTTAAAATCGCTCGAGTCGGCTCGGATTTGGCCGAGCTGATTGAGCCATACCCCTGGTGGGCCCAACGCGGTAGAAAAATCGGTGTGGTGGCTGGTTTGTTACCGAACCGGACGAGCTGGTCACTCACTTAGCCGGTTTGGTAACAAACTGGCTAGTTTAGTAGAGTCTGAGTAAAACCGGCCAAACCAGCCAGCGACGCCCAAAGACGCCCGACGATGCCTTTTGGAGGGAAAAAAGAACCCCAAACTTTATTCTAATTTGGTTTTAGGTTATCTTTAAGGCCATTTACTTCTCCCAAGCCTATAAAAGCTACCCACCCCCTCACATTTCTTCATAGTTATCTCATTGCATTTGTGTGAGAATTTGTGAGGAGTTTGTGAAGAGTTGTGGAGTTTGTTTTTGTAGAAGTAGTGAGGAGTCTTGGGCAATCATTGGAGCAACAATGAGGAGTTTCTTGGGTAGCCATTAGAGCAACATTGAGGAGTTGGTTTGTTAGAGCAACATTGGGGAGGCCATTTGTGCCTAGAGGTATTTTTTTTTTCGCTTGTAAAATCTGTTTTTGCTTGTTTTTTTGTGTGCAAATCTGGAAATTGAAAATAGTATTTTTTGTAAAAGAAATGAACATTGAAGCATTGTTTTTTGTTTTTGTTTTCATTTTCAGATTTTTTTCCTTTCATTTCCAAGTCCAAATATTAGAAAATGGCTCTTAGAATGAAAGACGCTGCTTGGGCATATGCTGAAATGATTGATAATCAAATGCATTGCAAATTTTGTCATAGAAAAATTAAGTGGGGTGGAGGGTGCATTCATATGGTGAAACAACACTTGGCTGGTGTTAGAGGCCAAGTTACTCCATGTGAAGCACCATCAACACAAATTTGGGAGATTAGGAAGGAGTTGCTAGATAACTTTGAGAAGTTTGAGCAAGAAAAATCTAGGCAAAAAGAAATAGAGGCTGAATTTGGGAGGAAGAGGAGTATAAAACAAATGATGGATGTCAACCCCAATTTTGATTTTGAGGGCTCTTCATCTATCCCTTGCACTGATGCATCCAACCCCTTTCGCTATGTTCCTCCCTCTTTGGAGTCTATTCAAGAAAAGGGTAAGGGTAAAATGAAAAAGAAGGGTGATATCAAAAGTTATTTCACACTCTCCTCTCCCTCTGATAGTGCACATGTTCCTCAAGCTAATAGAGGTCATATGCAACCCACTTTAGATGACCTTTGGAAGAAAGAATTGACAGAAACTTTCGATGATTACATAGCTAGATGGTGGTATGATGGTGATATCCCCTTCAAGCTTCTCGTTCACCATATTATAAACCTATGTTTGATGCCATACTTGCTGCTGGAAAGGGCTTCAAAGTCCCTACTATGCATGAGTTAAGGGGACCTCTTTTGCAAAAAGAGGTTTTGTCCATTGATGAATATTTGAAAGATTTCAAAATCTCATGGGCAAAAATAGGATGTACCATCATGTCAAATGGATGGACTAATCAATGGAACCATACCATCATAAACTTTCTTATCTTTTGCCCACAGGGAATCATGTTTCTAAAATGAGTTGATGCATCTGATAGGGTGAAAGATGCACACTTGTTGTTTCAGCTTTTGGATGAGGTTGTTGAAGAGGTGGGGGTGGCTAATGTTGTTCAAATCATCACAGATAATGCCCCTAACTATTTTCTTGCTGGTAAAATGTTAGAGGAAAAACACAAAACCATCTTTTGGACCCCATGTGTTGCACAATGCATAGACCTCATGCTTGAGGATATTGGCAAAATAGATTGGGTCAAGAACACTATAGAACATGTGAAAAGCATAACAAAATATATCTATAATCACTCATGGATTTTGAGCCTGATGAGGAAACACATGGGTAGGGATATTAGTAGGCTTGCTATCACTAGATCTGCAACTCATTTTTTGACATTGCAATCTATGCTTTACCAACATAGAAACTTGCAAAAGGTGTTCTCCAGTGATGAATGGAATGAATGTCAATGGTCTCACAAACAGGATAGCAAAGATGTGAAAAAGAAAGTTAATGAAGAAATATTTTGGAAAAGGGCAGTAGAGATTGTGAAGGTTGCTGAGCCACTAATTAAGGTTTTGCGGTTGGTGGATGGGGAAAGATTGGCTATGGGCTTCATTTATGAGGCTATGGATCAAGCAACGAAGCAAATAAAGGCAATATACAAGGATAGAGTGGCTAAGTATGGGCCCATTTGGGAAATCATTTATCAAAGATGGAACAATCAACTCCATCGTCCTATACGTGTAGTTGAACAATCAACTCCTTCGCCCTATACATGCAACTGGGTTTTTTCTAAACCCAAGGTATCGTTATAAAACTCTGGAGGTAGTATCTTTGACTGGGGAGGTTAGAGATGGATTGTTTGACTGCATTGACCGCATGGTCCCTAAGGAGAGTGATCAGCTAGAGATACACCGACAGATCACTTGTTTCAGCAAACCCACATGTACCTTTGGCAAGAACCTAGCAAGGATTGCAACGGAAGCAGATGAGCCAGGTAAACAAACAATTTCAATTTTCAAATTCTTATTTTGTTAAATTGTTTATAATTTGAAAGTTGGATATAATTTGTTGAGCTAACTAATTACACAACTATGTTTTTTGCAGCACAACAGTGGGAGGAATTTGGTTGTCATTGTCCTCAATTGCAGAAGTTTGCAATCCGTATTTTGAGTTAAACTTGTAGTGCTACTGGGTGTGAGCACAATTGGTCTGTCTTTGAGAGGGTTCACACGAAGAAGAGAAACCGTTTGGAACAAAAACAGTTAAATGATCTAGTCTTATGTCCAATACAACCTCTGGCTAAAACGCAACCAATTGCTGAACAAAATACCTGATACAGATCCCATTGTGTTGGAAGATATTGATCCAACATTAGATTGGGTAGTTGAGAGTCATCGAACAGAGTTTGATTTTGATGAGGATATTGGTATTGATTTGGATTTACAGATAGAGGAATTAGTTGAACATAATGTTCAGTTGAATGCAAATCCACTTGTAGCAGGCCTAGCCCCAAATCCTCCAGTTGTAGGCACTTCCTCTATTCAACCACGACGAAAGCACATATCTCGTCTATCTCAGCGTGCAGCTACTACGCCTGCTAGTGCTCTACTTCTACAGTTACAGTTGGAGATGGTGATGAGGAGGAGCCATGGGTTTCCCTATCTGACTCTTATTCAAAGTTTGAGCTAGATGATGTTGGCTTCTCTAGCAGTAGCCAGTAGTATTGGACCACTGGTGACTAGCGATGTTTTACAGTTTACTTTTGTTGTAGAGGCCATTTAGAGCCTCCTTGGTTATGTGTTTTTGTTTTGATCTCTCTATCATGTATGTATTGGACAATGCATTAGGTGCCATTTTGATATAATGGATATATTCATGAGCCTACTTTAATCATATGTTGTCTTCTTTCTATATGCTAATGCTTTGTGTTTGGAAACATGAATGAAAATCTTTAAAATTATGTTTTTTCATAAAAAATAAATTAATGTATTTTTTACAACGACTGAGTCATTGAAATCAAACCCACTGAGTCAATACCAAGTCAGAGCCGACTCTCTGCCAGTTCCGAACCCGAGTCGGAGTTTTAAAACATTGCCTGGGAGCACCACATGTTTATTGTTTGGAGAACAAGGGGCCACCTCCTTGTCCACCACTTCTAAGGGTCCTATTCTTCACTATGGCACCTATGGACCTCATCAGGCCTCTTGGAGGTCCCTATGACATGTATTGTTTATCATTTAACCTCTTGATAGGCTTATTATTTCATTTATGAGCTAGTTTGGTGGGCTTTTTACCAAAAGTTAGGTTATTAGCACATTATTTTATTTTTGGGGCTTATGTAGGCCTAAGAGACAAATTCAAACTCTTAATTAGGGTATAAATACAAGTGAGATGAGTTCATTTTCTCATCATCACTTTGGATTAGATCATTCTTCTCTTTGGAGAATTTCACACATTTTCATGGAGCATGGATGAATTTTGATGTTTTGATTGGAGTATTTTATCTTGGAGCTTCTTTATTGTCAAATTGTTGATGGTTGGATATGTTCTATTACATGTAAGGATAAGTACACACGTTTAATGCTATTCTTGTTTTACTTTTTTCATATGCATTGAATGGGATTTTCACTATATTAGGGCTAAACTCCATTCTCCCCAAGGGATTAGGCTCTGGTCCACCAATAGGTGATCATTCAAAGAACATTTTTTCTCCACCTCTCCCTTTCTCTTCTAGGTCTAGCCAAGTTGGGTCACCTAGGACATCACTTTCCTGACAAAATAGCCGAAGAAAAAGTTCGATCTTGTAGCCTCTATTGCATTGGTGTATCCTCAAGGCCTCCTCCAATTTTGAAGCCATTCTGACAGTGGACTTGTGAGATAACCCAAGCCTTAGCTCTAAGATCAAACTTTGCCCTGGTATTCCCTTGGCTAACACGTCACAGGATCAATTTGACACCTTTAATTGGAAATTCTTGCTTTGATCCTTTCCCTTTCCTTGTCTAGGTTAAGAACATCATTGGTTTCTAGATTCTCTCTCCTTAACCTAGGTTGGGTCCGCTTCGTCCCGTGTGGTCCCGTACCTTTGAAAGGTCAATTCTTCAAGGACCATTTAGAAGATAAGTTCAATAAGGATTTTAGGATTGGGAAACTCCTTTACAAGGAATATTCCTCTAACCTAACCCTCAAATCCTCCCCTCTTTATCCTAGAAATCTTTGTACCTTGCTTGAAGAGCAAGTAAGCTCCATTCTTTCCCCCCTTCTAGGAAAAGGATCATCGGGGTCACTTCACATCCATTTGTTGATTCATCCTTCACAAGTGACTTCCATATACCAGGTCTCCTCCCATCAGTGAAAGTCTGTAAAGAGTAGGGAGTCTTAGTTGAGGTGACAGTGGGCTAAGTCTCCATTGTTGCCCTTGGCCTAACAGTTGTGCCCTTTAGGAATCCCCTTTAGGCCCCTTGTTAATTTGAACAGTAACAATACCTAGACTAACTGAAAGCTTTAGTCCATCTTAGTCCCACCTGGATAGATTGCCTTGGTCAAGGATCTAGTCCGTGGCACCTGTTGATTTTGGGTAGCATCAAATGTGCTCTAGCCTTGAAAATTGGTAGAGAGGCTAAGGCACATGAAATCTCCAAGATCCATAAATCGTTTGGAGAAATTCCACCCGGATGAGGAGTTAGTTTAATATTTTTAATGGGTTCCTAAGTCTAAACTTAGGAAAATAAAAATATTAATGTGTATTAATAAAATATGGGTGAGTTTAATATTTTTAATGGGTTCCTAAGTCTAAACTTAGGAAAATAAAAATATTAATGTGTATTAATAAAATATGGGTGAGAAAGTTCTAAGTGACGAGGATCACGCTAGTTCTAATCTTAGCTGTTGATTAGGGACTTAGTCTCGGCCGTTGATTCGTCAATAGGAAAAGTATAAGAGGCTTGAGGGTAAGTTGGAGATACACCAAGTGATCAAAGAATTCGATTTTCTGGGGTGAGGTTTGCTGAGGAAATCGAGTTAGTGATCAGAGTTGAAGTGGGGTAGTTCAACAAGGGATTTGCATATGAGGCTGAAGAATACATAGCAAAGAGGCAACACAATGCCGAGAGAGACAACGCAGACCCTAGAAGGGCTGACGCAGAGGCTGAAGTGCTGACGCAGAGGATGCAGAAGGCTGACGCATGTGACGCAAAAGCCATATAGGCTGACGTAGAAGACATAGAGGCTGACGTTGGGCCTCAAAGGTAGTGCTGGGGAGATTCTGTAGGGCAGACTGAGAGCAGATCAACATACTCTGTGCTGGGAGAGGGTGACACAACTCCTAGAGGAGTGACGAAGTCTTAGAGCAGTGCTTGGAGCAACTTTCGCTGTCCAGCATAGGGAACATCCAGAGTCGCTGTGGTGTTTGATCATCTAGTTGCTAATTTGCTGGAATATCCGTCTCCGGATAGAGGTACTACTGCCAAGGATATTCTTTGTTGGGTGAGCCATTTCTGGCACCCTAGTTGTATTCACGAAATGTGCTTAATAATACAAACCCTCTATATGCTGCACTAGTTTTCCTAAATTGGGTTTTTCCGGGGACAATTGTCCAAAAATAATGGTGTCCCTTGTGTTTGTGTCTCTGTTTATTTCAGTGCATGATCTGTATATTTGTGAAGGTTGCAGTAATGTTTACTTCAATGTTTATGCAATTAAATAACTTGTTAATGTAAAGAACAAGTAGGGGATTGTAAATCAGTAATTGCAGTAGGGTTTTCTAATGTGTTAGATTCATGAATTTTCACAGCACCGTAAGTGTCTAAACTCTTTATGGTTCATGTGTTTTGAGATCTTCCATGTACTTGTATATGTAAGTATGAATACCTCTCTAGTTAAGAGGGAGTGTTGAAGAATGTAACTAGGTTTGGTCTTCATAAATTGTATTTGAGTCATAATGTAATGTATTTTTCAAAAGAAAGATTTTTTTTTTTTAATTATTAATATGACTTATTAAAGCATGGGTTTCATGCGTGGGTCATCATGTTTTAGGTCAAAGTCACTGTTGAGGACTTCTAGGATTTATACTGAGTCATTAGAGTCATTGTCCATTTAAAGAGACCCTTCTTGGGCCTTTGAATCATGTAAAAAGGTTTATTATTGAGTCAAACAAGTCATTTGTCACCTCCACACCAAGTCAACCTCAAGGAGATCAAGTTGGCCTCAAATAGGGTAATTCGACCTCACGAGAAGCTTATATATTGAAGTAGTTCGAGTTCCTTTGGGGTATTCACACAGACAAGTTCAAATTTCTGGGTTAGTCTCTCTCTCACTTGTGTGGATTTACTGGGATATTTGTTGGAAGGACGAAGATATTGTTGGGTCGAAGTTGTTGCTGGGCTAATTGCTGGGTTGAAGTTGTTGCTGGGCTAACTGCTGGATCGAAGTTGTTGCTAACTGCTCGATCGAAGTTGCTGCTGGATCAAAAATCTGTCGCTGTTGCAATTTGTTGCTGCTAGGTCGAAGTTATTGCTATCATCTACAGAGGGAAGAAAAGGCTGACTTGGTGTGGAGGAAGTCTGTGTCTGTGTCTAGGTCAAAGTCTTGGATTACCTCGTGAAGTTATTAAGGAAGTGTTGTTGACTGGGTTTTCCCATAGATAGGGGTTTTGCCTTGGCTGTCCACTTACATCTGGTGTTTGTGATCTTTGTGCTATTGTTTTAGTAATTGCTCGAAGAACTAAAATATAAAAGAGGGTAATTTAGGGCATAAAAGGTCAAAAAAAGCCAATGCTAGACCAAGGAAGGCTAGTGTTGAGGGAAGAGGGGCATTGGAGGGCATATCAGGGGTCAAAGAGGCGAGAGGAGACCAGAAGGAGGCAATGCTGGAGGAGGAGGGTGCTCAAAGGCTAGACGCTAGCCAAAAAGGGTTGAAAAGCCCATGTCTTGCCTGCAACTGTCTAGGGTTCCTAAGGGACGCTGAGGCCTTTTTAGGCCACGACTAGGCCAAATTAGGCCATAAACCCTCAATGCAACATTTAGGAGAGGAGGCTGAGGTCTATAGGGCTCACGACCTGCCCTAAAAGGGTCGAAAAGGGATGACACAAAGGTCAAGATGCTGATGCTGGCCTTAGAGAGGTCGGATCTAGTCCTGAGACGATCAAAAGCTGAAAACCTTGTCCCCGAATTTTTTTCACTCGCGGATCTGAATTTTGCTGCAAAAATCTTCAGTGGGTAGCCCTGCAAAATTTCCTAGAGACTAGATCTTACCCCCAAAGGCGTAGATCTAGCTCTATTTCAACTTAATTCCTTCATCCAACTTTGCAAAAATGAAAAATACAACACCCAAACCCAAAATATATACAAAATTCTTAAAACCCCAACCCAAGTTAGCAAAAATAATTTACAAAACTATTCACAAAATTACAAAATATACAAGCGTTTTAAAATTTGAATTTTTTGAGAAAATATTTGATGGCTTTTTCCCTTGAAAAATGGCTAAAAATGCTTTAGAAAACCCATGCACACTATAGCCTTAGCGAAGATTTAGTCCACCATACAAATACTTAAAATCCAAGCAAAATGATCCTTGGTTGCAGTTTGTGAACTTGGAGACCAAGGACTGAAGTACTTGCAAACACTATGTATTATCTCAAAATAATCATATATAAACATAGCATTAGAAGCCCGTAGTCAGTACATACCACAAATCAATGAACAAGTACACCTCGAGTTGCACCCCAAAGTCTTTATTATGGTAGAAAAATAGTTCTCAACAGGACAATAATTTACACAAATGCTTCAACAACAATTTCCTAGCCAGAAATCAGATGGTTAGAGACTCAACTGACTCTGATTTATAAATAAATCCTCAAGTGGAAAAATAATGGTTAGTTTCTTTGATCCTTGTCAAAATAATCTCGACGGTAAAATAATACTTGATCATCTTTTAGTCTTAGCCGTTGAAATAATTATTTTTGTGAAAAATTCGAATTTTTCTTTTGATCCATTTTTAATTAGCTCAAAATAATTAATTTTGAGCTAATTTCCTAAAAATTTTGACTTTGACTTAACCACCAAGGTCCAAGGGTCCGATTTTTCTTGAAATATACAATATTCCCTTTGTGGAAGACCTCTAAAGATTGATTCCTTTAAGACCCACAAATTTTTCCACTTGGAGAATTATTTTTCATAAGACATTTTAATTTTGACTCTAATTATAAAAATTTCTGGTTTAGGATTTAATTTTATTTTGCCAGAAAAATTAATTAAATTATACATGAGGGAATTTAATTATTTTTCCACCCTCTAATACATAAGATTTTACATTTACAACCCTTAAAGGGGGAATGCACATTTGGTTAGACCTTAAAGGCACATACCCAATTCTTTGACACAGTATGATCTAATAGATCGAGTGATTTGTAATAAAATAATATAGCCAAATAGCATAAATTATTCATTTCCAAATCATTTTTACATCAGACTCGACTAAAACACTAGGACTCACTTAAGATTTCAACGAAGAATTCCACCCTAGCTTTGGGGTGAGGTTGGAGGGAAAAACTATGCGGACCATTTGTGTTTAAAAACACACGAGTCAGTGAGATGAAAAACTTGCTAGAATGTGATCAAATATGCTCTTACAAGGTGTTGTTAGGGTGTCGAGTCAAATTTTTGTCATTTCAGTGAGTCTTCAAATAAAAATTTGGTCACTGGCTGTTGATGTCTAGGTCACTGCGGCTCCCTTCACTTACTCATGGTCTTCATCACTCATCATGGTCATTGTCTTCTTCGAGGTATCATATCTTCATTTAAGTGTCTTGGGTCATGAAATGGTTAAATTCCTCATTTTGGGTCATGGTCTAGGGTTTCACTCCATGTGTCATCATGATACCATATGTCAAAACAAAAATATGTTCATAATGTGATTTAGTGGGCAAAGGGAGTTAGCAGCTTAGGGAAAGCAAAATAAAGGTAAAGGTAATGTTTTATTTCAAATAAGACAATGCTGCAGTACACTACCTCATCTCATCATTTCTCATAGGGACAATTTTGTTCAAATTATGTTTCTGACCAAATGGAGAAGAATTTTACAAAAGTGAAAGAGGTTTTTGTCAATGATAGGCCAAGGAACAAAAACCTCCTTCAGTTTATGCACAGGGGTTATAACTTGAGAGAAATTCCCAAACTACACTTGCTACAGGAGAGTTGCTGCACTTCTAGATAGTTTGACGTCAAGACAGTTTTGCAGGGGTTTGGAGCAGGTGTTGGTAGTGCTTAAGGACTCTATTGTGTAGCAAACATCCTAAGATTTCCAATGGTACCTTCAAATTGTGATTTGGATTAGTGGAAGGCATCCAAAAGTGCTCTGCAAGTTGGCGTTGCGCTTTTGTCAGAGACACCTTGGGTTTTTGGAGTGACCTTGGGAAAATCAATTTTTCTCCCTGTTGGAGTGTCCAAATTACATGCTTGAGGAGTCCATCTTGTAGAAGACTTCAAGAGCTTTCCAACGAGCTATCAAGTTTGCAATTTGGAGTAGTTTAAGGCCTCCAAATGTGTTTTGGAAGACAGGCGTTGTGATTTTGGAGACTGTACTGCGCTTTTGAAGGTGGCGTTGTGCTTCCAGACACTGCGTTGCACTTTGGTGCTGCGCTTCCAAACACTGCGCTACGCTTGTGCCAGAGCAGCCCGAAACTCTTCCAAACTCAACCAAATTTGATTTTGAAGCTTGCAAACTTTCTTGCTACCCTAAGCTTGTTCACAAGTAAGCATGACTCTTTTGCTTTGGCAAGATGAATTCAAATGCAAGTTCTCTTCATCTAGGGTTTAGGTGAAATTTTCATGCTGCAAGCTAGTGTAACTGATGGTTTGGTTAGTTTTGATATTGAAAACATGTAAATCTTCCACCTCACACCTCTGTACATGTTTAAAACACACTTTGATTCACTAAATAACCTATCAATCCTCAGATTGCCCTACCTTTACCTAAACCCTAGCTCATACCTAGCATTTTGGGCAGATTTCCTAACAACACTGTTTCTAAATTTCTCCTACTCATCTCTCTCTCATTTCACTCCATTCAAACTTCCTAGGTTTTCTACCACCCTTATCCATCTCCCAAATTTCCCTTATCATCATCTCCCTTCCCTAACTCCCTCATTTCATCATTTCCTTCCTTGAGCAAGAAAACAATCAGCTTAAGGCCAAACAACTCATCATGGAGAAAGAGCAATCCAAGGTGTTTCAGCAAGGAGACAAAGGTAAAG
The DNA here is from genome assembly GCA_031772625.1 of Pinus tabuliformis. Taxonomy (NCBI): domain Eukaryota; kingdom Viridiplantae; phylum Streptophyta; class Pinopsida; order Pinales; family Pinaceae; genus Pinus; species Pinus tabuliformis. The sequence goes on along the minus strand of CM062817.1, from coordinate 1,043,208,799 downwards.
CAGTGTTGGAGCCTGGTGAACATGAGGAACTTGAAAAACAAGTTGGAAAAAGAAAGCCAAGGACCAAGGGATTCAAAAAGGCATTGAAGGAGGAGAAAGGACACAATTTGCTAGATGAAGACCTAGACATGGAGGACAAAATTGCCTTGGAGATTAATGAGGACAGAGAGTATTGGCTAGATAAGGTCAGTTACCACTTGGACAAACTTATTGACAAAGAAAACAGAGATAACCAACTACTAATGCACATGGCACATCATTATCAAACCAGAAACATGATATGTAACATCAAGCTCTAGCAGTTGAAAAACAAGCTAAAGGAAACCCTAAACGACAAAAATGAGAGCGGTAACTTGGAGATGCTTGCTGAAGCATCTGTGAGGGCTTGACATACATAATTTTGCAGCTCATGACCAATTTTGAAGAATTTCTAAGCATTTTTGGTTTTTTGACTATTTTGGTGCCAAATTCAGAAAATTAACTAGTCACAGAAGCGTAGCACCTTGGCGTTGCGCTTTTTCCTCAAGCCCCCAAATGACAAATGGTTTGCAGTTTTGGAAAGCTCATGGCCTCCTCTCAAAACCCATTTCATTAGATTTCTTAGAGAGGGCCCAAATTTTGAGAAAAAGGAGAAAAAGGGGTCAAAAATCAACATTATGTCCCTCTTTTTGACAGGGGCTGCACTTCTGGAGACACCTTGGGAGAATGAGTTTTTGAAGGCCTTCCCATGGGTCATTTTAAAAAATTCAAGGTGTTCTGGAAACTAGACAGGTAAGGCTAGTGGACCGTTCTCTCAGATCTCAATTTGGACTTCAGAAAGGCACCTTAAAGTGGGTTCAAAGTCGGGGCTGCGCTTCTGCAAATTTCTGTGTTTTTCATTTTAAATTTCATTGTGTAATTTCCTAGTTTTCAGTTTGACTTGGTAAAAGTCAAAACTCATGATGTAATTGAAGCTAGCTCGAGGTTAGATGATGTAATCATGAGTAAATAGACATGATATGTTATTTTTATGGGTTATTAGGCCTCATTAAGGAAGCAAAATCCAAAACAAAGTCTAAAAGAAGTGTTTGTATTTGACCTTCTCACTCTCACATGTTGGTTGAGAGAATCTAGGAAACAGTTCCACTACCTAGGAATTTGACTCCTGAAGGTGAAGAAGTGGTTCAGTTGAATCTATATGTATCATTTCTCATTCAGAGAAAATGGTTGGAATTTTGTGAAGTCTTGTATGTTTATGTTCTCTTCAGTTAATACATGAGCAGTTGTAGCTATATTTCAGGAACTCTATTTCAATGAGTCTATGGTGTTTGTTTTCTCTTTATCAGTGTTTAATGGATAAATCATCTCTCCTTACATGCTTTATCTTCTTCTTATGAATTTCCTTGCAGTTATATAGACAAGAATCTTGAATTTAAGTTCTATTTATGTGGAATTGATACTTGTGTTTCCTTTTTTCTAAAGCTAATGAATTCATGCTTTGACATGCTCATTAGTTTCTTTTACGCTCACAAATCTATACTACATTGACAAACACTCCAATTGCACCATAACACACTGATATCTAGCTCTTATTTATACTTGTCTCTGTATACTTGAATCCTAGACCTAATTACCTGCTCTAAATCCTAGTCCAACAAACCTAAAAAACCTAAATTCACAAATACTCGGAACAAACTTATATATCTAGTCTAAAACTTGTTTCTTTTCATATATTCATTGACAAATACTTTGAGAGATCCCTCTCTGGTTTAGTAGGGCTAGCTACTGAGCTGAAAGTGGTTCGAGGTTACCTCTTTCGATCTCTTGCTCAGCCTAGGAAAGTGTAGGGGATAACAGAATGAAACTTTTTCACCAAGATAGTAGGCTTACCTAGGTTGTTACATATACTCAAGGTCTTACTAGGATTGTTTACATTACATAACTTGCAGAATGGGTTTACTGATAGATGATCTGATCCTTCGAAAAATTTGGTCCTTCAACGTCCTTGGAACTTCGACAAATTGAGTGCAACACGTCTCTCGTCGTCCTATAATGTGTCACGAAGCCAAAGTAGCCTCTTCCTGGCAGGAGGATCACATGCAGGAGGATCTATGGGGTCCATGGGCCCCATGAGATCATCAACAATGTCTCTCTCGGATTCAGGCATGGAAGGACCATCTAAAATGCCATGTCATCATTCTTCTTTTTAGGAGGAGGAGGCAGAGGAATGTCCCTTGCTTTCCCAAGGGCAACATCTTCATTGAACGTTACATCCATACTAATTTCAACCTTCCTTTGACCAAGATTATATATTCTAAATGCTTTAGAATCTTCACAATATCCAACAAACGTACCTTTTCTCCTTGTGATTTCCAACTTGTTCCTTTTGTCCTTAGGCACTTGGAAATATATAGGGCAACCAAAGATACATAGATGGCCAACATCGGACTTGGCACCTGTAAATACTTCTTCGGGAGTCTTGTTGTCCAATGCTTGATGAGGCACCCTATTTTGAACATAAACTGCAACATTCGTTGCTTCTCCCCAAAGGAACTTCGACAACTTTTGATCATGGAGCATGGCATGAGCAACTTCTACAATAGACTTGTTCTTTCTTTTAGATACTCTATTTTGTTTGGGATTATAGGGCACAATCGCCTTTTTCTTGGTACCTTTCTTCTTGCAAACATTGATGAACTCATTTGAGATATATTCACCATTGTTTTCTGACTAGAAGATTTTAGTTTTCTTCCCTGTTTGATTTTCGACCAAAGCTTTGAACTCTTTCAACATTTCAAAGTTTTCATCTTTGTGCTTTAAGTAATATATCCACATCTTCCTTGAGAAATCATCAATGAAGGTGATGTAGTAGAGATGGCCACCAATAGAATGTACGAGCATTGGTCCACATATGTCAGAATGAATGAGTTGGAGGATGTCATTCGTCTTATTCTTGCTAGAGGGGAATGGTCCCCTTGTCTTCTTTCCATTGGCACAACCTGGACATACTCCATCATGTTGGGCTTGAACATCAAGAATTTTAGAGACTAACTTCTTCAATTTCGGAAGAGCATCATAATGTAGATGGGCCAATCTTCAGTGCCATAGCTCGCTTAGATGATTAGTATCATGGACCAATGCTAGAAGAGGTCTTCCATTGACTCTATAGAGTCCTTAAAATCTTGATCCCAATGTGAATGCATTTCTCATAGAAGATCCAACAGGCCAAGTAAGAACCTTTCCCTTGATGAAGGCAACACAAATATTGATACCAAAGTCTTCTTTAACCCCGACACATACTTCACATCATGGAGCAAGACAGATTCCCCGGAATCCAAATGAAATTTGACAGATCCAAAGCCTTTAACGGGATGAGTGGAGTTATCTCCAAGAATAATCTTCAAATATGACTCCCTCTCTACCAAATTAGAGAGAACTTTATACCTAGAGAAATGATGAGTGGCCCCATTATCAACCAACCATCCCACAAATCCGGAGGAGAGGAACCAGTGGGAGTAGAAATGCTAATATATTCAGATTGATTGGCAACATTACTTTCATACTTGGAATATCTTGACTTTTTTTGAGGACGATGATCTTCTTCATGATCATTTGGAGCATCTCTTCTGTTATGATCATTCCTTCGGTCATCTCTGCGTCTTCGTTCATTAAACCTGTTATTGTTGCTTCTAGTGTTGTAGCATGGACCATTGTTTTTCTCAGGGCAATCTCGAGCATAGTGACCTTTCTTGTGACAATTGTAACATTCAAGGTGAGATGATTCTCTTTCATTCCTTCTCTTTGAATTTCGCGGTGGAGGCTTCCTTGAATTTGATGGACTTCCTTTTTCTTTCTTTTTCTTGTTATGAGTGATGAATGTAGTGGGCTCTCCTTCTTCATGCTTTTGTAGCTTGCCCCTTGATATCATACTTGATTCTTCTTGAGTGAGATTTCCAACAATCTTATCAAATGACGAGAAACTATTGTTGTTTCTTATAGCAGTAATGAAGGTTTCCCAAATAGGAGGGAGACCTCTAAGGGTTACAATCACCAATTCCCCGTCAGGAACAATTTCCTCAACTCTCTGCAGTTGATATTTAAGACATGATATCCTCATAATGTAGGATTGCACAGATTCTCCTTTATTCATCTTCATATTTTTGGGTTGATTTTTCAAAAAGAGGTTTTCATTCAAATTATTGACTTCATACATGCTAGCTAGCTTATCATACATATCCTTAGGCTTCTTCAAATTTCCAACATATGCAAGTAAATTATCTTGTAAAGTATCAACTATAATTTTCTTTGCTTTTAACTCACCTTTTTTGTACTTGTTCTTGGCAGCGAAATAAGCATTTTTCGAAGGCTCAGGTACCTTTCCTTGAATGTATTCCAAAACAACATTGTTATCAACTATTATTTCCAACTTGATTTTCCATGCAACAATGTTAGATGAATCACCCAACTTCTCATTTTCCTTGAAGAAAGAGGAAGACATCTTGACCTGATTAGACAGGTTCCTTCAACTTTTCCAAAGATGATTGCTTCAACTCTTGTCTCCTTTTGGACTTGTCCTTCACGTTAGCTCTGATACCATGTTAAATTTTCACATTGCTTCTAGATTGTTTCAATTACTTTATCTCAATTCATTTATTCAACAATCTTTTAAATAACAATGAATAATTCCAATCATCAATAGTAATTGAAGATAGAACAGTGAATGCAATGACAAAGGAGACAATCAACACATCAATAAGAAACACCAGATTTTGGTCACTGACCAGGGAAAAACTCACTACGGGGAAAACCCTTTGAAATTCTTCTTCTTATTAGATTGTCATAAAATGTTCAACAGAGAGTACAATGTGCCAATAGAAAATCACCCAACAGAATTAACCCAACAATATTCAAAAATATATTCCTAACGCCAATATTGATCATAGACAACTTCTTTTATCTGCGGTCAACTGTCAAATTGTGACCCTAGAACCCAACCGCATGGAGGGAGAGTTATGCGTTCAGTTGAGAGCTTCCAACCGCATGGATGAGCATGCGTGCTTGCGGTTGTAACCGAAATTTTCTTGTGTCAAGTCTACGGTTGAAACCAAAACCTTAAACACACGAACGAGCTTCGGACCCCACAATTGCGGACCCATAAGAACCAATCTCTGTCATCCAGCCTTAGACCTATGCGAACCAATCAATGAAGAAGAGGAGAAGAAGATGCTTGGTGGTGTCCTGTTGACGGTGCTGGATGCTGACAACATGTAAGGGGATCTCCCCAATGTGAAGTCCCAATTAGACCTCACACCATTTGGTGTAGGAGTCCCATTCGACTATATAGTCTAGCCACCATTGGAAAGGTTTCAAAGATATGCCTTGGTTACAATCACACACAAGAGATTGCAACACCTCTTTAGGTCAACAAGTATGTAAGTTTTGTGAGACACCTGATGTAAGGTGCACGAGGGAACTTCTATGGCTGGTAAAGGAAAAGAGCCTCTAGTTAGAAAAGTAATAGTACTATCCTAAAAGGGGACCCAGGAAGGAAGAGAAAGGCTTGTTGATTACCTGCAAATTAGTCCACATAATAAACAACAATCATGAAAACATAACACCACTTATTCAACAATGACCATGGCTAAGCAATGAAGTAGTTCATTAAACTTATTATGTAGTTAAAACAACATATAACATAAACATAAGAATATTAGTCCTACTATATCTACGATACATGTATGAAGAAGTGTTGGCTCATAGAGCTTCTGATTATGAATGAAAGATCCTAAGTACATTGTTACATAAATGAAACACTAGATCTAGTGGTGGAACGTGAAGCCACAACTTGCTTCTCCAAAGAATGATCTATCTCCTATGCACTACAAGAGAAGCCAAGGTAAGACTCCAAGAATCCAAGCCTTTAGCTTGAGTTATGAGGAGTTATATATAACTAATGACAATTACCTTTGAGCTTCCTCCTGACTCTTTAACTTCTATGACTGTTCATATTCTATACATGACTCTTTACATTCCATATGTGGCTATTCACATTCCACATTTGTCTTTTGGACTTCATTACATACCATTTATTACAAAAGACAAATTACATATTAGACGGTGGCTAAATTAGACAAAACTGATAATGGGACAAAGCCTTATCAAATTGACAAATCATTTGCTTCCTTATGGAGCTCATTTGTAATGTATGGGTGCCATGCTCTGAACTCTGTTGAGATGACTTTGACCCGAACTAGCAAGTCCCCTGCATAACGCATCTTCACCTCCAGTGCCTCCATTAGTATAGCCTTGGAGCTTGATTGTACATTATTCCACAACCATGAGAGTTTCATGTGAGCTTGACTAGTGCAATGACATACTATAGAATAATGTCTTTGGTGATCTGTAAGCCTTCTGTTTTATTGCTTGCTTGATCTGTTCTATGTACTGCCTGATCTCCTGGAAGATGATTTCCCTGCCTTAGAATTCTTCAAGTGATCCTATTGAGCGCATCCCATGTTTTTGTGCTAGAGACTCGAAATCGTTTTGTAGTCGATTATAAATGGCAATAGTGCTAATCGACTATTCTCCGAGACATATGTAGTTATGATGGTGGAGTTTCAGCTGAACTTTGTTTATCTCATCGACAATCTTGTCTTTTCTTTCCAAATGTTGCGGATCATCCAGATACTTGGCAACCCACTCTTAAAGTTGGTCAGTCGCTCTGTTTGCCACTTTCAGGAGTTTTACCACTTCTTGTGCTTTCTTCTGAATGCCAACAAGAGGAGCCACCACTTGTTGTAGAAGGATCAACTCATCATATCATAGTGCCATGGTGTCCTCCATTGGCCCCAGTTCCTCCTGCATGGTTGATTGCCATTCTACCATGCTGAAGCTCTATGAAGATAACCGTTTGTTCTCCGTAGCAAGGTGTTTCCCTTGTTGCTTCACTGCAACTAACTCTCTTCTTAATCTAGCATTCTCATTCAACAAATATTCAGAGTTGTCCTGTGCTATTGTCGTAAAAGCAACATTTGCCGCCATGATTGCCATGGGATTCCTTTTGGTATTGGCAGTTATCACCTTCTCTGTAGATATCGAGATTGGATTCTAAGGATCATTTGGGAAGTATCTAAGCCTCTGCTGCACGATCCTCTTCTTGAGCTGATCAATCGTGACACTGCACACGTCCATGATGCTATCTGTAGGTGGAGGTGTGATTCCCATTTCTCCAAATGGAAGATGACCACCCATGAGAGGAGGTTCTTTTGGAGAACCTGGTTCATCATCCATGGGTTGGATGGTATCCTCCTCCTCCAACTCTTCTTCTATCTCTCGAGTCAACTGTTTTTCTTCTAGTCTCTGTGCTGCTTCTTCCTCCTGGGACTGCCTTTGCTGTTCTTCTTCTATTCTTCTCCTTTCCTCTTCTTCTTCCTGTTGCTTCCTAAGAAACTCATCTTGCTTCCTCTTCTCCTCTTCTTCTACTTCTATCCTTTCTTATTTTGCTTCAATAGCTCATGTGCTCAAAGGATCAAATTTCCATTTCCTACTGCTTTCTTCTGTCAAATCATACTTGATCCTCTTCCTAGGAGCTACACTCTTTGTTTGAGGGGTTATCTATTCTGCCTCCTATACTTGCATATTTTGAGCTGGTGGATCTTGGGGTGAGTTGGTCTCCATCCTTGGATGTGTCTTCCTAATTGCATTGTACCAGTTCTTCACATCCTCATCTTTTGCGGTAGACATTGGTGTATATCCCCAATTGAAACCGATCCTTTCACAATGCTCCCTACACACTCTCTTGGGATCATATCCATGAAAGTCTTTAGTTGCAAAGTGTAAGCGATCCAACTCTTGTATTTTTGCAGTTGCCACCTTGTGGCTCTATAACTCATATAGTCCGATCCTCAAAGGGAAGGTGGGCCAAGGGGCTTTCTTCCTCTTGTGAAAAACTCATGACAATCCCTTGTCCAATTGATGTGCTACTTCTAGCATGACCACCTTATTGGTCACATATCGTGGCATGGATGAAGGGGGATTTGTCATCCAAAACATCGAATGTATGTGCCTCAGGCACTGCAAATCAATCTACGATATACTGTAGTGGCTCCTTCACCTGATTGGTCATGCAACTCAAATATCATGTGGATATAACTACAAAGAAGTGCTCAACCGATCTATCATATGTGCCTTCGAAGCTTGATTCTGACAACACTTTGCAGTGGAAGTAAACTGGAAACTTGTTCTGAGGGGTCCAGTTCCAGTAAACTGTCGGGAAAGCATATTGTGCACAGATTCCATCTAAAAGAAATGCAAACATATAGAATTCCTGTGCCTAATTTACCTTCAAAGATGCTTTCGCTTGCCCCACATGACGCTGCAACTCAAATGACAATAGATTTGCCCAATTGAAGACTTTACCACGAGTAACCACCATGTTAAGCATATATATCCAGTTCTCCTCAAATACCCCAGCGTTCTTCCATCCATGCAACCGATAACACATAACTATCAAATATCGATATACGTCTCTGAGAATCCTGTCGAGTACATTGCGGATGGGTGGCGTTGAAACTTAGTAGGTTCTAGACACCAATATTTAAAGATGTCACTTGTGTCGAGGTCGGCCCATTTGGTGTAAAAGTCATTATTTGCATATTTTGTGGGCCTAAGCATCTTGTAGTAAGCCTGCATGTCTTCTCCATAATAGGTGGCAAGCTGACCATCGATTTTGCTGCGAAGCATGAAATGAGAATCATCCATGTGTTTAATGATCCACTCAATCACTTTTGCGCAAGGGATGACCAGGAATTTGCATGCGATCTTGTGTCCTACATCGGTTAATATTGATGTAATCTTGCAAAGCCCTCCAAGTTCTCAGAACATTGTTTTTGCGTGAATGTATCTTTTATGTTGCCCCATGTGACCTCAGATGACTTATCAATGAAGCATTGTGTGTCTGCATATATGGGAATGTTGGCTTTGTTACTTCAATTGCTTCGTCAGTGCTTGCCTCTGAAGCTTCTTTGGAGGCCACTTTACATGTAGTGGGAGGCATGGCTCCAACAAATGATGAACGAGTGACAATACGTGCAACTCGAACCCCTGTTTGTGGAAGCACACTCATGGCGACAAGATTAGCTTTATGAAATCCTAACTATGCAACAATATCTTAGCAAATCATATTCAAAGAGCCATTAGATGTAACTGAGAATGTAAATCTATCAATAACAGCACATAGCTACCTGCATGGGCAGAAAATCTACATGCAAACAAGGAGGGCGCACTTTGAAAGCACGAAGGGGGTCTAAGGGTCATTCAGGGCTTTGTAGTGTGCTCATACGCTCAAGCAGGAGTAGGAAAGCCTCAAGGGTGCACTTCGAAGAGACGAAGGAATGAGTCTTCAGGCCTTCAGGCCTTCATGGTGTGTCATGTGCTCAAGGAGACAGAGAGGGCACAATGGGGCACTTCGAAGAGGCGAAGGAATGAAGCTTCGGGCCTTCAGGCCTTCAAGGTGCGTTCATGTGCTCAAGGATAAGGAGGGCGCAATTCAAGCCTTCGGGGTGCGCTCAAGGAGGGTGCATTTCTTTGTGACGAAGGAGTGCACTCAAGAGGCAAACTTGTCTTTTTTGGGCGCAATTTTTAGAGCTGATCGGGCTTCAGGTTCTAGAAGTGTGCTTTGCCAGAGGAAAGTTCAATGACAAGTCTAACAACAAGATTGCATGATGGAAATAAGGAGAAGATAGATCTTTAAGCTTTTATGGATGCTGTCACAATCATGATTAGAATGTGAAGAGATAAGGAACATGCAGAGTTCAGCTTGCGACAACAAAATTAACTATGTTGCACTGGTTTTGGGGACTGGGGGAACGACAGGGATGCGGGGACGAGTCCCAAATTTTTAGGGGACAGTGGGCTGGGGACGACAATTATATATATATATATATATATATATAACATTTGTAGTTGTTTCAAGCTTGTAAGCATAACAAGCTATACTTTATAGTATTAAGCACAACCCTTACACTCGCAAATTAAAATCTCAAACAATTTAAAAAAGGGTCGAATGACATTCCATTATTGGCCACTAGACATGAGCTTTAGCTTTAGGAAACTTAAGTGTAACTACTTTAATTTTTATATAAGGTCCATGAACAATCTATCACATAGAACTGTCTTTATAGCAGTTTTTTTCCTCGTATTGTTATAGCCCATGAACCTTCTTATAATGAGGTCCTCCACTTTCATGATATTTTTCCAGTTGCTCTTTTCTTTTGAAAACTATAACTCCTAGTCTTGTAGGAAATTTCTATGTTTTGGAGGCCCGATAGAGACGTTGCCTGACTACATAGTCTTCTTATATTTGAGGGAAGGGATTTTTCTTTTTTTAATCTGAGACATTGGGTGCAATAGGTTTTATGATCTCGTCAAAGAGATGCTTTTTTTATTGGGTTGGCTGAAATGTATCTGGAAAAATTTCCATTCAAGCGTTGAAAGAGAGGGTCACCCTTTACAAAGTCAGGACTGAGAGGCCCTTCATTACATTATTCCATTCTGGAATACTCATCCTGTCTTTCATTTCCTGTGTTTTAGATGATGTGAAAGTTAGATGATGAAAGAGTTTTCTTTGTAAACTCATTTGGGGTCAACCATAAAAGTGGTTTCAAAAAACATAGAACTCACAGGATCTTTTCTGCTGATTTTCTTTGTATTGGCTATTGCCTACAATCAAACCCCCTTTTCATGAACTATTAATAATCATCTTAATAGGGATTTTCATAGTAGGAACAGATGTTCTTTTATATAATATCTGGGAAGCAAAACTTGCAAAACTGATTGGAGAATTTTGTATTGCTTATAGCATTGGTTGCTGTAGATTTGTTGAGTTCAGAGAGAGTGAGAGAATCATTAATCTCATTGCATGACCAGAAATGGTAAAAACTTCTTTTCTCTCATGGTTCTCTGAAACATGGATCAGACAACCTCCTTGTGCATGACTCCAAATATGTGTTCTTGTGCACCACATTATTCATCCTCGAGGAGGATTTTTCTTTTCCCCACTGCCTTGTGCATGTATGTCTTCCTTTCTGATGGAGCATGCCCCTCTGACCTGCGCACACACAACATGACTAAACACACAAGTCATCAAGTTCTTTTTTGGTGTGTGACCTGTATAATGGATAGGCTGTTACTTTGGGTAGATGCTTGTTAATCAATGGAAATGCCTGACTGGATGAATTTATAGTCACAATGCGTGCATGGATAAAACTGATTTCAATATAGGTTTTCATTTACCGTTCCTGTGGTAGGTTTTAGCTTGTTCTCTCTTTAGTTGACCATTCACATGCTATTCATGTCTGTTGCAAGGAACCAGGGAAAATGCAGAAAATATTTTTCTTATAAACTAGTTTGTTTCTCTGGGATTTTAATGAATGACTTTTTTGACTTTATTGCAGTGTTCACCGGATTATGGATATGGGTCAAATGGATTTCCAGCATGGGGTATACGACCAAATTCTGTTTTGGTTTTTGAGATTGAAGTTTTGAGTGTAAACTAGAGTACTATATCATTATAGAATATATGATATATAAGATATAAGATATTGGCAGCAAACTATTTGACAGGTTATTTAATAAAGTGTGCTACATTTTCATTGTATTTTGATTAAGATTTCTAAGGTATGATGGATGGTGTTTGTAGTAACGTGTTCAGAGTCATACCCTTGTGGTTTTCATTTATGATTGTTTTCAGTTATTAATTGCCATTGTAATGTGCCGTATAATGCCTCCTTTTCTTTTTGAAAATGGATGGAAACAGTATATAGCTATATTGGTAATTCATATCATTAATGCCAAGAGACATGCCATCAATAATTATCAAATATAATATTCGACTTGATATTCAGCATTCTTCATATAAAGCATCACACCATGTTAAGTCAAGTCATTTTGCACTCAAACGCATTTTTGGCAACTGCATTCACAGGATAGCTATGAATTATCATGTTGAACTTAATTGGTGGGACAGATTAAAGAAATTGTCAGCATGAGAGAGATATTACTTATAAGCCATTTCTTTTGGTGTTTTAATGCCGAATCTTGATTAGTTTCTGGGACAAGATGTTAACAATGATTACACTGACATGGAAAATATGCATAATTCTCCCTTAATTTTTTTATATGAGGCTACAAATAAGCATGTTTAGATGAAGTTCAAAAGATATCCATGTTAGGAGCACTATTTGATAAAGTATACTGCACTGCCTGATGACTTAACAAATTGCTTTTTATCAAACCATGGAAATGCATTCAATCAAACCTACTCGTAGGCATCTGTGTAGTTATTTAGATATATATTTTTTTTAAACACAACTTATTATATTTATTTAGATTCTTTTTGAAAAATTCAGCTTATATTAACAAAATAATAGTACAAGAAGGGTACACACGGATATCTACCAAATTTGTAAGAGAAAGACGTTCAAGTAAGATCCTCTTTTGGGGGTCTTTTGGGCCACAGGAGAAAGACCAATGAAACCTTCATCACCCCGGAAAGTTGTTCTATGGGATCTTACAAAAAAAGTCTTTGGCTCCACTTGTCCCTAACAAAATTTCAGCCTTCACGTGCAGAGTTGTAATCCCAAAATAACATTGAATAGTTTCAATATATGTACAATGATGGCATGCATCATCTGTGAAACCCATGCGGGATAAGCACTTATTAGAAGGAAGTTCTGGATATACTATAAGACAAGCAAAACTCTGCATTTTAAAAGAGACTGTATGACCCCACAGTGTGGAGTTGATTTATCCATTTTTCTTCTGCATCACCAAGACTACACTGCCTATTGAAATTTTCTGGAAAAGAGAAAGGGACTTGAAGGTTTGATATAAACATTTGGGATTATAAATCTAGATAAGCTTATGACAATCTTATAATTCGAGGGAGGTTTCTCATGTCTGTAAGCTATCGCCCCAATCTGTCCTGGGGTATATAGATTGAGGTTTCAAATAACAGACAGTCTCCCCATCTTTGATGTGTTCCCAAGGTCTATTTAGCCAAAGGGGTTCTATCTTCAACACCAATAAATTCAAAATTGGGCTTTGAATCATTCACTACTGCCTCATGCACGATATGAAATTCATCTAAGCGTTACTGAGTTTCATGAACTGAATCCCATACTTCCTAGGAGCAATATGTGAAGTGATTATTGATCACATCCCCTCCCCCTGGAGTAGAAATACCTCTAATCCAGCCCTGAGCTGTGACAACATCCAAAATATATCCTAGAGCATCGACAAATAAAACATGAAGAATGGGTGCAAAAATCTTTGTATGATGGATTGTGTAAGTGATTTTATCCGACATCACACCATCCATTGAGACAAACTCTGACGGATTAGAGAATAGTCTCCACCATGCAAATAAAGCATTGACCAAACCTGAGCTGGGGTAGCATAGTAGTGATAAATGACCAAATCCACTGTCACATGCTTTGAATAAAAAACAATTGTCAGCAAAAGAGTTGGCCTTTCCTTTGCTGACTAGTATACTCGACTCACTCAATACTTTCCCAAGTGTCAAAATGTATTTACCTTTAATAATCCCTTGTCTGTTCTTCTGTAACTACTCACGCCGTGACCCGTTGGATCTTTAAAGCAAGCACCTTAGCTAAAATTCTATATGACATGTTTAGCAAGGTAATTGGATGCCAAACAGTGATAATGTATGTGGTTGGATTTTTGGGAATACGTTTGATCAATCCTTGATTAAAGCAAAACTCTTCTGGATAAATCATATGGCTGTTTTAGGATCGATGTGTTTCGAAGACCATCGATCCTTGATTTTTAAAGTTGTACATTCTCCTAATATTAAAAACTTCCTTGGCCGCACAATATCATATCATGTCGAACAACCTTCCACGTCCTAAAAAATTCACAGAGAAGACCATCGAGCCTGGGGATTTTCCACCATCAAACCGGGGGATTTTCCATCATCTTTCTTAGTGCTTTGAAAAACACTTCAGTGACATCAGTTCTAAGCTTCCTACCAAAATTTACGGATTGTGGGGTCTAATAATGCTTTCATAATGATCCGTCCAGGTCTATCAAGAAAATATTGCCATTTTGGTATGCTATCCTCATGCTTCCAATTCATTGATAACCGTTTAGAATTTTAAAAAGAAAAATCCACTGCTGGCAAAATCTGTGTAGTTTCTTAATAAGTTATGGCCTAGCTATTTTAAACATAGCCCAAGATTTAAGGGAGTAAATAAGCAAGAGTTTTCTGACGATTCTTTTAAAATATAGAGACCCACGGCAAAATAAATAGCTTAGTTGGTTCTACACGGTCAGTGAAACGATGACTTCTGGCTGGTGGCTCGGTCGTGTGTCACCCTTGGAAGAAGCTTTGTATCTCCTAAATCTTCCATATCTGATCCAGCCACTGGTTGTAGTTGCAATATGATTCCGCCGTCATTTCTTTTCCTCATAAAGGTACATCATAACACTTCTATTAAGAGATAGCCCTTTTGTGAGTAGAGTTATTGTTGAATACCACTTTTCACAGTGTTTCCAGTTTGCGGCTGATGTATAACTGTGCATTACAAGTGTAAGGAGTCTTTGGATTCTATTATCCTCCCGCGGGTATCTTTTGGGCGTTTTGGAGAAAACGAGGGATGCCCAATTTTTCCCCCATACCTCCTTCCTTGTATTGAGCCTTTCTTTCTGTCGGATGCATTGCCATTTTCTCACGAATTAGGTCAGGTGCTTTTTTGTAGAGGTTTGAGAATGATTCCTCTCTACATATGCAAACATGTAACAACCTTGTGTTTCTGCTGCTTCCTTCTTTATCGGGTCTACGCATTGGTTGTTGTTGCCGCATGATTCTCTAGAGTCATTCATTTTCCTCATAAATATATCATAACGTTGGTATTAACAGAGAGCCCTCATTGAGTGGGGTTTTGTTGAATAATGATTCTCACATGGAGTTTGCAGATTGCAATTAAGGCATATCCCCTGAAGCCAACTAAGAAATCACTGCAAGTGTATGGAGGTTTTGAATACTATTTTTGTCCAGCGGATACCTTTTGGGCCTTTTGAAGCTAACCAGGGATGTGCAATCTTGTTCCACGCCTCTTTGCTTGTATTGAGCCCTTCTTTCCATCTTTGTCACAGACGCATTGGTATTTTTGAATGAATTGGGTCAGGGTGCCTTATCGTAAAGGCTTGAGAATGATTCCTCTCTACCTCTGCATACTTGTACCTCGCCAATCTGTTGCTTCCTTCTTCGCAAAAAAAAAAAAAAAAAACATTTTAAAGATTACATATATTTGAAATATAAAATATGTAAAAAATATATAAGATTTAATTTGAAGTATGCATTATAGTGAATTTGTGCAGACAAAACAGACAAAGTAAAGGAATCTTAAGAGTTAGCGAAATGATCAAAGAGGAGAGAAAACATAGAAAGTAAAGATGAGAAAATGAACAAATGGAAAAAGGGGGAAAGCTAGCCGTCACCAGCAATAATCCATGGCTGTAAGCTCTTTGTTGTCGGGTTCGCCCTTTGGACGAATGATTTGTTTTTGCTAGTGGGATGAAGGGAATTTGAAAGGGCGACGATGAGAATATTTTGAGCTATATTGGGGTGCTGTGGCTGTGTGATAACATCTTTTCTGATGTTTTCGAAACGCCGGAATTGGTGCAGTGTTGTGGGTGTTTTTTTTGGACGACTCGGGTTGGGATTTCTAGCCCTTTGCTGGTTCGAGCGATTTGGCTCGGGGGTTCCGCTGGCGAGGATTTAGCTGCGGGTTGCGAAGATTGCGTGTGGGTGCGTGCGCTTTGGGTGTGTTGCGACCGTCTGCGTTGGAGGTAAGGTGTTGTTCCCAGGCTTGAATTTGAAAGTTTAAATTTCATTCCAACAGAGCGAGCGTTGCTAGGGTTGAAATATTGTTTAAATTGTTTGTTTAAAAAGGTTGTTTAAAGTTTCAACTGTTACTGCCGAGGGTTGGTTCTCGGGCAGGCAGTCTGGGAAGTGCGAGCTGCTGGGTGCCCCTCCATGAGTTAGGAAATAGATAACACATAGGGAAACTTAGCTGCATGGAAAGTACACCTACATGGTTCAAAAGAGCAAGGCATAAAGTATTTTTGCCGCGCTGGGGGTGGGGAGGTTAAAAAAAGGCAAAGCAATATTATAACGGAAAGGAGAAAAAAAAATTAAATAAATAAATAAAAAGAAATAGACATTGCATTTTACAGATAAAAAATTTAAGAGCACTGTGTATTTAAAAAATTGCATAAAAGAAGACCTATCTTGAAAAAGACTTAATGATGAGCATGATGAAAAGAACTTGATAAATTTTATTGCTGAGTTAGGGGGAGCTTGAATACCCTCCATGAATTCATAAGATGCTGATAATAAAGTTGAAGAAGATTTGAATGTTTTTTTGAAAAATGCAACAAGATATATGAGAAACATCAGGGTAATTGAAGAGCCCTAAGGTTCGTATTAATGTATATATGTATTGAAAGGTTATTGCTAATTGGCGTGGTGTTTGGGCAGAATCTTTCCATGATAAAAGACAATTTTTTGGAAGCATGCTTGACTAATGGATATATATCTAGTTTATAGGTGTAAGCATTTGGGGCCGAGTTCTTGATGCTTGGGAGGACATCTGACGGACTCATGTGTTGATGTCTAGATCTTGAAGTAAAGAGGGTGGCATTGGTCAGAGTTCCGACCTTGGATACACACCTAGAACCTTAAGTTGGTGTTAGAGTGGAAGTTTGATGGTATCTATCGTGGCTGAAGCTTGGAACAGATCTTAGTCCCACCCGGTTAGATACCTTGGTCAAGTAAATAATTCGAAAATGCTACGACATTGTATGATTCGTTATCTTTGTATATCATTCATTTTGAGTTCATCCTTGTACCTATATGTAAAAATTATGAATACCTCCCTAGTTAAGGGGGAATGTTGAAGAACGTAACTAGTGCTAATCTTCATAATTTTATTTGAGTCATAAGAAAGAAAATAAAATTATTTTTATTAACTTATTAAAGCATGTGCTTCATGCTTGGGTCAATGGTCAATAGGTCAAGCCTCCATTGTAGGTTTCTAAAACTTTTGTCGAGTCAAAGAAAGTCATTTGTGTAAGAGATCCTTTTTGGGCTCCTTAAGGTTAAGAAATGAAAAATGTTTTTGTGTCTAGATATCTCCTCTATCAAATTGGTTTCTTCTCAAAAAAGGAGTACAATTCATCCTTCAAAGTTTGCCTCCAAACATAAGATAATCAAGTAGACCTCCATTACAAGCCTACAAGTTGGCTTCAAGTCAAATTGTTCATGTCGGCTCAAATGCACAGTGACCAATAAGTATAAATAGCCTACTATTTTTGTTGATTTGGGGTAACATTGGATGTGCTCTAGCCACGAAAATTTGGTGGAGAGGTTGGGGTACATGAAATTTCCAATACCTAGAAAGGGTTTGGGCAAATTTCAAACAAATCAAGAGATACTAAAATAATTAATATTTTTAAAGGAGTCCCTAAGTCTAAATTTAGGGAAAATAAAATATTAATGTGTATTAATATGAATCTGTGTTAGAATGGTGCAAAAGACATGTATCAAGCTAGATCTAATCTTAGCTGTTGATTAGAGATTTAATCTCGGTCGTTGAGATGTCAACATGAAAAGTATAAGAGGAGGCTTGAGGGTCACTTGGAGAACACATCAGAGTGATCAGTCATTCTATTTTCTAGAGCGGGGTTTGCTAAGAGAGATAGAATCAGTGATCGAAGAGCAACTGAGGTGTATTGAGTACAAAGAAACAAAGAAGGCAGAGATTGTGCTGGGAGAGCAACGCAATAGCCAAGGAGGGTGACGCAGAGGCAGCAAGGGTTCATGCAGGGTCACATGGATGCAGCTAAGTGCTGTGCAGAGCACCAGAGGGGCTAGCGTAGCTGACACAGAGGCTCCCAGTGCTGACGCAGGGCCTCTTGGGGCTGACACAGGGCAATAAGAGCTGATGCAGGGCTAGCGCGAGATAGAGAGGGGTTGACACAGTCCAGTTTGGGTAGACACTGGAGTTGCTGAGGAGCTACCGGAAGGATTTTTTGGGGTTTCAGCCAGGAGATTTCTCTCAAACTGTGAGGTATAGTTGCTAAGGAAATTTTCTGTTGGGTAGGCCAGTTTTGGCACCCAGATTGTACTATGATATTGCTTAATAAGAAAACCCTCAGGTAGCTGCACCGGTTTTGTCGCATTGGTTTTTTCCGGGGACATTGGTCCAAAAATAATGGTGTCATGTGGTATGTTAGTTCTTGTTTTCTTTAGTTGCTGATCTATAATATGTTGAGCATGCATTGGGGTTTGTTTTCAGTATTTACTTTGTAAATAACTTGTTAACGAAAAATAACAAGTAGGTAGGAATAAATCAGAAAAAGTGCATGAAGGGTTTTTAAACTAAGTAAACTTAGAAACTTCAACATTGTATCAAAGTGTGATTGCATATCATGGGGGGACTAAAAACATCAGTCGAGCGGAGCAATAACAGCAAAAAACAAATGTCCCGAGGTGATAGAAGCTGTTTCTAGCAGCGCAGAAGCCAAAAAGTGTGACGCAGAGCCAGCCAGAGCCACACAAAAAAGCTGAGAGCTGCACAGAGCCTTAGAGAGGCGAGCATCACTGATGCAGAGGGCCAGAAGGCTGATGCAGGGCATCCCAGGGCTGACGCAGACCCATTTGGGGTGACGTAGAGCCAGCGTGAGGCAGAGAGGGGCTGACGTAGTTCACAGAGAGGCAGTTGTTGGAGTCTAGAAGGCTGCAGAAATATCGCAGAGTGGAGCTGGTGAGGTACTGTAGTCAGAACAATACCTAACAGAGCAGGGCTGGCGCAGTTGTTCTCGAGGGTTTCTGCCGAGGAACCTAGATCAGCAGTGCAATTGCACAAGACGATCAGAGTAGGGGACATCTCGACAAGTGGCAGAAGGATTTCCAGGAGGGAAATCATGACTTAGAGGGAGTCCAGAAGAGAATTTCCAGACGGAAAGTAGAGACTCAGAGGAGTTGAATAGAGAACTTCCAGGAAGGAAGTAAAGGAGCGTCATGGCACTAACGGGGTAAGAGACCAGGATAGGTAGGACGAAGCATCAAACTTTGCAGTCTGGAAGGCCAAAATCTTATAAGTGCTTGACAAGAATCGTGTCAAGAACTTCGCCTTGAAAGTTATAGCTATCTCAGTCGACCCCAATGATAACTACAAGTACGAAGAGGCGATGGCGAGGGCTAAGTGCATTATCGTTGACGGGCTTAAGGATCATGCGGTACCACATATAACTAAGAAAGAGACGACTGTTGAGATGTGGGAGGCTCTCAAGAACCTGTACTAGCATACTTCTATGTAGAGAAGAATGTTGCTCGAGAACCAGATGAGGTTTTATCAGATGAAGAAGGGTCAATCGATTGACACCTTCCTCGGAGGATTGAATGAGATTTGAGACCAGTTCACTGCTATAGGAGCGACACTAGGTCAGGAGCTTATCGTGAGGACAACCCTAAATGCTGTCTCAGAAGATTGAGAAGTGTTTGTTCAAAATATCTTGGGCAGAGGGACTCTCCTACCTTGGGACGAGATGTGGGCAACTCTTCGCCAGGGAGAGATCAGACGGCAGTTGAAGACAGGGAGCAACAACAAAGGGATCAAAGTTCAGTAGGAGGAGGAGGATGTGGCCCTAGCATCTGAGGGAAAGCAGGAGAAGCGGAAGAAGAAATATCTCTCCAAGATCAAGTGCTTCCACTGTGGGAGATGGGTCATTATGCGACCCAGTGCCCAAGGAAGAAGTGTAAGGGAGAGTCTTCCGAGACTAAGGCAACGCCAGCACGGGCAGAGAAGAAAGTTTTGACAGACAATCACTGTGCCATGAGTGCACATGCACCACTTGAGCAGAAGTGGGGAGACATCGAGCTGTAGTCAGGGGGACTATAGGTGATGAGGGGCAGGATCCTTGAGGTACCCAGCCTCTTGGATTAGACCTTGCTATGGGAGCCTCGAGGAGTAGCAGCACTGGCTTAGTGGGTGGAGATGGATGCAGATGGAGTGACAGAGAGAGCTACAGTGCAGGAGTCCCGAGACAGCGCAGAGTTAGCAGGCTACAACAGTGCGAGAGGCACAGGAGTGTTGCACCAGTGCAGGAAGGCACAAAGAGGTGTGCAATGGTGTGAGATGCATGGAGTTGTTGCAGCAGTGCAGAGGTCAGAGAGGGAGCAGTTGTCAGCGGCAGAGGGAGCTTCAAAATCAGTGGGTGTTTCTAGCCCAACAAGGAGGTCAGTTGGGAGATCAGTTATTTACTTCTCAGTAACTGAGTTGCAATGTAGCAATGGGCAGCACGATGCAACATGATGAGAGGAGGTGCAGTGCAGATGTAGTGCTAGGAGAAAGGACTAGCGACAACACGGATGCCGAGGGCGCTGTTGTATAGATGTAGTAGTGACAGTGGCAGAACCATGGGCAGCAGTACAGGAGGCAGTAGTGCCGAGGATGTTGGGCAAGAAGGCCTAGCATCAACGTAGGTACCAATGCCGGATGATCAAAGTAATACTCAGTGAGGAGTATTGCTAGAGCACAATCCTCGCTAAGAGGGAGTGTTGATTTGGGGTAGCATATGATGTGCTCTAGCCACGAAATGTGGTGGAAAAGTTGGGGTACATGAGATCTCCAATACCTAGAAAGGGTTTGGGCAGATTCTAAATAGATCAGGAGATATTAAAATAATTAATATTTTTAATGGAGTCCCTAAGTCTAAACTTAGAGAAAATAAAATATTAATGTGTATTAATATGAATTTGTGTTAGAATGGTCCAAAAGACACGTATCAAGCCGGATCTAATCTTAGCCGTTGATTAGAGACTTAATCTCAACCGTTGAAATGTCAACATGAAAAGTATAAGAGGAGACTTGAGGGTCACTTGGAGAGCACACCATAGTGAACAATCATTCTATTCTCTAGAGATGGGTTTTCTAAGAGAGATAGAATCAGTGATTGAGAGAGCAACTGAGGGGCATTGAGTACAAAGAAACGGAGAAGGTAGAGATTGTGCCCGGAGAGCAACGCAGCAGCCAAGGAGGGTGACACAGAGCAAGCAAGGGCTCACGCAGGGCCACGCAGAGGCAACGAAGTGTTGCGCAGAGCACTAGAGGGGCCAGCGCAGCTGACACAGAGGCTCCCAAAGCTGACGTAGGGCCTCCTGGGGCTGATGCAGTCTAGTTTGGGCAGATGCTAGAGTTGCAAAGCAGTTTTGTGCTGAGGAGCTATTGGAAGGATTTTCCAGGGTTTTAGCTAGGAGATTTCTCTCAAACTGTGAGGAATAGCTGCTAAGGAAATTCCCTGTTGGGTAGGCTAGTTTCGGCACCCAGATTGTACTTTGATATTGCTTAATAAGAAAACCCTCAAGTCGTTGCATCGGTTTTCCTGAATTGGGTTTTTCCGGGGATATTAGTCCAAAAATAATGGTGTCATGTGGTGTGTTTGTTCTTATTTCTTTTAGTTGCTGATCTGTAATATGTTGAGCATGCACTGGTGTTTATTTTCAGTATTTACTTTGTAAATAACTTGTTAAAGAAAAATAACAATTAGGTAGGAATAAATCATAAAAAGTGCATGGAGGGTTTCTAAACGAAGTAAACTTAGAAACTTCAACAATTTCATCATTTGAAGGAGAGAAGTGAAGGATTCGTTCAAGAAGTAAGAGAAACTATTACAAGATTGAGAAATGGAGAGGAAGCTGAGAATCATAGAAGACTATTATAGAGAGGAAGCCAAAAATGTGAATTGCAGAAACAATTACAGGGAGACTGAAGTTCCTTGTTGCAAATACGATTACAAAAGTGGCCGAGACTATTGCAGAAGGAACGCTGCTATTTTTGAAGCAGGAAGGCCGAGATTTTTGAAGTAGGAGGGTCGAGACTATTGTAGGAGGGGGGTCAAACTTTTGAAGATGAAATAGGAGCCAATAACCCTGATTGCAGAGACAATTGCGAGAGGAACTGGTCTAGTGGTTGGAGTAAGTCTATTTCTTTAGTCAAAGGGTAAAGTGTGTCTAAACTTGATTTAATCTAATAGAGTAGTTGACTGGGCTTTTCCCTTTATAGGGGTTTTTCCCTGGCTGTGTGCGTACATCTTGTGTTCTTGTATTTGTGATCTTCATGTTAGCATTTTTTTGATGAAAGGAACACTAACATAATCAACATATATTTTCATAAGTAAATGTCAAGATAAGAGAAATCAAATTGAAGAATCTAACTCACATAGTGCCCTAGATTTCTCAACAAAGGATAGGTATTAGACCTCATTTGAGTCACACAAGTAATTCGGTCTGTTCAAGAAGTATGAGGAAAATTCAGAGCGAGAAAGAGGTGAAGGATATCGAGGAAAGAAAGGTGATCTATTTGTTTGGCTTGCGCATTAGTTCTTTGTTTGGCAAGCTTGCCCGTATGGGCAAAAAGCTCTCTGTTCAGATTTTGAGCTAGAGAAGGGCAACAAACTGAGTTATAGAGAGAAGCATTGTTGTTTGGGTGGCTGGCCTATCACCTGGTGAGTTGTCTCGATCAAAGGTCTTGGAAGTATTCCTTGAATTTCTATAAGAAGAGAAGTTTTTGGGTTTTTCTCTGTGGAGGGTTTATTCCCTGGCCTAAAGCCTATTTCTGGTGTTCTTGTTTGCATTAAGATATTTTTTATTGGAATTTTCTTGATTATGAACACAAAATAATAATGATGATGATGAACTAACATTATATTATAAGAATTATCAATATAATAAGAGAAAACATTATAAAAGAAACACTAATTCTGTTTGCCCTTGTTTTTTCAACATCTATGGTCATGGAAGATTTGCAATGTAGAAATACAATGCAACACAAAACTAAATCACACACCTGGTAGCCAAGCACTTGGTTGGCTAAAGTTGAGGAGTACTTCGGTGAGTTTTTTTGTGTATATGACTCCAACCCTAGTTAATCATTCAAATTTAGATATGCAAAAGAAAGTGCCTGCAAAACAGAGGAGGGAGGAGAAGTTTGATGCGATAAATAATTAATAAAATAGAAGAAAAATCATACTGGTTCCTTATGCCCAATTAATAGAATAAGAGTTTCTCCTACTTCCCTGCATGAAAAATGACAGTTTATGGTCTTTCACCCAAATACAAACACAATAGTCAAAGAAAGACAAATACTACATTGAATTTTTTTCATAGAAAAATTTGTTATTTCTTATAAAACTTTATGTAACTCCCACTTGGCCAAGAAATACGATACAAATATCAAACAAATTTTGTTGTCTCACCTAAACCCTTACCATTTTGAGCTATTTGCTTCAGATAGTTGTTCCACTTCAACATTTGAATTGAAACTAGTTGTCCTATACATATTCATGAGACTAATGAGGCAAACTTAGATTAAATTTGACCAAATATTAAATTTAATTGCATGAATAAATCATAAATAAAAATACTTGCGTGCATGAATACTTGAATGAGATCCTCCTAGTTTCGAAAATAAATTGTTGGAGTAGTTTAATCTTGGAGCAAAGCTCCCTCACTCGACAAAGAAGCAACGAAGTCAACATTGACTTTGTTGTTTCTTTGCTGGATTGACCGTGTTTTGCTCCAAGATTATCAAATCCTAATTTATTCTCTATTGAATAGGGCCAACAACGTGAAGGTGGAAGCTTTCAGGGAACCTCCCCCCTCACATCAATCTCAATTCCCTAGTACCCAATCTATCTGCTATATAGGAAATAGTTGAAAAAAAGACATTAAGATACATAAAAATAAATAGAAAACATTACTTCATTTATTCGTAAATCCAAAAACATTTCATCTCAATAAATTTAGTCATAAAAAATATGTTTACATAATATGAAACAAGGTCATGTACATAAAGGGACATATAACAATTATTCATTAACATATAACATTGATTCATTCATTCATTAATCATAGACACAAAATACTTCATCTCAAAATTTTTATCATCAAAAATATGTTTTCATAATATGGTATGTGATGTTTCTAATAATATAATTATTATAATCATTTCTTTTTCTTTTTTCTTTATTTTTGATGGCCTGGTCGTGTACTCATGACATTTTCGATGCTACCGCAAGAGGGGTGGATCACCATGATCTAGATTTAAACGAGAACGCAACAAATTACAGAGATAACCATAAATATAGAGATGTAACAAAAATAATACTTCATTTCATTAATGTAAAATACCGAAATATGCTTACAAACAAAAATGGAAATAAACTAGCTTAGGCGATGGTAGCTTATCTTTGAGGAGAGATGTGGCGGCTACATGCCTCTGAACTGTCTTACAATAAGGCTTGAAGGCCTATTTATTGTTGAGAAACAATGGAAAACCCTAAACATCCAAAAACCTAAACTTAGGAGATGAAGCACCAAACTATGGGCCCTGTTTGGGTAAATTGACACATTAACTTCCTGTGGTCGTAACTTTGGCATATGATCTCTATTTGACATGCACAATACCTCATTAGAAATATCTATCTGAGGAATACAACTTTTGGATGAGCAACATCGGTCTATGGACCCATGTTGCTCCCAATTTTCCCAAAAAACGTCGTTTAGGGCCTCAAAACGGCTCCTAAAGTTCAGGACCCGAAAAACTGCTAAAAATAGTAAACTGTGCTACAATTAAGGAAACTGAAAAACCAAAAGAAACAATGGCGGGGGTCCAAGTGGAATTGGCGGGTGGCCACTAATATCCACTTGGATCATTCCTCCCCCCTTAGGAAGCAATGGTCCCCATTGCGTTGAGTTCCTCCATGAGATGAGGAAACTTCTGCTAAACTTGGTTCTTGGTAAGTCACTTGCCCTGGTGAAGGAGTTGGCCTACTTTGACAACTCGATACAGTTGGATATTTTGCTAGAGAGTGTGCTTGATCTGTGTGTCCATGATCTGATCAGTTGTAGTTTGTTCCATGCAATCCAGATTTAACTTTGTTGGTGTGCGTTGTTTTGCAATGTCGGATGTGTCTAGTAATGGTGGAAAGTATGGCCAAAGGCGGTCCACATTGAACAATGGGTGCAGGCCAAGGAATGGGAGAATGCTGAGCTCAAATGCATTGTCTCCCACAACCTTGCTAATGGTGTAAGGAACATATCATAGTGGTTTGAGTTTCCGACAGGCTCCGGTAAGACGTTCCTTTTGAAAATGCAACTAGACTTTGTTGCCCACCTGAAACTTGTGTGGCACCCGATGTTGATCATGTCGCTGCTTGTACTTGGCATTTGATTTCTCCAGAATGTCGTGGACCTGCTGGCGGATATGTTGGATGTGCTCAATGAAGCTGTTTGCCTTATCTGTTTCGGACTAGACATGAGCCGAATCTGCTTGAGTAGTTGCAAATGGCATGGCCACATCAATGGGACATAGTGGCTAGAATCCAAGTCCACCTGTAAAGTGTTGTGGCCAGTCAAGCTATGGAGAGCCCGGTTATAGTTGTGTTGAACATAGGGGAGGCTCTCATCCCATGTGCGTGGATGCTTTGAGTTGTACATGCGTAGAATGTGTATGATCATCTTGTTGACAACCTCTGTCTGGCCATCAGTTTGGGGATGGAAGGCTGTGGACTTACTGAGTTTGGTGTCCAGCATCGACTAGAGACTGGACTAAAATGTACTGAGGAACCTGATGTCCCGATCTAATATTATAGACTATGGGATCCCAAAGTGCACCCACACTAGTTCAAAGAAGAGTTTAGCATTGGCTTCTGTTGTGATATTCTTCTTGCAGGTCGCCATAATGGCCATCTTTAAGAACTTGTCGACGACCACAAAAACACAGTTGTTTCCATGATTAGTAGAAGGAAAGCCCGACATGTAATCCATGGAGATGGATTCTCAAGGTCGACTAGGGGTAGGCAGTGGAGTATAGAGGCCTTACATCTTGTCGAAGATTCGGCCAATAGAAATACTTTTGTAGCACTACCACTGTTTTCTCGACCGCGAAATGCACAACAGCTCGACTGTAGTGTGCTTCCCAAATCATCTTGGCATGCTCGCTTAAAGGAACACAAAGGTGACCCAGGTGGCATAACAGGGCATCCTAGAGGTGAAAATCTGGACATGCTGACCCTCCAAGAGTGTCTGGTATGTGTGGTCAAATTCTGGGTTGCTTTTGTAGAGAAGTGGCGAATTAGAAGTCTCGTGCCCACAAGAGTTGAGCACGGTGGTTAATGCCATGATCGATGGTCGACTGAGGCAATCTGCAACATTATTGGTGCTGCCCTTCTTATACTTGATTTCAAACGGAACTGTTGCAGGTATGTGGACCACTTCTGATGGCGATCATTCTGCAACTTCCCTTGGGTCTGTATGAACTGTAGGGGCCGGTGGTCTGTGTGGATGACCGTTTCCTTCCTTAAAATGTAATGCTTCCATTGTCAGCAGGCCTGCACAATGGAATACATCTCTTTGTCATAAGTGGGATACTTCCGCACTGTGTCTGAAAGTGTCTCACTGTGATATGCCACTGGATGCCCGTGTTGAGTAAGGACTGCCCTAATAACATAGTCAAAGACATCTGTCTTGACCTGAAATGGTTGTTGCAAGTCTGGTAATGCGAGCACTGGTGTCGAGCAGAGACGATGTTTCAACCTTGTGAATGCCTTCTGTTGAGATTCAGACCAAAAGAAATTTTCTTTTGCTCCTCCCTTGGTGACTTGACTTAAGGGCTAAGTGATATGAGAAAATCCCAACACGAACCTGCGGTAGAAGTTGGCAAGATCCAGAAAGCCACGGAGCTCTGTCTGAGTGGTAGGAAATGGCCAATTCTGAATGACTTGGGTCTTGGTTAGATCCACATGCACCCCCCCCGTTCATCAATAATGTATCTTAGACACTGAACTTGGGTCATGCCAAAAGTGCATTTCTCCAAATTGGCACATAACTTGTGTTGCTGCAGTGTTTGGAGAACCTGTCGGATGTGGTGGAGGTGCTCTTCCCAACTATGGCTAAAGACCAGGATGTCATCCAAGTATACCACTACAAATGAGTTGGTGAATGGCCACAAGATGTCATCCATTAGCCTCATGAAGGTTGCAGGAGCATTCGTTAATCCAAAAGGCATAACCAACCATTCGAAAAGGCCCTCCTTAGCTTTGAAGGCAGTCTTCCAAACATCAGAGGGTTCGATTGGTACCTGGTGATATCCTGACTTCAAATTGATCTTGCTGAAATATTTTGCCCCCTTTAGTTGGTCCAGAAGGTCATCAATTCGTGGGATCGGGTACCTATTCTGGACAGTGATATTGTTCAGCGCCTGATAGTCAATACAGAGTCTCCAAGTCCCATCCTTCTTCTATACCAACACGATTGGGCTCCCACAGGGCGATAAACTTGGTCGAATGTGACCTTTTTGCAGCAGCTCCTGAATCTGCCTCTTGATTTCATCGTTCTCCAGAACGGAGCGCCAATAGATTGGTCCATTGGGTAGCGACACACCTGGGGTCAGATCGATGGGGTGCTTGACCTGAAAGTGCAGAGGAATTTCTGCGGGGGAGGTGAAGATGTCCTCGTACTCCTCCACGACCTTGTCCATTTGTAGTTGTCGTGCGGAGGGGCCCTATCTAGAGGTCGTGCCCACCGTCTTCTTCTTTCCTTAAGGGTGTATCACTAGTAAAACAAATTTTTCAGTTTTGGAAATGAGCTCACTGCATTGTTTTGCAATAACCAAAGAGATGGTAGTAGGTGGTGCTACCTCCGGTATCCTGTACAACTTATTTCCCAAAGTAACAATAACAACACGAGGCCTTGACTCATACACAACATGTTGCTTCCACAAGTATGGTTGGCCTAATAATACATCACAAACATCAAGGGGAGCAACGCCACACAATACCTCATCCATGAAGGGCTTGAAGTTGTATGGAAGGCGACATTACTGGCTCACGTGAAGATCCCGTCCTTGGTGAAGCCACCCGATGGTGTACGGGTGTGGATGTGCTGTGGTCGGTAAGCCCAGCCGCTTCACAGCCTCTAACAAAATGAGGTTCTTTTGGCTCCCGCTGCCGGCAATGAACTGTAGCGGGGAGCCATTTACCCACATCTGGGAGTGGAAGCAACACTCCTCCTCCTCTGGATCTTCGGGTTCTTCCTTTTGGATCTTCGTGGTGGCAACGGTGGCATTGGGCTCCACATTGATAATCTGCTTCCCTTTGTCATTCCCCTTATCGGGTTCTGACTCAGAGTCGGAACATGCATCTGATTTCGAAGACTTTAGCTCGGCCACCAATGACTGCTTGGCCAACACTCACTTGTGTTATGAGTGGAGCTCTTATGGAACTCACACCACTTTCCCGTGTCTTTCTTCGGCTTCGCAGTGTTGTTCTTTGCTTGCGGCTTTGGCGGGTTGTCCTGAGCCACCCCGCCTTGGCTTTGTTCTTTGTTCAACAGTTTGGAGGCACCTTTCCTTTCCTTCAGATTTGCAGATCCAAAGTCTCGCTTCTTTTGTTTAAACATCTGCTCGATCTTAACAGTGTATTGGTACGCCGTGCCGAGCGAGGAGATGTCCAGGAATTCCATCTCGTTCTAGATGCACATGTGTAGGGAACCACGATATTTGAGTACCAAATGCAGCTCAGAATCCTTGATACCTAACTTTGTTCGAAGGGTATGAAAAATATTGGTAAACTCCGGCACGTCTTGGTCCCTTCCCTGCCGTAGCGTGGTCCACTTTATGTATTTATCCTCATAGCTTATGACAGGGAAGTACTGCTCCTTGATGGCATTCCGGAATGAATTCCAATTGGGTGCGGCTGAAAACAATGAGACCGTACTTTCATCCTTCTGCTCGCAATAGGTTTCCCACTAGTCCTTGACGTGGGGGCCGGCTTTGAGAAGAGCGAAAGTAATCTTTTCTCGGTTGGAAAAATCATGAACAGAAAGATACCCTTTTAGCAGATTTAACCATTTATCTACAATGTCTGCATCTATCTAACCTTCAAATATGCGAATGTCAAATTTAACTTGTACCTTAAAGGGTTTGGCACTTCGAGAGTAGCCGCTGGAACTAGATGTGTCGTCCCTGGGCAGCCGCTGAAGGATTTGAGCAAAGTTGTTCATCTTTGTTTTCTTTTGTCACTCGAGGACCTCTTTGAGCAAAATTTTGATAGGATCTCTTGCCCCCTCGTCTTTCTTTTCATCCGCCATGGGAGGCCGTCAGGATTTGCGAGGCTGGTCTTGCAAAGGTTTGACCAGTTCAAGCCTTAACTCCTTATATCCCGACCTCGTTGGGGACATGCAAATAAAAAAAGAGAAAGAACAGATTGCTTTGATACCACTGATCCAGATTTAAACGGGAACGCAATGAATTACAGAGATAACCATAAATACAAAGATGCAACAAAAATAATAATTCATTTCATTAATGTAAAATACTGAAATATGGTTACAAAAAGAAATGGAAATAAACTAGCTCAGGCGATGGTAGCTTATATTTGAGGAGAGATGTGGCGGCTACATGCCTCTGAACTGTCTTACAATAAGGCTCGAAGGCCTATTATTGTTGAGAAACAATGGAAAACCCTAAACATCCAAAAACCTAACCCTAGAAGATGAAGTGCCAAACTATGGGCCCCGTTTGGTTAAATTGGTACATCAACTTCCTGGGTCGTAACTTTGCCATACGATCTCCATTTGACGCGCACAATACTTCATTAGAAATATCTATCTGATGACTACAACTTTTGGATGAGCAACATCGGTCCATGGACGGATGTTGCTCCCAATTTTTCCAAAAAACGTCGTTTAGGGACTCAAAACGGCTTCGGAAGTTCAGGACCCGAAAAACTGCTAAAAATAGTAAACTGTGCTACAATTAAGGAAACTGAAAAACCGAAAGAAACAATAGTGGGAGTCCAAGTGGAATTGGCGGGTGGCCACCAATATCCACCTGGTTCACACCAGATGTAAAAAAAAGAAATGTTAAATTGATATTTTTTGTTATTATTCATTAATAAAAATAACATTACGGTTTTCTTTACCTCGTGCACTAGTCGACATTGTTGGAATGGCTGCTATATTTTCTACTATATTTATTGTAACTAATATATATATTGGTTTCATTTTCTAATCTATACTAATCTAACAAAATTATAACATATATTAGTTGTCAATTCACAACAGCGTGTGATTATGATGACAATATAAGTACACATGAGTGTAATGTCCATAATGGGATGTATAAATTTTCCTCTGCACATTTCCCATCAATGATTATAACCTTGAATGGGAAAGCATTGGTCTTTCATCCCCATCTCAAAATGGCTTAGCAGACGAAAATGTACCATGTCTGTCATTATCACTTCACACTGTCTCATATATGTCCCCTTCTACATATTATATGCATGAATTTCTGGAAGACGATCCCCTCTACTTAGCCTATGATTGATTGGGAGAAAAAGTGAACAAAGTACAATTTATAAGTAGGGGATCTTGTCAACAAAGATATGTTAATTGTCCTTTATTCACTTATTGTCACAATCAATCATAGGATAGGTAGAGGGGATGACCTTCCATAAATTCATATATATAATCTGTAGAAAGGGTCATTCGTGAGATAGTGAGAAGTGACGATGACATGAATTGTAAATTTCATCTGCTCGATCATTTTGAGATGATGAGATAAACTAGTGCTAGCCTATTTAAGGTTATAATCATTGACAAAAATTTTGGGGATGAAAATTCATACATCCCATCATGGACATCACACACATATGTACTTACATTGTCATAATAATTACAAATTATTGCGATTAGGTATTGAAGAAGGAGTAGCTAGCACCTAAATTAGTAGTGTGGTAGTGTATGGTGGAGTGGGATATATACACCTTAGTAGATGCCTGACTTATCATGGTGTTGTAGCAGCTACAAACACCCTCCAAAATTTTTCCTTAGTTTCGTTTTAGAGCCTCCCTACCAACTATTCTTAGCAACATGTCTTGCACCGTCAAGCATATAGGCTTCAGCTCTTTCTCAGTGTCTTGTCAGCATGTGCATGTCAATTTGCTTCACTCCCTTCATAGACTGTCTTTCCATACTTAGACCATGTACTGGCCAAGCAGCGCCCCCAAAAAATTGTACAATTCTCGAGGGGAATCAGCCATCCCTCCAGAAAATTGTGCAAATCAGTCTGTCAAGCTTGCCTCAGAAAATTGCGCAATTCTGGAGGGGAACCGGCCTTCCCTCCAAAAATTGTGCAAATTAGCCTGAAAGCTTGCTGGGATTCAGAATTGCGCAGAGCAGTTGGGCAGTCTTCCTCCAAAAAACTACGCAATCTGACCCAACACACTTGCTTAGCCCATAAATTGTGCAATTATGGGAGGCAGTCACCTGCTAACCGCAGAAATTGCACAATCCCTCTGGGACAGCTAGCGCAGATCAACCGAGGAATTGCACAAATTTTCATCCCAGGCTTGCAGACCGATGCACATGCCTTTAGGTTGATCGACTCCCTCCGAGACAGAGAAAAACTGATTTGCACGCATGGACTTTTTTTCCTAGGCAAGATGGAAAGGCATCCTTATATTTAGGGATCTATTTTTAGCAGCTGGAGGTTACATGCAATGCTCATTCTAAAAACCTCCCACCAAGTGTCGCTTTTCCTAGATTTGTGGCATGTGTGTTATAACCTCGATTTTATAAAAAATTATGAAACAAACACTGAAGAGATCATTCCTCACATCGATCTTGCAGCTCTGACATCCCACATCGCATCCAGGAGTCGTCGGCACATTCAACTCAGCTGTTTCAGGGTAAGCCCACTTTGCATGTCTTGTGCTGCGTTTCTGTCGTTTTTTGTGTTTCGACTTGTGTGCGTATTGTCTGCTTGATTTCAGTGAGTGCTCGCTGTTGTTTTGATGCATGTTCGCTTGTAGAAACACCGTTTCAGTTTTCGTTCGCATCTCATTGCTGTCGCATGCATTACGCTGTTTTTACATCGACGGTCGTCGTTGCGGCGATTCGCTTCACATGCATGCATATTTTTCCGTTTTCCATATCCTGCACTTGCTGTTTGCATGCATGATCGTTCACTCTTGTTTACACTCAATATCACCATGCATTCAGACTTCTCATGTTTTCACTCACCCGTTGACGGGTCTGGGCTGCCTTAGCCTAGACCTTGCTTTGCCTAGCTAGAATTGCACATTTCTAGAAATGAAGGCTCTACCTTCCCCCTAGAAATTGCGCAAATCTGGCCCAACACTAACCTCCAAGCTTGCATTACGCAATTATGGGAGGAAGTGCCTTGCTGGCCCCAGAAACTACGAAATGCAGTTTGCTGGTTTGCATGTCACTGCTGACTGAGATTGCACATTGCATAGTTTCAATGCTCAACAGGCCAGGATGGACTGTGCATTGCGAAGTTCCAACATTTAGTCAGCCTCCTGACATCTCGTACTGTGCCTTGCGCAGTTCTGGCAGTCAGTCTCCCAACCTCCCGTTGAAAATTGTGCAATCTTCATAGACAGTCACACAGGTATGTTGCATGTTAGTCCTCCAGTTCGTTTTGGTTCTCGACTGACAGATTGTTTGTCATGAGTGTTTCTATGTCTCCAACTATCACAAGTGTTCTTTTGCCTCTTAGCAACACAAGTACAATGGCTTCCAGGAGAGGAGAGTCGATGACACCATTTAGAGCACAACTGGGGTTGCAGTCGATCAAGTGTCTATGAACTTGCCTATCTATGAAGACATCGAGTTGTTCATGGACAAGGATATCAAGATGAAATGGCAGCAACATCACTGCGAGAAGCACCATCAACAATAGCAGAAGGTAGCACACCTGCATGCGACAAATGCAAGAGGAGGGTTGTTGACAACAGAGAGGCAGAACAAAGTTGCAAGCTCAAGCAGATCTAGCTATGATGAAAGAAGCTTTGGAGATTGAGGCTATGAGGTGACGACGCGAAAATAGGATCACATGAAGGAAGAGAGAGAAACTGAGAAGGAGTTGCAGGCACTGAAGTGACAACTCAAAGAAGAATAAGAGCTGCACCGACAAGATAAGAAGTTGCAGTGGGAACAGGCACAACAGGGTGCGCAACATGCACAAACTGATGAAATTGCGCCCATACAGGTTATGGACCCATCCAATAGCTGGCATGGAGCAGACATGGTGAGTAGTGTTGTTGATATCATGCAAGGGTATTAAGGAGCATGTATGTCATTGTGCACACGCATGTGATCCCACCCATTTGGCACACTCATTGAGGCGAAGACAAGAAGCAAGTCCGATTGGAGCTGAACATGTATTTTGACAAGTTGATGCGCATGGTCACCAATACACACTCGAAGATCAACATAGACACTATGTATCAGTATGTTGCTAGTTCAGCTACACTGAAGACGATGATGCACATGATATCAGATGAGTTGGATAGAGGAGCCATATCAGTGTATCTGGATGCAACAGAGGCAAGAGTTCGCTTTCAACAAGATGTCACCATTGAGCGTAAGGACACCATCACGGATGACCAATATTGGCATCAGTTCGTCACCATCGATCATCGCAAGGATGTCAAAGAGTTGGTCTCACCACAATTGTCTGAGTCATAGTGATGTCTTTCATGGCTTGCTCAAGCCTATTTTGTCTCACATGGGTACATGTTGTATGTAACGTCTTGTCAAGTGGAAGCTCACGTGTCGATAGTTGAATGTAACATTCATAGAGTAGTTGAAGAGTCATGAGGGTAGATGAACAATCACAAAGGGAAATGTCAAGGGTCACCCCACCCTTTGCTATATATAGTTCCTTATAACTCATTGTATAGGCTTTTGGTCGGCCAAGCTTCCAATAGGAGTATCTTATAGAAATCTTGGAGAGTATTGTAACGAGCATTGGGTTCTCCACTGTGCTGAGCTAATATATCTCTTTAGAGGAGAAGGCGTCAGTGACTATAACGTTCCGCTGTCGGAACTAGTGGTTGGTCATGGTTGTTTTGTATGACTGGAACTTTAACTTCTTAATATAATAGAGCCAACACGTTTCATGCATATGTCGTATTGTATTTCGACTATCTTGTTTACTCTAAATGATATATGTATCTGTTTTCTTACGCATGCATGTATGGCTTTCCTATATAAGAATGCATGAATCTTACTGAAACCTACTGTTGGTTTAACCATCACTTTGGATTGCTAGCTTACTTGCTTCCATTTTGTGATGCATCTTTTCTCGTGTGTTCCCTTCTTAACTCCATGCTTTCACATGTTTCCAAGGGGCGCAATCAATGTTGCACGAAGCGGGAGCGAAGCGGAAGCATGGAAGCGGAAGCGGAAGCGTCATTTTCCAAAAATCTAGGAAGCGAAGCGTCCACGAAAGCGTCTGCTATATATATATATATATATATTTTTATATTTTTTTGCATTTATACTCAAAACAAACATCCCAAATACCAAATTAATTGTAGAAGACATGAAAACATGCATATTTTTGCATAAATCAAGATAGATATGGCATCCATGATTCCATTGTAGTTACTAGTATGTACAACAATCATCTATATTCTAGCTATTACAAACATACATCAAATTTTTAAGCATATTATAAAACATAAAACATTTAAGCATATTATAAAACATAAAACATAGAGCATATTATGATTTATCTAGCAAGTGAGCAACTGTCAACATTTGTCATGTCCAAAATTCAAATAATAATGTTTACAAAATATGTCACTTGGTCACCGCCAAGCCAAAAAGGTTCAAAATTCAAATTCACAAGTCTACAAGTCTAATGAGTAATCTATGACAAAAAGTAGTAGATTGTGAATATATCTACTATTCTCTCCTCCTTCCACCACGAATAGAACGTGGTGGCGAGCCTCCACGTGGTGGCAATGAAGAAGATGGTGCCTGTGTAAGTCGTGGCACTGAAACTGATGAAGAAGAACCCCCTGCTGTTGGTGTTGAACCATGGAACCTAGGAACCAAGGGACCAGATGGGGGTGGGGGTGGTGGCATATCAACACGGTCATCATCATCCTAGAATCGCTCAAAAAATTCATGCAAAAAAAAACACTAGTTAACAAAAAAATTAAAAACATGAATTAGAGAAATGCTTTATAAGGGAAAATTGGAAAATTAATACCACAATGGACATACCTGGAAAAGAGCATCCTCTAATTGCTCTAGTCGCAACACTCCATCCTCCAAATTGGGCTCCTCTGGATTCTTGTCCCAAATCAACAAGTCTTTATTAGACTTTGCATCTTCACAGTAATGGGACAACAATCGCAAGTTGTAATGAACATAAACCAAGCTCTCTGCCCGGTCTAAACTCAACTTGTTCCTTTTAACACTGTGGATGAAAGAATAAGAGCTCCAACACCTCTCTGTAGAAGAAGTGTTTACCACCTGTGATAGCACCCGCAATGCCAAACTCTGTAGAAGTGGAGTACCCCCTCCATGCATGTTCCACCACTCAAGAGCAGAAAAAGTCTCTCGATCTTTAATTGCATGCATGCTCCCAAATGGACCAGTGTTGAGCGTATAGTTGCTCACCTGTCTCCGTACCAATGCAGCGTCCTCCTCATCAGGGATTAATTTACTCAATGCAGCCATATATTTTTGGTGAACCTCTTGATCTTGGTGTGGTTTTCTCCTGCTTCCCCCCCAGGTGATGGTGTTGAAAGCCATGATGGATGATAGTATTTAGGTGTCAAAACATATGCTAATGCATGCAATGGAATATTTAGCATTTCCCATCGGTTTTGCACCTCTACACGAATATAATTGTACAAGGTGGTATCTCTAGGCTCAACAATGTCTTTAATCTGCCCCAACATGCTATCCATTTGCTCATACACCTCCCCAATTACTAGTCGATCTGAATCTGCAAACTTGATCATGTAATAAATTGGTTTGGTGAATTGCAAAACATATTTAACCTGTGACCAAAAGTAACTGTCAAGAACAGTGTCCTTGACTGCATTAGCACCATCTGTGTCAGTGTTAATTTCATCCCATGTTTCAGCACACACCAGATTAGTTAAAGCTTGTCTCACCTTCACTAGCCGCCTAAAGGTGAGGTAATAACTAGCAAATCTTGTCTTTGTAATTTTAAGCAATTGCAACTTGGAGTAAGTGCCATAGAAGTAGTTTACCCTTGTATGCCCTGTGATGAATTTAATGAGCTGCTTCCCTTTCCTGTAAACCTCAGCAATCCACCCACATTCTTTGTGTTTCACAATATCATGCATCAAAAGGCTCAATGTGTGAACCAGGCACCCAGACCAAAAGATGTGTGGATGAGTACGCTCAATAATTTTTCCTGCTGCCTTACAATTTGCTGCATTATCTGTGATCACTTGAACCACATTATTCGGACCAACATCTTTGATTGATTTCAATAGGAGATCTGCAATGTTTTGTGCAGTTGCAGTGATGGAGGAGGAGTCATGACATGCAATAAATACTGCACCACTAGAAGAAACACCAAGAACATTTATCAAATGTTAGTTTCTAATATTTGTCCACCCATCTGATACAATGGATACCCCAGAATCTACCCACTCATTTGTAAAACGTGTCAAAGCTCTTTGAACCTTAGCTTTTTCTCTTTCTAATAACACTGTTCTAGCTTTCTCATAGTTGGGGGCCTTGTATCCTTTTGGGGCTTCATTGATGGCCTTTACCATGTCATGCCAATAGGGAGAGCGAAGCACATTGA
Source organism: Pinus tabuliformis (assembly GCA_031772625.1). Classification (NCBI taxonomy): domain Eukaryota; kingdom Viridiplantae; phylum Streptophyta; class Pinopsida; order Pinales; family Pinaceae; genus Pinus; species Pinus tabuliformis. The sequence goes on along the minus strand of CM062817.1, from coordinate 1,043,172,065 downwards.
ATGGTACACCACAAGCACAAAGAAAACGGACTATCTTTCCATCCATATCATCCCTCCCAGCAACATTAAGGAAATCCCCTATTGTTCTTCTACCTCCAGAGCTTGCAGAAGTACCATGAGGAGATGAGCAACTACCAAATTTAGAGGTTGCACTTGATTCAGAATGAGTTTTTTGTTTCTTGTTTTTTTGTTGTGCAGCCATCTCTATTTGGATGTATTTTCTTCTTTCTTCAGTTGAAATGTTTGGGCAAATTTGTACCCCCACAGAACCCTTTTTTTCATCACTGTCCAGCACCCCACAAAGATGCCTCCTTAGACGGGTATATGAACCACAATATGGTTTTCCTCCATGACAACCATGAGGGCACACAAATTTGTAAGATCCACCACCCTTTCCCCCATCAAGTTTGGTCACATAGTTCCACAAGGGTGTTGATGTAGCTTTCCCATCTTGTGTTTCAGTGTCCCCTTCAAGTTCATCCCCTTCCTCTTCAAACCCTTCCTCCTCATCATACATTGGGTCACTACTATTAGGACCATCACCAATGTCCTCTTCTGTTTCTTCCCTTCTATTCCTCACCCTTGCCATCATTAAAACCAAGAGTGGAATGATACATAGAAGCCAAAAGAACACCATCTTGGAATATGGATATAGGTGGTGGACAACGGCAACCTGTAAATAAAGGAGCAAGTAGAAACAATGGGAAAGAGTAGGAGAGGGAGGAGAAAAATACAAATTTTTTTTCAAAAAAACAAGGGAGTTTGGGGTTTGAACTTACCTCTTTAGCTCTTGTAGATGAAGTCCTCCAAGCTCTTGCTCCAAGCTCCTCCTCCTTCTCCTAGCTCCTCCTTCTTCACTCCTCCAAGCTCTCCTCTCTTCTCCTCTCCTTTCCTCTCTTCTCTTCTCCTCTCCTCTCTTCTCTTCTCCAACTCTCATAAATTCAAAGTGAGAAAATAAGGAATGAATGGGGGCTTTATTCTTTTCATTCCTCACCTTAAACTCACCCTAACCTCACCCTAACCCACTCCCTTAAGCTTTAGTTAACTTAACTTTAAAAAAAAATTAAAAAAAAAATTTGTTTTTCTCTTGGGCGCGCCCCTTTCCGCCGAAACGTACGGAAGCGTGCGTGAAGCGCACGCTTCCTGCTCCGAAGCGTGGCGCTTCGGCGGCCCGAAGCGCGCTTCGGAAAAACCAGGAAGCGCAATTTTTTTAGGAATCGCGCTTCCTAATTTCCGAAGCGCGCTTCGTACGACGCTTCCGTACGGGGCGCGCTTCCGAGCTTCGGAGTGGGGGGGGGGGGGGGGGGGGCGCTTCCTGCAACACTGGGCGCAATCACCTCACCCTCCGTGTGGTAGAACTGCTCATGCACCTTCCTTGATTTGTTGCATATGTCACACCCTTGCTATCAACATGGACATATTACTTGCCTTTGCGTGCAGCCGCGGTCAAGGCAATATCGTACGACCTACTACTGGGACTCCTACACCAAACGGTCTGAGGTCTAGTTGGGACTTTTTACCGGGGAGATCCCCTAACATGTTGGTGGGTCCAACACCGTCAACACATGGACACAGATTGTGTAAAGGCTTAGTTTAACACAAGAATCTTATTATAGGATCTTGGTGTTCGTAACAGAGTTAATTGACTTATACCACAAATTTATCAAACATATGGTATTCTACACCGACTCCTTATATCACAAAAAAAATGTTTACATAATATGAAACAAAATTGTTCTAATTTTTTGCAAAGGAAAAATCACAACTTTTATTAAGATAGTTTAAAGTTACATGTGCACATGCCATGAGGCATTCAACCTCTCAGTCAAAAAACAAGTACTAAATAAACAAGTGCAATCATTTTTTTATCACGTTTCTTTCTCTTTTTTCAATGTGAAGTTAGCGAGGATGTCTTGATCTTGGCCCCCTTTATTTGTTGTTGTATCTAGTGTAATATTTCTTGTTGTTGACATAGTCCTATGACTATACTGCTACAAGTGGAGCCGAGCATCAACTGTAATAAGAAATAACAATTAAATTCATATTTATAGTTATTATTATTACATTTTTTTTATTAATGAAAAGAGTAGTTGAGTGTTCTTTCCTTGTTTTAGTAGTGGAGGGAAGCATAATACTTTTGGATGTAGCCATATGTTCCTCCTCTTCTTTGGCCACATCCTGTACATGCTTTGGTGTAGAAATAAGAAAGGTTATAATTAATACACCATCTATATTTAAATATTTTTAATTATATTCCATACTACTATTTTTTGTTAACACATGAAATACCTCTAGTGCTGAGTTGAACATCAGTCTCAAGATTAGGCACTCCACTGCTAGTAGGCTCATGTGTTGTATCTACATTGCTTGCCTTCTTTTTACAATAGAGCACATTACTTTATGACAAAAAATAAAAACCAATAGATTGTACAAGTAATAATTTATAAATGTTATTCGTTTCTTTTATTTTCTTGAGTGTTATGTTGTATGTGTTAATCAAGGTTGTCATTGATGTCAATATGATAGTGTTTGTGATGGAAAATTCTTGTGATCATAATGTTGCCCATGAAGGACCCAAGGACTGAATAGAACATATGGAATGAATATATATATACAGACATAATAGAAGCAATAGACCCAAGGAGGAAAGCCATCAAGGAAGCCATTGAAAGACAAGAACAAGAGCAATCAAAGAGTAGCCATCAGAAATCACAGAGAAGCCATAGGAAAGCCAAGTCAAGAGTAAGAGCCATATCATAGATATCGCATGAAATATCAGAGGAGCTAACATAACGGAGGAGTAAAGAAGAAAACATCGGAGGAGCCATATCGGAAGTATCACATGTAATATATGCCCAAGAAGAACCGATAGGAAGAAAACAATGGGGGAGCATAAACAGAGTTATCAGAGGTCACATGAAGATAATACACAAGAGCAACAACTATCGGAAGAGCGGAAGAGTGAAGAGAAGTCACAGGAGATCAAACCCAAGTGCTTGCGGAAGAAGAATGGCAGAGGAATAGATCTGGATCGTCAGATCAGTTAGATCGGCGATGATTAGCAATTGCGGGGGTAAGAAAGTACATATTTCCTTGATTGTGGCTGAAGTCCTACACTCAATCCTAGTCGTCGATCTCATATTCAACTCTTAGATCACAGTCAACTCCGGGGGTTAAGGCCATTTTAATCCGTGTGCCAGTGGAAGTCCCGCAAAACATATATTGCGATATAATACGCAGACCCAATGCTCCAATAGAACACGCCCTAATGTAATATCGCGTCCACCTCGTCGGAAGTCAATGTCACACTAAAACTGCGATTGCGATAATACATGCGGACCCGAACAAGTTATAGTAACAACCCTAATATAACATCACATCCGCCATATCACAAGTCTTATAGGGTTGTCACGGTAAAACCTCTGATTGCGATATAATATTGCGGACCCGTTGCACCATTATAACATGACTTTATACAATATCACATCCGCAGTATCGCTAGTTTCTAAGGGATGTCAAACCATCGATTGCGATAAGGCTGTGGACCCGACGGATTTATTAACAACTGTTTAATATCATATCGCATCCACTCTGTTGGCAGTAGGGGAATCAGCTATGTTATGTGCAAACCTCCGAAAGTTGCGATTGTGGGATTAAAGGAATAACTCCGATTTTCATGAAGGTTGTGATTGCGGGGGTAAGGTGATGACGTGGTCAGCCCCTTCACCTTTGAACGAGTCATTTCGATTCATTGGCAAAACTCATACATACATACATACATACATACATACATACATATATATAAGTTGAAACGCTTCACTTCTGTGAGGAGTATTAGGCATCTATCACAAAGAACAAGGAAAGTTCACAACTCATGAACTGGAAGAAACAGAGGAAGCCGAAGGTCTAGTAGACTTAGAAGGTGCAGTAAAAGACGAAGGTCTAGGAGATGCAGAAGGTGCAGTAGAAGTCGAAGGTTTGGCAGATGCAAAAGGTGCAGTAGAAGCCGAAGGTTGAGCGAAGAAGGAAGCTGAAGAAAGAGCGGGAGGAAAATATTTTGACCTGATTCATCTTGAAAGATAGGGTCGGAGCCCTTGGGGTTGGTGCCTCAGAATTGGAAGGATTGGTGTCCTTGGAGTTGGTGCTCCTAAATCCAAGGTTGCTGCCTTGACAAGATAGGGTTGAAGCCCCATAGGTCGGAGCCTCATCAAAACCAAGTTGGAGCTTGGAACACATTTATATTATATTTATTATTTTACTCAATAAAATTATACTTATACATTTCTCTATTTAAATTGTTAAGAATTAAACTGATAATAATAACAATTGAAAGAAAACACTGATTCACCCCCCCTAGTATTTCCAACAATTGGTATCAGAGCCAAGTTCTTCATATCAGCCTAACAACTAGAAGAAGGATTCTTAGTCACAATGACAAATCAAGAAGTGTCAAGAAGACCTCCTCTGTTCGATGTCACAAATTTTGGTTTTTGGAAAAAGAGAATGTCCTACTACTTAATGTCCCTTGGACCTGAAGTTTGGCATTCGGTTTTAAATGGGTACACAACTCCTTCCACTCTTCCAACAGATCAAGACGAAAGGAAAGCTTACATTGCAAATGCAAAAGCCTTAAATTCCATCACTAGTGGAATCACTGATTCTAAATTTACAAAAGTCATGAATTATGACTCGGACAAAGAAGTATGAGATAAGCTAGTTAGCTTATACGATGGGGACTCCAAAGTTAAGAAGGCAAAGCTTCAAACCCATAGAAGACAATTTGAAAGTCTCAAAATGGATGATGAAGAAGATATTGCATCATACTTTCTCCGAGTAGTTGAAGTGGTCAACTCTCTTAAAGGATTGGGAGAAAACATTGAAGAAAGCACTATTGTTCAAAAGGTCTTAAGATCTTTCCCAGATAGATTTGACTCCAAAGTAAGTGCTATAGAAGAAATGAAGGACCTAGATACTCTCACGATGGATGAACTTCATGGAATCCTCATTGCCTATGAGATGAGAAAAGGAAGCCCAAGTTCCAAAGATGCAACATTCAAGGCCTCAAAATAAAAAAAGGGGAAAGAATGGAATACCAGTAGTGATGACTCCGATGTTGCATCCAAATTGGCGCAATTTGTATGAAGACTAAAGAAAGGATTTAAGCTAAAAGGTAAGTACCCTCTTATTTGTTTCAAATGTGGAAGAATAGGTCATTATGCTGCAAAATGTCCTCTTAAGCATGATAGTGATGGTGAGGAAAATTCTAAAAGGTGGTATACAAAAAAAAGGGTTCAATAAGAAGAATTTACTCTCTAAGCAAGATGAGTCCGATGAAGATGAATTTGTACTCATAAAAAATAAATCAACTAATTATTTCCCTCATCGCAAAGGAGGTAATGATGAATTAGATGAAGAAAATGACTATGTTGGAAGCCAAGAAGTATTATTCATGGCATTCACAAATGATGATGATTCAGGTCTAGAAGGAAATGTAGATGAATTGATAATAAGTGCCATTGAAGAAAATGAGAAATTACGAAATAAAATCATTTCTCTCAAGATAGAAAAGGAGGAAGAAAAAAGTAGGGAAGACCTCTTGAAAAATAAGGTAAAAGAAAAAGAAGAAATTTGTGAAGAACGTGAAGCCGAAATAGTATCTTTGAGGAAGGAATTGGAGCAAGTCAAAAAGGGTTGGGAAAGCTCTCAAATACTTGACATTATCGTAAATGATCAAAAACCTCGACATGACATACGTTTCAAAAACCCAAAAGAAGAAAGATTATTTCATCAAAGGCCCATCTCAAATCCAAAGAATGAAGAGAGAGTAACTCCAAGGAAGAATGTTGATTAAAATCATGGCTATTACAACAGGTACAAAACTATTTTTTTTGGGCATTGTTTTTATTGTAAAAATTTTGGTCATCAAGCTAAACATTGCATGGCTCGTAAGAATGAAACACCAAAATTGAAGGATCAAACAAACAAACCATATGGTCTCAAAGGGCAAGGACAAATCAAGACCTACAACTATTTTGATCCCTTGGCCAAATTTGATCCAATTTGTTCATTATGTAATGATAATGGACATAATGAACAAAATTTCCCCCTCAAAAGAAGAGAAGCAAAAAATGAGAATCCCAACATGGATAAATGTGGCCTAGCTCTATGTGCTCACAGTGATGAAAATGATTGGTTTGTGGATAGTGGGTGCTCAAAACATATGACAGGTGACAAAATGAAGTTTGTCTCATTGAACAAAAAGGAAGGAAATGTATCCTTTGGAAGTGGATTTGCCAAAATTGTTGGAAAAGAAACTCTTACCCTTATTAATGGAAAAGGAAAGGCTCAAAATTCTTTGCTAGTAGACAAGCTCGAACAAAATCTCTTGAGTGTTAGCCAAATCTGTGATCAACGACATAATGTTGTCTTTAGCACTAAAGATTGTGAAATAAGGAACTCTTCCTCAGGGGAACTTGTGGCGAAAGGAATTATAACATCATATAACGTCTACATTCTGAACAAAATTCAAGAAGATAAATGTTACTTAACTCAAACAGATGAAAGTTGGCTGTGGCACAAGCGACTTGGACATACAAGTTTTGATAACTTGATCAATATCAGCAAGATTAATGCAGTACAAAACATACCAAAGTTATTCAAGCCAAATCAAGGGTTCATGTCAACATGGAAAACAAATTAGAACCAGCTACAAGACCAAGGAGTTTTCTACATCAAAACCTTTGGAGATCATCCATGCTGATCTATGTGGATCAACTAGAACTCCGACACTCCAAGGAGAAAGGTACTTTTCTTTATTTGTTGATGAATATACTAGAATGATGTGGGTATATTTCATAAAATATAAATCCAAAGCATTTGCGTGTTTTAAGAATCTTAAAGCTCTTGTAGAAAATGAAAAGGATTCTAAGATTAAATGCCTTAGAACGGATAGAGGGGGAGAATTCACATCAAAAGAATTTGATGAATTCTATAAAGTACATGGAATCAAAAGAGAACTCTCTGCTGCCAGAACACCCAAGCAAAATGGGGTAGTTGAAAGAATAAACCAAACAGTTCAAGAAATGGCAAGAACAATGTTAATAGCAGTTGACTTACAACCAAAATTTTGGAGAGAAGTAGTTGGGACATCTGTTTGAATTATGGAAAGGAAGACCCGCTTTAGGAAAATGCTTCAAGATTTTTGGAAGCAAGTGCTTCATAAAAATCAATGATGACTCACCAGGAAAATTTGATTCTCGGGTTGACGAAGGAATATTCTTTGGATCTTCTACAAGGAGCAAAGCTTACAAGTGCTACAATAATCGACTACAAAAAATAGTGGAAAGCATTGATATGAAGATTGATGAAGACTTTCCAGAGAAAGAAATTGAAGATCATGAAGTTGACTCTCTCATTGAAGAAAACAAAGAAGAACCTAAAAAAGAGGAAAAAGATCAAGAAAAACACAAGGAAAAAGAACCATCTCAAACCCCTTTAAAGGTGAAGTTTCTCAAAAAACATCACCCAGAAGAGCAGATTATTGGCAATATAGATGAAGCGATGCAAACCCAAAGAAGGATGACAAGTACACCAAATAAAAGTGATGTTGCTCTCCTATCTATGATAGAACCAGAAACATTTGCTCAAGCAAGGATCCTCATTGGGTAAAAGCCATGAAAGAAGAAATGTCTCAAATCAAGAAGAATGAGACATGGGAGTTGGTACCTCATCCAAAGGATAAAAATATAATTGGAACCAAGTGGGTGTTCAAAAACAAAATAAGTGAAGATGGACAAATCATCAGAAATAAGGTAAGGCATGTTTGTAAAGGTTACTCACAAATTGAAGGAATCGACTTTGAAGAAACCTTTGCACCAGTAGCTCGTGTGGAATCTATAAGGATGTTCTTGGCATTTTCTTGCTCAAAAGGATTCAAAATCTATCAAATGGACGTAAAATCAACATCTCTGAATGGGGAACTCAAGGAAGAAGTCTACATGGAGCAACCAGAAGGGTTTAATCTAGCAGAATGAAAAGACTGTGTTTGTAAGTTGAAAAAGACATTATATGGGTTGAAACAAGCTCCTAGAGCTTGGTACGCAAGATTGGATCACTATCTACAACAATAAGGCTTCAAGAAGGAGGTGGCAGGAAGTAATCTCTACATAAATATGGATGAGGATAAGTTACTAGTTACTCTTGTCTATGTTGATGATCTGATTTTTGCTAGTAATAATGATGAGATGAGCCATGAGTTTGCTCAAAATATGTCAAAAGAGTTCGAAATGTCGATGATAGGAGAGTTATCTTACTTCCTTGGACTACAAGTATCTCAAACCACGACAGGCATGTTCATATCTCAAGCAAAATATCTTAAAGACATGCTTAAAAGATATGGAATGGAAGACTGTGCACCCATGAGCACACATATGACCACATATTGCAAATTAAGCAAAGATGATGACTCTCCTCCGGTAGATGCAACTCATTACAGGTCAATAATTGGAGCCCTCCTATACTTAACTGCTACGAGACCTGACATTATGCAAGCAGTACGAATGGTGGGAAGATTTCAATCAGCTTCTAAACAATTCCATTTGTTGGCTGTAAAAAGAATTCTCAGATACTTGAAAGGAACTCCTGATTTTGGTCTTTGGTACCTTAAGAGCTCAAATCTTATTGTGACTGCATACACTGATGCTGATTGGGCCGGAAGTGTCGATGATCGAAAAAGCACTAGTGGAAATGCATTCTTCCTGGGAGATTGTTTAGTATCTTAGCTCAGCAAAAAACAAACATCCATATCGCTATCTATAGCTAAAGCCAAGTATATTGCTACTGCAGATTATTGTACTCAAATATTATGGATGAAGGAAGCTCTGGAAGATGTCAACATAGATACCAATCAACCAATCACCATCTATTGTGATAACACAAGTGCTATGAGTCTCAGCAAAAATCCAGTGATGCACTCAAAGACCAAAATATACCAATCAAGTATCATTTCCTTCGTGAACAAGTAGCTGAACAAAACATCAACTTGGAATATATGAATACTAAGAAGCAGATAACTAATATTTTCACAAAACCTCTTCCCCGAGAAGCATTTGAACATCTTCGCCAAAAGATGGGGGTTATTTCTCTAGCATCACATTAAGTTGATTCATAAAGATGTTACATGACAGGGGGAGAAGTTCGACAGGGGGAGTTCTTGTGCACCTTTTTGCCAATGATGTCAAAGGGGGAGAGAAGAAGAATATTGCCATCAATGACAAGGGGGGAGATTGTTAGTCAAGGTTGTCATTGATGTCAATATGGCAGTGTTTGTGATGGAAAATTCTTGTGATCATAATGTTTCCCATGAAGGACCCAAGGACTGAATACAACATATGGAATGAATATATATATACAGACATAATAGAAGCGATAGACCCAAGGAGGAAACCCATCAGGGAAGCCATTGGAAGACAAGAACAAGAGCCATCAAAGAGTAGCCATCGAAAATCACAGAGAAGCCACAGGAAAGCCAAGTCAAGAGTAAGAGCCATATCAGAGATATCGCATGAAATATTGGAGGAGCTAACATAACGCAAGAGTAAAGAAGAAAACATCCGAGGAGCCATATCGGAAGTATCACATGTAATATATGCCCAAGAAGAGACGATAGGAAGAAAACAATGGAGGAACATAAACATAGTTATCGGAGATCACAGGAAGATAAGACACAGGAGCAACAACTATCGGAAGAGTGGAAGAGTGAAGAGAAGTCACAGGAGATCAAACCCAAGTGCTTGCGGAAGAAGAATGGCAGAGGAATAGATCTGGATTGTCAGATCGATAGATCAGTTAGATCGACAGTGATTAGAAACTGTGGGGGTAGGAAAGTACGAATTTCCTTGATTGTGGCTGAAGTCCCGCACTCAATCCTAGCCATCGATCTCATATTCAACTCTTAGATCACAGTCAATTGCAGGGGTTAAGGCCGTTTTAATCCGTGTGCTAGTCGAAGTCCCACAAACCATAGATTGCGATATAATACGCGGACCCGATGCTCCAATAGAACACGCCCTAATGTAATATCGCGTCTGCCTCGTTAGAAGTCAATGTCACACTAAAACTGCGATTGCGATAATACATGCGGACCCGAACAGGTTATAGTAACAACCCTAATATAACATTGCATCCGCGATATCACAAGTCTTATAGGGTTATCACGGTAAAACCTCCAATTGCGATATAATATTGCGGACCCGCTGCACCATTATAATGTGACTTTATACATTATCACATCCATAGTATCGCTAGTTTCTAAGGGATGTCAAACCGTCGATTGCGATAAGGCTGTGGACCCAACGGATTTATTAACAACTGTTTAATATCATATAGCATTCGCTCTGTCGGCAGTAGGGGAATCGGCTATGTTATGTGAAAACCTTCGAAAGTTGCGATTGCGGTATTAAATGAATAACTCTGATTTTCATGAAGGTTGCAATTGCGGGGGTAAGGTGATGACGTGGTTGGCCCCTTCACCTTTGAACGAGTCGTTCATTGGAAAAACTCATACATATATATATATATATATATATATATATATATATATATATATATATATATATATATATATATATAAGTTGAAACGATTCACTTCTGTGAGGAGTATCAGACATCTATCATAGAGAACAAGGAAAGTTCACAACTCGTGAAATAGAAGAAACAGAGGAAGACGAAGGTTTTGCAGACACAGAAGGTGCAGTAGAAGCCGAAGGCCGAGCGAAGAAGGAAGCTGAAGACAGTGCGGGAGGACAATCTTTTGACCTGATTCATCTTGAAAGATAGGGTCCGAGACCTTGGGGTTGGTTCCTCAGAATTGGAAGGATTGGTGTCCTTGGAGCTGGTGCTCCTAAATGCAAGGTTGGTGCCTTGACAAGATAGGGTCGAATCCCTAGAGGCCGGAGCCTCATCAAAACCAATTTGGAGCTTGGAACATGTTTGGTCAATTTAGTGAGGTCTAAATTGCTACTTTAAAATGTCAACCCGGGGTTCGTAAACTGACGAAGTGAAGTGTACTATATGTACTAGATAACCATTTCCTTAGTATTTTGTCGTTTTTAGTTTTTTTAAGTTTGTTTTTGGATTTATCTTTCCCTAATGTGAGATGATGAAAAGGTGATAAGTGAAATATGGATGATTATGGTGATCTCTAAGTGGTTTTTCAAAACTTAAAAGAAAGAAAGCTTTAAAATAACTGCAACGAAATCAATTCTTAAAAAGAAATAAAGACATCAAACAATGAACTAATGACATCGGCCCAGTATCTTTGTTGCTGAATGAAAATGAAAGTGAAATCTACACTAAATTCAATTAAAAGTAAGAAAAATTAATCCACACTATTTCAACTCTTCAACTCAATCTTCCTTGTGAAAAGATATCATGAAATGTTAAGCAATGTGAAATCTAAAAGAAGTTAAACTGCATAAAAGAAACTAATCACACTACTTTAACTCTCTTGACCTTTTGCCTTTCAGCTTAATTTACCCTGTGAGAAACAATCATGAACAAGTCAAGCAATGTGAGATCTAAAGCAAACTAAATCAAGCTATAATGAGTGATATTCTGGTTCCTAATAAAGTTATTTGATTATAGAAAGAAACCGTTAACATATGAATAACATGATATCTAAGAGCAGAAAATAAATGTACAACTTAAGGAAATGACAGTACTGGAAATCAAACTTTAGAAAACAAGAGTCAGCGACAAAGACAAGATGATCTCGTATTCCAATAGTTATAAAAAGAAAAGGTGAAAAATTGCCCCGGGCTGCCTAAGAAAACCTGCAGAAAACACTGATCAGTTGTAACCATAAAAGAGCAGCAATGAAAATGTAAATCAACAGAAATCAAAAAGCTTTGTTATGTACAGCTAATATACATGATGAAATAAAACGCAACATTTAAATGACAACTGTACAGCTAATATACATGAACAGGAAAAAAAGAAGTAATGCAAGAGTTAAAGGACAACTGTACAAGGCTTTAGTGAGCAGGGGCCCTTTGCCACTTCCACCGATTCAACGAACAGCTACAAGCTTAAGTTTAAACCAGTCTTCTCATATATTAAACAGCAACGTAAACGTGCAGTGGGGAAATACAACAACTTTGAATTACATTACAAGAGATTAACTTTTACAGCGTTCATGGACGCGTTATTTATAAGGAAAGAAAGCTAAACAAATTAACTAAATCTACGCTATTAACCACGCTGCCAGAGACACGTAAATCCTCTTCAGCCCGGATCTAGGTAACTGTCATCATGTTTATTAAATCTGAGAGGTATGGCTGTTGGATTCACGCTACCAAGATGTCTTCGTGGCTAAGGACTGTGCCACGTAGCTTCACGTGCTCAAAAACAGAGCTACGCAGAGCCGTGCCACCGCTGAACACTTCCGTTGACTATCCTTTGCCCCTTGTTTGATCGCGGGCTTTTATGGGCGTGATGGATGATCTGGAGGGACACGTTCCATGTCCTTGACTCCTGTAACTTGCCGATGTGGCTCATTTCTTTAGAGGACCCCTGTAGCATGGTGTTTGACAAAACGGCTGCGGAATCCTGTGCTGGCTGCAGAAACCTGGGTCGGCTGCGGAAACCTGTGTCGGTTGCGGAAACTGAGAAGCTTCCGCAGCTGTCTGAACAAAATTCTAAACCAAACAACAGTCATCAGCGTAGTTAGAAAACCATATCAAAATCTCATTTTTAAACTAAAATACAATGATTTAATCAACTTGGTGGATGAAATGAGTGGAAAAAGAAGGCTGAGAGGGTGTATAGGAAGGTGCAGGTTCGAGGCTCAACATACCCCCACTGTGAAGGTGTTGCATGTCCTCATGCAACCAAAACTTAGTTATTTTCCCTTAATCCATATGCTCTGAGGCTTCTGCAAGAACATCTAGCTCTCTTCTCTTTCTCTTTTGATGCTAAAATGGTCCTTGGTTTCCTGACTAGACATTTGAACTTAAGATTAATCAATGCCCTGCTCAACTTTTTACACTTTTTCTTCAGCTTCCTGTTCTTCTTTTGCCACAGTCCTAAATGGAGCATAGTGTTATCATGGACAATCTTGTCTACCTTACTCTGCTCTTTGAGTGCTTCGTTTTCCTGTTTGATGTGCCTATTTAGGACTTCCAATTCAAACACTTCCTGTTTTAAGAACTGTACTTGTGCATCAAGTGGCAAGGTGGTGCTTGGTTCTGTAGCTGATTGTTCCAAGGACTCTAGGTAGTTATATACCTCTTGCTGATTAGGATCTACTTCAGGTGTCTTTCTTGGGCTAGGCTAAAAATCAAAATCTGGTGGAGGAGGAAGACTGTCCTCTCTTTCTGGCCGAAAAGGGCTTTCATCACGTGGAGGACTTGACTCAATGTCTGGCTGAGCTGGAGCTTTTTCAGGTGTTTCTTCACCTAAATCAATAAAGTGTGATTGTTTTTCTTGGGTTACACTCTTCTTTCCTTTTAGCCTACTGCTCCTCACGTGTGGGCTAGTGCTCTTTTCCTGTGCACTCTGTTTTCCTTTTTGTTTCTTTGTTATGGCAGCAGCTTGAAGATGTACTAATCTTTCTGCCAAAGTTTGAGAATCTTCCTCTATGGATGGTTCAGGGGATGGATAGGTTTCTTGAATGGTTATTTTGCCTTTGTCCTTCTTCTGTTTCTTGTTTTTAGCTCCCTCTTATTCTTTCTGAATAGTTTCCTGAATGTCTATTGTAGGAGAGTCTTGGGCTGTAATATTCTTTTCTTTCCTCCTACTTCTCTTTGGAATTTTTGGGGAACTGCTTCCAGAGGCTTCAGTCAGTTCTTGGAAGTGGTTTCTTGTCAAAAACTTTTCCCAAGTATCCTTAGTGTTTTTCAACTGATCTTCAATAAGGATTTTTATGAACCTGTGATGGTAAAGATGGGGTTCAATATTGCCTATGTGTTTTTGAACAGTAGAGCTCATTTTCTTCAAGCTTGATAATAGAAAATAAGGCAAATTAAGGGTATAACCTTCCATAAAATTCATCATTAGCCTGGCATGATACATGTACATGGAACCAAAACGACCCTCGCATGTGATAAATTTCTGGATAAGTAATAACAGAGTGGACCATTCTTTTATTGCATGCACAGGGATTCCTTTTGTAAATACATAGGTATCCATACCTGGGTTTTGGAGCATGATTCTCCATCCTTGATCGTCCACACTTCTGTTTTTGAACCACCTTTCACCTTCTTGTGGGAGACTTGTTGCAACTGCTATTGTGGCCTCGGTCACTGTAAATTTTAAGTCTCCTATCTCCACTGCGTGTCCATTAAAGGACCGTGTAAAGGCTTTAGTCACTTCTTTGTTATAGCCCCTAAACTTTTGAATGAATCTCAGCCACCTTGATTTTTTCAACGACTCCTTCGTTTGAGGATAACCCTCCAGGTATTTTGGTCTTTCCGGTTCAGCTCTTAGTAGTTTTCCCATTCTCGGCTTTAAATTCCGACTGAAAATTCTACTGCGTATGAAGGTTCAGGAAAAAAATGGGTTGATTACGGGATTCTTAGGGTAACTGGAGTGGCCGTAATCAAAGTTCAGGATGTATGTGGTGACTGTAGCCAGGGTTTGGAGCAAGCTGTAGTGGATGCAGCGGAAATGGAGAACAGGGAATGGTATGAGTACCGAGGGAGTAAAGGGTAAGCAACAGTAACGAGTTCAACATCGAATGCATGCGGGAGTGAAGTGATAAATGGGCAGAATAACGGCTGAGTCCTTTTGGATCGGATGACTTGCGCACACGTCTCAGCAGACGGCTGCGGAAATTATGGTGAAGGAGAGCCGTAGTACAGTAGGTCACGTCTCAAAAGTACGGCCAATAAATGGGAGAGCAGTCCATCTCGAGTTTAAATTTAGAATAATCATGGGACCGTTAGAAATGAATAAGGTGTGTGGAATGACATCGTGGAAGAGGAGTGGTATGGGGCTTGCCGTATCAAATCATTGCATTTAGTGGAACTTGCCATGGTTTAATAACTATGCATAATAATGACATTGAATTGTTATTTGGTAGAGATTTTTGATCATACCTTTGGAAGTTTATCATTTCTTGGTTAAGGCTTCTGACCCATTGTTGTTCTTTGATCTTGAAGATGCCCCATGTCTTTGCTGCACTTGGTGATGATGACACTATCCTTTGACTGTGATTTTTTTTTGAAAACAGAGTGATACCGACTGTAGAGACAGAGTGATGCTGGCTGCGGAAATCGTTTCTGGCTGCGGAAACTGGTTCTGGCTACGGAAACGGTTTCCAGCTGCGGAAACTAAGACAACACCCCTTTAACTGCACAAAGATAGTTAGAGAAGAACTAACTAAATAAAATAGTCCTGAGAGGGACTTTTATTGATGGAATGAAATGAAATGAGTGGAATGAGATGGAAATGAAGTGGAGTGAAGATGGAGATGAAAATGAGATGGATGAACTGAAATGGCAAATGAGGTGGAGTGAAGATGGAAAGAGAGAGAGATTTTTTTGGAAAATATAGAGTGTCAGGTGCCCCTGATTTTCACTCTACATTTTCTGTATAAGACTGCCAATCTATGATTGGTTTTCAGGCTTATACAAAAGAATTTTTTATTTTTTATTTTTTATTTATTTTATTTTATTTTTATTTTTTATTTTTTTCAATTGAAAGAAACAAATACTAGGCTGATGGAGGAGAAGGATTCCTCTCCACTAGCCTCATTGCAGAATTTTCTTGAAACATTTTGACAAATTCTTCTTTTGAGAGTGGCTTATGATAAATTTTCAATCGGTGGCCATTCACAATGAGAGGAGTTTGAAACTCATCAATGGTCTTGACTCGAACTGCTCCATTGCTAAAGACTTCGTCAATCTCATATGGTCCAAGCCAATGAGTCTGAAATTTTCCTTTGAAGTCTTTAAACTTGGAATCAAACAGTAACACCCAATCTCCCTTTTGAAACTTTTTCTCTTTGATATATCTGTCATGCCACTTAGTTCTTTGGTGCTGAACTAGATCAGTCCTTAAAATTGCATCTTGTCTTATTTCATCTAGCTAATTCAGCTGCTCCATTCTGTGCTTTTGGGCTTGTGATAGATTCATCCCCAACTGAACTGCCATCTTGAAAGTCTTGACTTGAAACTCAATGGGGAGCAGGACTTCTTTCCCATAAACAAGTTCATAGGGAGAATGTCCTGTTGTGTTCCTCCATGTAGTTCTGTAGGCCCATAAGGATTCAGGAAGCCTTTCTGCCCAATCTCTTCTATGTAGATGAACAGTTTTGGTGATGATGTTCTCAAGGACTTTGTTTGTAGACTCCACTTGGCCATTTGCTTGCGGATGGTACGGAGTAGATTTTCTATGCTTATTTTGTATTCTTCCATCAACTTCTCCATCAAATTAGATGTGAATTGACTTCCCTGATCTGTTACAATTTCTCTTGGGACACCAAAACGAGTAAAAATATCCTCAAAAAGAAATTGAACAACTGAATTTTCAGTGGTAGAAGGCAATGCCTTGGCTTCTATCCATTTAGTAACATAATCAGTGCAAACCAATATATACTTCTTTTGTTTAGATGGTGGATTAATAGGTCCAATGAAATCTAAAGCCCATTTTTCAAAGGGTTCGATGAGTACCTGTGGCTGTAATGGCATTTCATTTGAAAGAGTTGGTCTCCCAACTCTTTAGCAACTGTCACACCTCCTGACATATTGTTTTGCATCTTTGAAGACAGAAGGCCAATAATATCCTAAAGAAAGGATTTTATAAGCTGTCCTCTTGTCAGCGAAGTGCCCACCGCATGGCTCATCATGACATGCCTTGAGGATGTCAGGCATTTCATCTTCCCGAACACATCTTCTGATCACACAGTCTAGCCCTGTTTTGAACAATTCATTAGAAATCCATGAATAACTCGAACTCTCCTGAATAATTCTTCTCCTTTCATTAGGAAACAAATGTGGAGGTAGTTTCCCTGTAACCAAATAATTAGAAATATCTGCATACCAAGGAGTTTTAGTAGTTACTGCAAACAAATATTCATCTGGAAACTTATCCTCTACAGGAGAATCTTCGTTAGTAGTTTGGATTCTAGACAAGAAATCAGCTACTGTATTTTGTTTCCCTGGTCTATCTAACACAGTAATATTGAATTCTTGTAAAAGTAAAAGCCATCTTGTAACTCTGCCATTAGTAATAGGTTTGTTCATGAGATATCTAATTGCAGAATGATCAGTATGGACAAAAGTTTCATAGCCTGTTATATAATGTCTAAACTTGTTGATTGCATGAACAACAACTAAGAACTCTTTTTTAGTCACAGTATAATTTAACTCAGTAGGAGTCAAATTTTTATTGGTGTAGTAAATGGCATAAGGAACTAAATCCTTTTGACCCAACACAGTTCCTAGAGCTGTATCTGAAGCATCTGTAGAAATATGGAAAGGAAGTTTCCAATTTGGCCCTCTCAAAATGGGTGCTTCAGATATTCTTGTTTTCAAAGTTTCAAATGCAGATTGACAGTCATGATCCCACTTGAATTCACAGTCTTTTGTAAGTAATTTGAAGAGTGGAGATACTATTTTGGTGAAGTTTTCAATAAATCTTCTATAATATCCAGTAAATCCAAGAAAACTTCTAACATCTTTTTGACAATTTGGAATAGGCAACTTGGAGATGACTTCAACTTTTGATCTATCAACTTTAATCCCATCTCCTGAAATATGATGTCCTAAAACAATCCCTTCAGTAAACATCATAAATCATTTCTCATGACTTAATGAAAGGTTTGTTTCTTTACATCTTATAAGGACTTTTTCCAAATTATTTAATGCCTCTTCAAATGAATTACCATAAACTGTAAAATCATCCATATAAACCTCTACACAATCATGGATTAGATCGGAAAAATTTCCTAGTACTGCCCTTTGAAATGTGGCAGGTGCATTACATAATCCAAAAGGAAGTACTCGGTAGGCAAAAGTTCCCCATGGACAAGTAAATGTGGTCTTGTCCTGATCTTCAGGTGCTACTTGAATCTGATTGTAACCACTAAAACCATCCAAAAATGAGAAATACTTTTTGCCTGCTAAAGTATCTAATACCTGATCAATAAAGGGTAAAGGAAAGTGATCCTTCAAAGTTGCTTTGTTTAATTCTCTGTAATCAATGCAAACCCTCCATTTACCATTCTTTTTAGGTACTATAACCAGAGGAGAAACCCACCGGCTATCTGAAATGGGGTAAATGAAGTTTACATTAAGTAACTTTTGGAGCTCTTCTTTCACTATCTCCCTAAGGTTTGGATTCATCCTTCTTTGAGGTTGTCTGATTGGTCTACTGTTTTCCTCAATGTAGATGTGATGAATGCAAGTCTTAGGGTCAATACCTTTCATATCGGTATACTCCCATGCAAATGCAGTAGAATGTTTTTGCAAGATTTTGGTTAGCTCTTCCTGTTGTGATTTTTCCAAGTTTTCGTTGATATTCAATGTTTTTCCTGGAAAAATCTCAATGGCAGAACTACCAAACTCTTCCATAGAGAAAAGAGACATTTGTCTAGATGATAGACACTCAATGTCAGAATCCAACTGAAATTGTGTGTGGTCATATTCTGAAGATGGTTCAAAGTTTTCTAATGTGTTCAGAATTTGACTATCTTCACTAATCTCAGAAATGGTAAGGACAGGTTGTATAGTATCTTCATCATCGACCCATTCATCTTCTTCTATTTCTGTAATTGCTTTTGCTGGAGGATACAGATTGAACTTCTTTGTCGAATTACCATAAAAAATATACATATCCCCAGACCTACAACTTATGAAAGCATCAGCTGTAGCTAGCCAAGGTCTTCCTAAGATGAGAGGATGTCCTCCTAAATTACTCTTGGGAGTTAAAATCATGAAATCCACTGGATATTCCCACGAGTCTAAGGAGACTGGAATGTCTTCTAATACACCATCTGGTTTGATAATTGATCGATATGCAAGTTGCCGTAAAGTAGGTGTAAAAAGAAGATTAGGAAGTTTGAGCTGTTCCATAGTCTGTCTACTCATGATGTTGATAGCAGCCCCTAAATCAATCAAAGTATTTGGTATTTCTACCCCATTGATATGTGTTTTGACAATTGGACTACCAAGATCTACATATTTCTGCATAGTAATTTTTCCCATCAAGATATCTGCAATTTTCCCTACCAGGTGGATTCTTCTTGTATCCCTTGGTTTCCTTCTTGGTCTTTTAAGACTCAACTCCTTTATTGTTTTTGCTAGAATAGGAATCTCTTTAATGGCTTGTAACAAGGGAATCTTAATACAGACATTCTTCAATTCATCTAGAAAATTATAGTCAGGCTACCAAATTTGTTTTTCCACTCCTTTGTCAATTTGTAATCTTTCAGGAAAAGGAGGTGTGGATAAAGATGCAGGTTGCTCAACTATGGGAGTTGTGGGGGTTAACTCTTTTTTTTCTTTTTCTTTTTGAGTGTTTGGGTTTTGAAGAGATGCTTCAGAACCTTTATTGGCTTCAAGAGAATCTTCCTCAAAAATGCTTTGCTTTTGAGCATTTATAGAAGGCTTATCTAGGACTCTACCTGATCTGAGTTGTACATCATTGAGAGGAACAATCATATAGGTAGGAAATTGTTGACCTTCCATCATGTAAGCATTTTGAGGGTTTTTGTTATTGGGGTTTGACAATGGCTGAGAAGGAAGTTGATTTGACTTTTGTTGGAATGGAAGCAAGAGTTGAGAATTTGGATTCTGTTGAGAAGGTTGTTGTTGTTGTGGAAATGGCAATGATAGTTGTGGATTTTGATTTGGAAGTTGTGGAGCTTGTTGGTTTTGAAAAGATGGGGGATATTGATAAAATTGAGCAAATCTCCCATAAGGATTTTGCATACCTTGTACCCATGATTGAAAAGGATTTTGAGGTTGGGACCAAGGTTGTTGCCAAGGATGCCAATTTGGTGGGGGTTGAAAATTCATAGAGTTGCTAAACCCTTGATTTTGTTGCCCCTGCCAAGGTCTCCTTGCAACAAAACAGAGAGATTCGATTGTATTTAGATCTTCTTGAAAGACAGCTTTGAGCCCAGGAATTGAAGGACAATCCTTGGTCTCATGATTCTATGAACAAATTACACATGTTTCTACAACTTTTGCATCCAAGGGACATTCCCTTAGAGCATGTTTCTTCCTACACTTTGGGCAAAAGATGGCCAAAGCCTCAGCTTCTGCTTTCTGCTTATTATGTAACTTAAGGGTGTCTAGTTGCTCACTAAGACTCCCTAAGATGTCAGTTTTGAATTCATCAAGCATGTTGCCAATCTCAGCCCTACTTACTGATCCAGTTGCAGATTTGTTTGCTCTGATGAGAGAAGGATCTCTAGGCCCTTTTTGAGTTTTAGATTTCCCCCTTGAGAGATGGACACATAATTCTGCTATATCATGAAGTGGAAGTTGAGATATGTCTCCTTTTCCCATCATGTTCAAAATATCTATCCATTCATCTCTAATGGCTTTTAATAGAAGGGCTTTCAAGGTCTCCTCATTTAAGTTACTCATTTTTGCTCTTTTCAGGTTGTATTGAAATCTTTCAAGTAAATCCTCCAAGTTTTCATCTTCTCTTTGCACCATTTTGAATACCTCATCCTTGTGATTGGTGGGCATACAATAGTCCAGGTACCTATCCAAAAATGTTTGTTTCATATCATTCCAAGTGCTAATGGATTGAGTGAGTAATCCCATGAACCATTTCAAAGCTGCTCCTTTCAATGTTGAAGGAAACAATTTGAGTTTTTGAGAGTCTTCCAGATAATCATAAGTTCGACACACGACTTCAAACTCAAATAGAAATGTTTCAGGGTCCTCATTCCTTAACCCATGGAAGTTTGGGAGGACAGATGGTGAGATGTTTTTCATTGTGGCTCGGGAGTCCTCATCGACTATAGGAAATCCGAATGAGTTATCTCCATCCCTATTTCCCCCAATGTTACCTCTACCTCCTCCATTGTTTCCTCCTCCTCCTCTACCTCTACCTCTACCAAATCCAGTTGCTCCTTCCTCTGTCATGGTAGTTTCCCTGGAGACTTCAGAGTCTTCTGGTTCTTCTACTAAGGGTGAACGAGAAGGAATTTCTCCCTCTTCTTCTTCAGATGATTCTACTTCTTCAATTACAATTCGTCTCTCTGTAGAAGGAAGGAAAGGATCTCTTTCTAATTCAGATTCGATGGAAGGTGTGGGAGAGTCGACTCCTGCCTCTTGAATTCCAGGAATCCTAGGGCTAGGAGTGTAAGTTGGAGATGATGGAGGTGTCTCTTGTCTATTCCTTGAAGTAGATGGAGTTGTAAAAATCGAACTCTTGGCTCTAGCTAAAAACCTTCCCCTAGAATCTCTTACTCTATGCATGTCATTTTTTTTTATTTTTCTTCAAGTCGGGCTAATAATTCTCTTTTTGATCTTCTAGGTCACTCTAGGTGCAAGAAGAGAGCATACTCAAGAAACTATTAAACCAATAACTTTCTCTTTTCTGATCCTCCAGATCACACTAAGTGCAAGAGGAGAGCATACTTTGAGAGGTTATCAATTTTCCTTTCTTGAAATTTTCTTGTTTTTTTTTTTTTAGAAATTGGCTACCTAATTTCACTTCCCCAGCAACGACGCCAAAATGTTTGGTCAATTTAGTGAGGTCTAAATTGCTACTTTAAAATGTCAACCCGGGGTTCGTAAACTAACGAAGTGAAGTGTACTATATGTACTAGATAACCATTTCCTTAGTCTTTTGTCGTTTTTAGTTTTTTTAAGTTTGTTTTTGGATTTATCTTTCCCTAATGTGAGATGATGAAAAGGTGATAAGTGAAATATGGATGATTATGGTGATCTCTAAGTGGTTTTTCAAAACTTAAAAGAAAGAAAGCTTTAAAATAACTGCAATGAAATCAATTCTTAAAAAGAAATAAAGACATCAAACAATGAACTAATGACATTGGCCCAGTATCTTTGTTGCTGAATGAAAATGAAAGTGAAATCTACACTAAATTCAATTAAAAGTAAGAACAACTAATCCACACTATTTCAACTCTTCAACTCAATCTTCCTTGTGAAAAGATATCATGAAATGTTAAGCAATGTGAAATCTAAAAGAAGTTAAACTGCATAAAAGAAACTAATCACACTACTTTAACTCTCTTGACCTTTTGCCTTTCAGCTTAATTTACCCTGTGAGAAACAATCATGAACAAGTCAAGCAATGTGAGATCTAAAGCAAACTAAATCAAGCTATAATGAGTGATATTCTGGTTCCTAATAAAGTTATTTGATTATAGAAAGAAACCGTTAACAGATGAATAGCATGATATCTAAGAGCAGAAAATAAATGTACAACTTAAGGAAATGACTGTACTGGAAATCAAACTTTAGAAAACAAGAGTCAGTGACAAAGACAAGATGATCTCGTATGCCAATAGTTATAAAGAGAAAAGGTGAAAAATTGCCCCGGGCTACCTAAGAAAACCTGCAGAAAACACTGATCAGTTGTAACCATAAAAGAGCAGCAATGAAAATGTAAATCAACAGAAATCAAAAAGCTTTGTTATGTACAGCTAATATACATGATGAAATAAAACGCAGAATTTAAATGACAACTGTACAGCTAATATACATGAACAGGAAAAAAAAAAGTAATGCAAGAGTTAAAGGACAACTGTACAAGGCTTTAGTGAGCAGGGGCCCTCTGCCACTTCCGCCGATTCAACGAACAGCTACAAGCTTAAGTTTAAACCAATCTTCTCATATATTAAACAGCAACGTAAAAGTGCAGTGGGGAAATACAACAACTTCGAATTACATTACAAGAGATTAACTTTTACAGCGTTCATGGACGCGTTATTTATAAGGAAAGAAAGCTAAACAAATTAACTAAATCTACGCTATTAACCACGCTGCCAAAGACACGTAAATCGTCTTCAGCTCGGATCTAGGTAACTGTCATCATGTTTATTAAATCTGAGAGGTATGGATGTTGGATTCACACTACCAAGATGTCTTCGTGGCTAAGGACTATGCCACGTAGCTTCACGTGCTCAAAAACAGAGCTACGCAGAGCCGTGCCACCGCTGAACACTTCCGTTGACTATCCTTTGCCCCTTGTTTGACCGCGGGATTTTATGGGCGTGCTGGATGATCTGGAGGGACACGTTCCATGTCCTTGACTCCTGTAACTTGCCCATGTGGCCTGTTTCTTCAGAGGACCCCTGTAGCATGGTGTTTGACAAAACGGCTGCGGAATCCTGTGATGGCTGCAAAAACCTGGGTCGGCTGCGGAAACCTGTGCTGCGGAAACTGAGAAGCTTCCGCAGCTCTCTGAACAAAATTCTAAACCAAACAACAATCATCAGCGTAGTTAGAAAACCATGTCAAAAGCTCTTTTTTAAACTAAAATACAATGATTTAATCAACTTGGTGGATGAAATGAGTGGAAAAAGAAGGCTGAGAGGGTGTATAGGAAGGTGCAGGTTCGAGGCTCAACAAAACACATTTATATTGTATTTATTATTTTACTCAATAAAATTATACTTATACATTTCTCTATTTAAATTGTGAAGAATTAAACTGGTAATAATAAAAATTGAAATAAAATACTAATTCACCTCCCCCTCAGTATTTCGAACAGGATGGTGGAAGATTGTCAATACGCCAAACTTGTGTTATGTTCGACCATGGCTTGATAGCCGTACTTGAAAGGATTATTTAGGTCTTCCTCTGTACAAGCCTCTTTGAATTTTGTCCCCCACAATTTTGCATTAGAACATGAATATTTCTTCTTCTATGATATTAAATTAAAATTGTTAACAATTTATAATTTGGATGCAAATTATTTTCTTACATATTCAATTTTTGTGGCCAGTTTCAAGTAATCACCCAGGGCAAGATGGTGCTGCTCATGTTTGGCTATTCTAGCCTGTGTATCTTTGGAAGTACCTGGGAGTTTATATTTAAAACATTGAAAATATTAATTGGATGCCACAATGATGATAACACATCATAATTACATTATTAAAAGTCCCTCATACCTTCTTGGCCTGGGTGGAGTCTTCCCTACTTTTAGAAGTGCCTTCTCATGTGCATCTGCCACAATCGCTCTCCACTCCATCTATGGAATCGATGGAGGGCCCTCATGTGACCTAGCCCTTTCCAATTGAGAGCTATCCTGGTCCCGTAAATATTTTAAATGTAGGCCCGCCTTTGAGATAACTCCTGATTTGTTGAAGGTACCGTCACTGAATAGGAAAACCATCCTGTTAATAAGTTCATCTTTTAAATTGGAACTTTGGGATTTCTAGTTTTTGCGAATGATCGGCCCAAAAGTTTCCAAGGTTATGTCATAAAAATGCCTATAAAATACATCAGCTGGCTCTGATACCATGTAGAAATTTTTCTACAAATCGGCTAGCTCTAATACCATGTAGAAATTTCCCACTTGTAGATCACCTGGTAATCCAATGTACTGAAGCAAAACACTTGATCTACTTCTACGAACAATTTAGCGGAAGCTTAATCAACCATGAGCAACATCAATAAGAACACATCTAACTGATAAGAAGGAATCAATCACACATAACATAGAAGAATTTACCTGGGGAAAGCACCTCCCTAAAACGCCATATTTGTATTATCATACAAGCGGAAATATAGTTCGGATTACACAAAGCCTTAGCTCGGAAGCTATCCAACTCTCAGTACAATCCCTCTGCTGCTCATAGACAGTCAAAGGCTTCTCACAAACCTTCTCCTCTGCCCTCCAAGCCTCCTATTTCCTTGTGCATTTTCCTTGAGGTCCAGTGCTGCCACCTGTGTGAATTGGCCTCTTCACACACTCACTAACCTCTAATCTAACTACATAAGGAAATAGGAGGCTTGGAGGGCAGAGGAGAAGGTTTGTGAGAAGCCTTTGACTGTCTATGAGCAGCAGAGGGATTGCACTGAGAGTTGGATAGCTTCTGAGCTAAGGCTTTGTGTAATCTGAACTATATTTCCACTTGTATGATAATACAGAGATGGGGTTTTAGGCAGGTGCTTTCCCGAGGTAAATTCCTCTGTGTTATGTGTGATTGATTCCTTCTTATTAGTTATATGTGTTCTTATTGATGTTGCTCATGGTTGATTAAGCTTCCGTTAAATTGTTTGTAGAAGTAGATCAAATGTTTTTCTTTAGTAAATTGCATTAATAGGTGATCTACAGGTGGGAAATTTCTACATGGTATTAGAGCTAGCTGATTTGTAGAAAAAATTCTACATGGTATCAGAGCTAGCTGATTTGTAGAAAAATTCTACAAAATTCTACATGGTATCGGAGCACAGGTGATCAAGCAAGAAAAGTATACTAGCAGGAGGAATTCGAAGTTTCTTATTCTTTATATAGATCTCAAGTTCTTATCACATCTATTTCATCGATGACGTTCAATGGTTTGAGGCTTGAGTATGCCCTTGATGGCAGCTCAAACTATATAGCTTGAAAGGATCACATGGAGGCAGTTTTGGAAGATAATGGTCTTAAGGATTTCATTGATAAAAAAATTCCTAAGCCTACTGACAAGACTGAGTAGGTGGAATGGAGGAAGTGTGTGGCTAGAGCTAGGAGAATTCTCTTGGAGGGAGTGCGAGGTCACATTGTCTCGAGCCTCCATGGGAAGGAGACTCCGCATGCAATGTGGAAAACATTGAAAGATTTATATTAGAATAGTAGTGATCAAAGGAAGCTGGCACTGAAGGACAAACTTCAAAAGATCAAGTGTGAAAGGGATGAGACGGTCTCTATGTATCTGACCAAGCTCATCACATGCAGGGATGAGCTTGCAAGTGTAGAGGTCGTGACATCGGATGAGGATATGGTGAGTCTAGCACTCCTTGGCCTTCCTAAGAGCTGGCATAGCTACCAGGACTCGGTGAATGGAAGGGAGAAACTACCAGATTGGGAATGACTATGGTCGGATTTGATGCAAGAGGAGATCAGACGGAGCACTAGAGACAGTTCATCCATGCATGATGAGGATAACTGTGCCTTAGTGAGTAAGGCGAAGAAGGGGAAGGAGAAGGTTTCTCTTTCCGAATCCAGTTCTTCTAATGATGGGAAGAAGGTTGAAAAGTCGAAAGTGCGATGTTTTCGTTGTCATGAGGTGGGCCATTATGCTGCAAATTGTCCACGGAGGAAATCCAAGAAGGGATCCGCAGAAGAATCTGAAGGTGAGGCACTTGCTTCACAATTTGAGTTGGATTTCACACTTTTCGCATGCATGGTTTCATCCATGGTGGGAAGTGGTTGGTTTCTTGACAGTGGAGCTTCTTTCCACATGACTGGTGACAAGAGTTTGTTCAGTCTTTTGGAGGAGAAAGATCTCCAGATACTCATAGCGATGGGTAATGATGAGAAGTATAGTGTCTCAGATGTAGGCACGATTATTTTTCAGAGGGAGCATGGATCTCGCCTTACCTTGATCGATGTCAAGTATGTACCAGGACTAAATAGAAACTTGGTGTCGATCGTGATGCTGGAAGACAGAGGCTATGATGTAGTCTTCAGTAAAGGAAAGGTTTTCCTTAGACACATCATCACTAGATAGGTGAAGCAGATTGGTTCATGGGTCAAGAACCTATATGATCTTGAGGTTCAAGATGCATGCAAAGCCTTGAGCAGCAAGGCAACTGAGAGACTTGGTGGTTGAGAGGGAGGGTATATTACCTCTCAACATGCAAAGCCAAAAGAAGTCTCTGACGATTGTGGGGGAGCCACGATTGGTGCAACTTTAGGAGGTTGCTGATTGGAGATCGAGTAGAGACATCTACTCATGCAGAGACCTCTAGTAGGGGGAAACTTCGAGCTAGGTGGGATGAGGGATCACATGCGACCATGCCTCCAGGTAGGAGGTGGGGCGATATAGAGTGATCGTCCCAAGGAGGAGGGGCAGGATCCTTGAGGTACCCAACCTCTTGGATGAGACCTTGCTACAAGAGCCCCAATGTGGAGTAGTAGGAACTAACTGATTGGGTAGAGATAGATGCGGATGGAGCGGCAAAGAGAGCAACAATGCAGGGAATCTCAGGACAGCGCATAGCTAGCAGGCTGCAACAATGCGAGAGGCACAAGTGTTTTGCACAGTGCTAGGTGGCACAGAGAGGTGTGCAATGGTGCGAGATGCATGGAGATGTCGCAGTAGCGCAGATGTAAGAGAGGGAGTACTTGTCAACAGTAGGTAGAGCTTCAACATCAGAGTATGTTCCTAGCCCAATAGAGTGGTCAGTTGGGAGTGTTTTTGTTCCAAGTGTTATTGGAGAAAATGGACTGGGTAGAAGTGTTGCATGCAGAACATTCCAGAATTACATGATCGGGTTCGAGAGGAAGCTTTTCTTGTTGAGAGGGAGTGTTGAAAAATGTGCAACAAGAAATTCTAAATTTAGAAGGTACTAAAAATAGACCTGCTGAAAATAACATGTCTAAAAATAGTAGTTTGGCTAGTGAGGTCATTGGCCACATTGGGTGAGAGGTGAAACTACTAAAAATAGAAAGTTCTAAAAATAGCATTTTTGGGCCCCTTTTTATTTATAACAGTCCCTAGCCTATCTATAAGAAGTAAAATTAATTTCGGTCTTAACAACCGTTGGAAATATTAATTAATTAATTCAGTTGAGTTAATTAGTTAAGGAAATTCAAATTTGAAGCCTTTGTGAGCATGCACATGAGTTGTCCCACTGATTGAGGAATTTATCCTTAATTTCCTCCACTGATTGAGGGAATAAGTATGAGTTCTATAATGAGAGAATCAGTTGACTTAGTTCTAACTAGTCAAGTTCAGTTAGATTATTTTAACAAGTTGTTAAAATAATAAAATATAGTTTGTTAATGCTTGCATGCATGTGACAACTATTATTTTAGATAACTGAGGATTCACTCATGGATAACTGTTGCATGTCAGTTCTTTCAAAGACCCAGTTGAGATCAGATGTGGGACAATGTACTATCAGATGCTTGACTATTTCTAGTAAGTAGTTTTTGCATGGTTGAGGAACTAGTGTCCTCAAGGCTTGCGTATTTGGACCATTGGTTAACTTGGTATGTTTGGAATTAATTGCATATGCTTTTGCTATTATTTCCTAAGCAAACTGCGCAAGGAAATAGGGATTGGACCATAGGTAAAGCCTTTATATACAGGGCTTGGTTGGTTCATGAGACATATCTTCATATCTTCATAGTTCATTGAGAACTGTATAGCTTGAGAGCTAATTCTTTATGTATTGTGAAGAGGATTTCCACTTGATTGATAATAAATGGTTGGGGTTTTATGCTGGTGTTTTCCCCTGGATATATCTTGTGTTATGTGTGATTATTTCTCTTGATCAGTTATGCATGTTTCTACTTGATGTTGCTCATGAATTCAATTATTCTTCAGCTTAATGTTTTGTTGAAGTAGAACAAGTATTATGCTTTAGGACATTGCATATATTGGTTTGTTCTACAGGTGAAATTTCTACAATGTGACCTGGCCCTTTCCAATTGAGAGCTATACTGGTCCTGCAAATATTTTAAATGTAGGCCCACCTTTGAGATAACTCCTGATTTGTTGAAGGTACCATCACCGAATAGGAAAACCATCCTGTTAATAAGTTCATCTTTTAACTTGGAACTTTGGATTTCCAGTTTTTGCGAATGATCGGCCCAAAAGTTTCCAAGGTTATGTCATAAAAATGCCTATAAAATACATCATTTCCTGCAAAACCATATTATCATTAGTTTAAAATAATCACATAATATACATTAATTTCATTTAGGTTGTACTTTAATATTTAAAACACTTCTTAAATACCTAAAAGTTTCTATATTTTCATAGGACATTGTCATCGTCTACCAAAAACATGATTGGTAGTGATTCCATGCTAGTAACCTGGGAAGACTATGGAAATCTCATTTCAAAATGTGAAATCGTATCATGCTCTGCATCCACAACATCATGTGTCGATCCTAACGTACATTTTTCATGGGGTGAAAATCCTATTGTAGGTGGTTGAGCGGTTATACTAGTCTTAATGACCGATGAATCACTGATAGGTGGAGCATCGACGCTGCTACCAACGCCGAACCGACCAATGGTTGTAGCATGAGTATTGTACTCTGCCAAAAAATCATGTAAAATAAAGATTATTTTTATAAAGGATGAGATAACTAAATCATAAACAAATAAATGGGATAATTAAATGAGTTTCTCACCCCATACCAATGAACTTATTGTAGTAACGTTATGATTTCTCCTTTTATCTCATATGTCTGAGGTTCAACTAGAATTTAATAATTAAGTTTCTTGTTTTCTTTGATTTTAAGCTTCCTTATTGCTTGGATTGGATCGACAGACATAAAAATTGCATCATTAGTAACCTCTTCCTCATGAGCATCTGTGGACTGCTCTAAGGTTGGTGCCTTCCCCTTATCACCTTGTTTATCAAATAAGTGTAATTTTCAATTCATCCACAATTAATCATCATTATATTAATAAGAAAACCACTATTGACATGTCTAAATTTATATAGAAACTTCACGTAGTAAATGACAATCATAACATACAATAGACATTGCTTACAAGTTGGGTAAAATTGAATACATACCACCCCCATAATAGCAATATTTGTATTTATTCTATTCAAATTGTAACCATGAGCTCTTACCCTGTAACTATTGATTTAATGGAACATACGAATGCATGGTTTCCTTCACGTCCGTCGAATATGCAATTGGGTTGCTTATTTGTGGCAATGTACTGTGTACTATTTATAAACCCTACAATATTCCCTGTTGTTTTTGGTCTTCCATCTGTACACATAGTTGCACATTTATTTTCATCATTGTCTTTTAATTGTATATAATCTGCGGCCACTCCATATGTTCACATACTTTTGGTATATTCAACTATTCATACCTAATCATTGAAGTTGTAACAGGGTCCGACATACTCCATCAATTCAGTTAATCCTTTGTAACATACCTTTATGCCATCCCTGGAAAATATCCCCAAACCATGTAATGACAATGGTGCAGTGCAGTATATCCTTTGATTGGCAGAAAAATCAATGCTTATTTCAGGAAGATCCATGGGTTCCCATTGTTTCACTAGATGTTTGTACCTCAAGGGCACCTCAATGTCATCTATGCTCTCATCATGCAACATATATCATGAACCATAATTCTCTTGCTGTCATCGTGTATCAAATGGAAATTTGTCCCAAGTTGAGTGAGAAACTCAAAATGGAAACATAATTGGCGTTGCTCCTATGGTTTAGTTGAATCAACATTCTCATGTCTGTTGGGAAATGTAACTAGTTTCGGTCTTCATAATTGTCATTTGTCTCATGCCATGATGTAATTATTATATATTGAGCAAAAGAATAAAGAAATTTTTATAAAGCATGGGTTTCATGCTTGATTCTTTGGTAAATATGTCAGGCATCCATTGCATGCCTATAGGATTGTCTTGAGTTAAAAGGTGATTATCATTATGTAAAAACCCATTTGGGCACTTGTATCAAAGAGAGAAATCATTTATTATTTTGGAAAAATGTTTATAGTGCTCCCAAGAATATGTCAGCTAACTAGGTTAAATTGGACTCACATTGGGATTAAAGTGCCCTTGGAAGTATATAAAGTAGACATTCAACCTCCTTTGAGAGACATCACACATGCACTTCATTCAGAGCAAGTCTGCGGATAAGAGGAAATGTGAAGTACAAAAGAAGGAGAGACGAGTTTAGTTGAGGAGCAATCTTCCCTAGAAGACATTGAAGGTTTGTAACATGTGAAGTTCATATTGAAAGTTTTTACTATTATTGGTCTTCATAATTGTATTTGGCTCATCACATGATGTATCTCTTACGTACTTATACAAAAGGAAAAAAATTATTGTAAAATAAAATTTATTTATTAAAGCATGGGTTTCATGCTCAAAGTTTTTGGTTCCTAGGTCGAAGCACCCATTGTGTTCTCTAGAGTTTTTTTCTTGAGTAAATGTTTATGTCATGATGTAATAGACGTGATTGGGCTCTTGTATCAAAAAAGAAAATATTATTTTGATGTTTAGAAAAGTCTAGAATGACCAATTAGAGGAAATTTCAGCCTAAAAGTGCCCTTGAAATTTTCATGTAATTTCCATGTCATTTTTTTTTCAAACGAGGAAATCGTGCTTGGAGAAACTCACATGCATACACAGTTCTACATGGGATTTGAACACAAGACCTATGGGGACCAAACCTCCCCACCTAACCATTGAAACACATCCCTGAGACTTGTAATTTCTATGTCATAATATGTATGCCAATCAAAATCCTTTAAATTTAAAAAGAGATACATGTCCTAAATAATTTTAAATTGTTTAATTTGGGTATATGTGAAATATTTTATTACTAATTTGGATATTGGTGAAATATTTTATTATTAATTTGGATATTCGTTAAATATTGTATTACTGTTATTTACATACCTTACCCATATGAATTAGAATATCAAAAAAGTTATTAATACAATGTAAATGTTCATGTTAGTGAAAACATAAAAATAAAAATGAAAACCCATTTGACATTAATAACCATGCCAAAAAAACACCAAAAAAATAGTTAAATATAAAAAATATATAGATAGTTAAATATGAAATATAGTTATAGTTAAATATAAAATGGTTAAAAAATATATTCCAAAAAGGACAAATTACCAGATTTTGACAAAAAATATAGAATATGTAGTTAAATATAAAATAGTTAAATAGTTAAAAAGTAGTTAAATAGGTAAAAAATGTATTCCAAAAAGGACAAGTTAAAGTGCCATATATTGAGGGATTTCGATAAAACTAAAAAATTAGAAATATACTAAATCTCGTGCTAATAAATATTGTGAAACATAGATAAAAATAAAGTAATATTAAAAAAATGTCTAGATGACATTTTTTTATTATTTTTTTGATTTTTCCTTAGGAGACTTGTTACATAGTATTTTCTCACACCTCCTGCACTTACCTATGACATACCCCGAAGTGCCCGAAACATGATCATTATGTAGTGTACTCATTCATATATGCATCTCAGGTCCTCCCTAACATATTGATTTGAAAATGCCTTGAGCTTCCCTTGAAGGAAATAGCTCTTAAACCCTAATTTGATAATCATCGCTCTTATGAGACTAAAAATTGCGATGGTCGCCTATTTTATTATACTCGACCCGTGATGACATTACTCTGTTTACTTGTATACCCACGATGATCCCAAAAAGGCAATTTTCCCAAAGAGGATGAGAAGCTTCATGATCTAGAAGCTTTCAGAGCGACGAGCTAGAGGTTTTTCGACGTGGTTGAGGTCAAGTTCTCCCAACTTGGCCTCTCTGACCTCCTTGAGATGAGGGCCTACTCCTATCTTTGGAGAGATCCTAACTCTCTTTCCTAGCCTATATATTCATCCTCTCCCATTCCCAAATGGTTGGTCTATGTCTATTTGCACCCTTATGCTAAGATTGTGCATATATGCTACTCACTTGGATTGGAGAAGGAGTGCTTGGAGATATTACCTTGGACTTGGAAATTCATTCAAGGAGAGCCTATCAAAATCAAGGCTTGGTTATATGATTATCCTTCTTTTCTATTAATATACAACTGCTGGTTCATTTTCCATTGATGTGTATGCTCATGTATCATCTATCTTAACATTCCTTGATCAGTTAAGTAGGTTTCTTTTGAATATGATATTTGCATTTGCATTCCTTGTTGTGTCTTGATCTCTTGTGCAGGTGCATAAACGTTGTGAGTAGTAGGAACGAGCCCGTGATGCAAGTGATTCAAGGTCTTCAACAAAGGACAACTTGATAGCATTAGAATGAGGTAGGCCATCTTCTTCGTCTCTCATTTCAATTGTAACTTAGGAAAGTGTCTAGTAGATTGTCACTTAGGTTGCTAGTCCCACTCATTGGGCTAGAGGGATTGTCTCTATCCAAAAGAGGATTTACCTAGACAACACGACCACTTTTAGGTTGAAATTTCCTCTAATACCATGACCAAGTCGGCCATCCATGATAAAGTTGGCCTACAGAGGCTCGCTCTAGCCCTTGTGAAGACTACAATAAGTCAATATATTCTCTTGTTTTAGCCGCGAAAATGGCCGCAAACGAAGTGATGTCGTTGCAAAGTGAAAGGATATGTATCATAGGAGAGAAAATAGTCCCGACTATCGATCCACTCAGAAAACCCTCAACATTGCAATTGCATCATACGACCTCCGCAACATCGCACTCGCCTCCAAACCGTGAATGAACTGTCAGAGAGCAATACATTTATGGTTCCCTTCCACAATCTTATTGCTCTACTGGGAAACCTCTTCCTAGACACACATCTTGGCATTTGATCTGTGATTTAAAAGTAGCGTAAGGAGGCTAGAAGATAAGAAATCACCCTAGCAAAGAAAAGAATAATCTCAACAAAAAAAAAGAAGTATGATCACCTACTATTATTGGCTCACTCATGTGATTTTCTATGATTCTTGGGTTACTACAGGTTTGAGTTTTTGGAAGTCGGAGTTGCAGACTTTATTGATGAAGCTGAAATTTAGAGAATCTACCTTCTTGGTAAGGTCAACCTTGTTGACTCATTGGATATCTTGTGTTTGTTCAAGGAAGATTGTTTGGTGGATGGCTTGGTCTAGGGAAGTCTTTGTTTGGCTTGTTTGGTGGCTGACTTGGCCTTGGGAAGTCTTTGTTTGGCTTGTTTGGTGGCTGGATTGGTCTTGGAAAGTGTTTGTCTCGTTTGTTTTCTAGCTAGCTTGGTATTGGGAATGCCTTGCGATGATTCAAACTCTTAATGCTTTATATCCTAATAAGGATAAACATTTATTGAGTGTTTTTAAAATTTGCTCTCTTTAAAATTAATAACACATAAAACATGGTCAAATTCTGTCCAAATTTTCATTAGAATTATTGTGTTTTATTGCCACAATTTCAATGTCTATGTGATGCTAGAAATAAATTCTCATTTTGTTTGTGCATATGTATCTACTACTCATATCGATGGAGAGTATGGTAATGCCATGATTTTTAAACGTCATGTGATGGAGTCTCAACTTAAAGAAAATATTTTTGGGCATGTAGAATAATATGGAGGTGCTATAATGATCATTCATGGGGCTAATGATGGCCAAATATATGATGCTTGGGAAGCAATGAACTCAAAAGTAGTTTAGAATTATTTGGAGGTGCTCAAAGGCTTAAAGCTTGAAGGATTTCCTATAGAGTATGCACAAGTTCCCATCATTGATGGAAAAGCTCCTAAGAGTTCTGATTTTGATGCTTAGGCCTTGAAGATTCCCTTAGTTTCAAGGAACACTATATTTGTATTCAATTGTCAGATGGGCCATGATAACTATGATTCATGCCTTGTTAAGCTTCACATTGATTCTTTTCAACACATGCAACAACTTAAAAAATGGACAGTAGTTTTACTAGTGGAGAAGAAGTTCAGAGTTAGGATGTGTGGCAACATTTGAGAATATTACCTTCGAAGGAGTAAGAGCATCATGTGCTATGTTGACTATCACTATTCATGATATTCTATATCACATGAGTCCTATTTACTATTAGGATATCATTGTTTTGGAATCCAATCAATAAAAAAAAATTATATTTGAAATTTCGATGCCATGCCAAACAAACTTTATATTGAGGTCATATGTATTAGGTATAGAAGCCATAATTCTTAGAGTAGACATACCATACAAACTTTATAAATAATCGATGCCAAGACTGTATGCAAACTTCTATCACAAAGCCAAAACAAACTTTATATTGAGGTCATATGTATTTAGCATGGAAGTCATAATTCTAAGAGAAGACGTACCATACGAATTGTATAAATAATTGATTCCAACACTGTATGCAAAATTCTATCATAGGTCCAAAATTTTTTTTATATTAAGGTCATATATATTTGGTATAGAAGCCATAATTCTCAGAGAAAACATACCTTACAAACTGTATAAATAATCGATGCGAAGTATGTATATAAACTTCCATCAAAAATTCAAAACAAACTTTATATTGAGGTCATATGTATTTTTTATAGAAGCCATAATTCTCAGGGAAGACATACCATACAAACTATATAAATAATCGATACGAAGACTGTACACAAACTTCCATCACAGAGCCAAAACAAACTTTATATTGAGGTCATATGTATTTGGTATAGAAGCCATAATTATCAGAGAAGACATACCATACGACTTGTATAAATAATCAATGCCAATACTATATGAACACTTCCATCACAAAGCCAATTTTTTTTTGTAGTGAGGTCATATGTATTTGGTACAGAAGCCATACTTCTTAGAGAAGACATACCATACGAAATGTATAAATAATCTATGCCACGATTGTATGGAAACTTCCATCAGAAAGCCAAAACAAACTTTATATTGAGTTCATATGTATTTGGTATAGAAGCCATAATTCTCAGAGAAGACATACCATACAAACTATAAATAATCGATGCCAACAATGTATTCAAACTTTAAAGAAATGGGACTTTTATCATAAACTTGCAGAATGATATGTTAGTAGGTTTTTAGTCGATCAGTTAAATGACTAGATTGAACAAGTAGTAGCAAGTGGAGACATATGGAAGCACAAGTTACATCACAAAGCTAATTATGGCACTACGCATTCAAGCATCAAGCGATTGGAATCATGGCTTAGATAACACCAAAGACCTATACCTATGGCCTCATCAATGTACATCCCGCTAAGTTAAGTATGATCAATGCATGTTATAAGATAGTTTCAAACCAGTATGATTGATATGAGCTATTACATGGGTTCAGTGTATGAATGAGTCATATAAGGTAAAACAAAGAGAGTAGTCTCATATATGTTACATATTATGGAAATACTGTATCTTAGCGAATAAAGTGAGATTGAGTAGACCATGACGATTATCAAACATAAGGTCTTTGGAAAGACCCCGACACATGTCGAACAACAACACATACTTGGGATCTTAAGAACAGATTGGTCTCCAAGTCCCTGCTATTTGGCACCCACCAATGCATATATAATACCTTGCAACATATATCAACCGATGCATATATAACACCTTGCAACATATATAAACCTAACCAAATTGTTATCTACCTACCCGCTAACCTGTTGGTGAGGCCAGGAGAGACGTAGCTGTAAAGCTAGGTCGGTCAACCCTCGCATTCGAGAACCCTCTTCCAATCAATAGAGCAGGCGCATAAAAAAAACACTCTTAAGTGGTTGAGTGATCGACCCATGAATAAATGCCCTGGGTGGAAATAGGTGGGCGACTATGAGGCAAATAAAGGACTGAGAAGAGTTGGATTCAAGCTTATGGAAGAAGGAGGCAACCTATTTGCAACAAACCTAGGTACTATTTCCTACGCTTCATTTGGAACTTTGGAAAAAAAGAATTTTGGAAGGGGAAATACAAGAATTCATGAAACTGGGCACCTTTGGGAAGAATGTAAAAAAAATAAAAGCACAGTAGATCCCAAACTAAGGTTTGTGAGATGGTTCATAAAAAAATAAGCAAACAGAGGATCCTCTTACCGCCATATTGAAGAATGTTTCCCTGCTCGAATTCCCTTGTGACCTTAACTGAAATGCCCTCCTGGCCTCAAATGCCCTCTTCCTTGTGGCCTCCTCGAATGTTTCCCTGTGGAATACCATCGTTCTCGTATCTCAAATTCCCTCGTGGCCTCCTTGAATGCCCTCTACTGCCCTATGGAATGCCCTCTCTGAGAACTCGATTATGGCGCCCACTCGACTATGAACATATGACAACCTCATTATGGTGCTCGCTCTAACCTATTAGGCCCTCCACATTTTGATTATATATACATATATATATATATATATATACATTATATATATATATATATATATGTATGTATGTATATATATATATATATGTATGTATATATATATATATATATGTATGTATGTATATATATATATATATGTATGTATGTATATATATATATATATGTATGTATGTATATATATATATATATGTATGTATGTATATATATATATATATGTATGTATGTATATATATATATATATGTATGTATGTATATATATATATATATGTATGTATGTATATATATATATATATGTATGTATGTATATATATATATATGTATGTATGTATATATATATATATATGTATGTATGTATATATATATATATATGTATGTATGTATATATATATATATGTATATATATATATATATGTATATATATGTATATATACATACATATATATATGTATATATATGTATATATACATACATATATATATATATATATATGTATATATATATATATATATATATGTATGTATATATATTTTATATTATATAAATATATTTTATATTTTATATATAATATTTATATAATATATTTTATATATAATATTTATATAATATATTTTCTCTAAATAATTCTAAATTCTATTAATGTAACATAGTGATACACTGAGGCTTATGTATATACATATATATATATATATATGTATATACATATATATATATATATATGTATATACATATATATATATATATGTATATACATATATATATATATATATGTATATACATATATATATATATATATGTATATACATATATATATATATATATGTATATACATATATATATATATATATGTATATACATATATATATATATATATGTATATACATATATATATATATATATGTATATATATTTTATATTATATAAATATATTTTATATTTTATATATAATATTTATATAATATATTTTATATATAATATATAATATATAATATATAATATGTAATATATATATTTTCTCTAAATAATTCTAAATTCTATTAATGTAACATAGTGATACACTGAGGCTTTGGCCTTTGCATGTCCGTGCCATGGTTTAAGGCATATAACAACAAAACAAGATTGTGACTGCCCAAAATGGGAAACCAGTCCAGTTCAAAAATGAAATTGCAAAAATGAACTTGCTGCCCGCGTAGGGGAAACCAGCAATCAATCACAATAGCTAACACGATTTTCAAAAATGCACAAAAAAACCCTATTGATGTAATTCCAGAAACCTGAGACTTAATGACACATGGCAAGTTGTGTGGCATGTTGTGCTAGCAAGTCAGGTGTCATGCGGCGGCAACGGGTGTTCCTCAATGATGAAACACCTGTATGGATCAATGTCGTCCTCTTCCTACTGCATCGCACCCTTTTCTTCTTTTGCCTGAGGATCACAGTTCTTCTTCTCCGCAGTGTTCTTGTCCTGAGGATTGTCCTTCTTCTCCTTTGCGCAGTGTGGTCTTCCATCGTCCCTGGCTGGCTCTTCGCTTTCATCTTCATTGGCTGGCTCCTCGTGGAAGGTAATTGAGATGGTGGCTGTTATGACTGGTTGGTTCAGGGAGCAACGATAAGTGAATTGGGCTGAGCGAAGGGGTTGCTGTGGGTTGGAAGGAATGTCAATGGTTGGAGAGGCAGATTGCGTTGGTTGGAAGCGGAGAGCTCGTGAGTGGCCTCTGCCGCTGTGAGTGTTTGGATGGCGGCCAGAGACCAAATGAGCCGAGGGGGAGGAGGAGTCTGAGGCTGGAGAGGGTGGAGAGCGAGGTTGTCTGCCTCTACTACTCCCTCTTCTGCTTCGCATTCTATGGCGGAGCCTAGGCATTTTGACGCGGGGGCGAAGAGAATATCTGCTAGGAGGCAGAGAATTGAGAAGGCGCAACAGGTTTAGAGGTCTACTCAGAGGAAGGAATAACAACGGACACAGAATGGAGAATGAGGTTGTAGATAAAGCTCCGCGAATAATGATTACCCGAGCCAAATTCAATGCAGCATAGAATGCTGCAACGCCTGCCCATAGTAGAGTGTGAGCTTGGTTCTGTTGCAGCCAGTGGACAATGACATTGCAGAGGCGAAGGATTAGAGACAAAGGAGGTGGAGTTGAAATTACCAGAGGGTGCCATTAAGCAGAGTGGAGGCAGGTAGATGCAGCCAGGTAGATTAGAGTGCCAGCTTAAATGCCATTTACTGCTACTGTTAATTCGTTTTATGGTTTTGTGTGTGAGATTACAGAGGGCCATGTGGCCAGGCCACTTGCTGTCCCGTTCCCCCGCCAACATATCAATTCCGACGTACACCCGCATCTGGGAATATGTAATATATATTATATATTATATATAATATGTGTTATATATAATATTACATATTATTATATATTTCCTATGAGTGTCGAAATACCTGGAAGTAGGTTTGTCCTTTTGAACTTAATTGGTGGATGGAATTTAGATTGATTCTATGCTTTCTCACATTGAGTACTAAGCCAAGGGAGTTGGGCGACCGATAAGCCAACATGACCACATTGTAAAATTGACATGCTAGTGCATAATTATTTAGTAAGTACGAATACCCATGTAGATTTGAGACTCAAAGGAAGCGGGTAGCCAATCCAACAATCATTCATTATTCAGGGGTTATCCTTGCTTCATCGACCTAGTTTGCCACTAGATTGAAAGAGGTTTAGGGGAGGAAGGAAATGAATATTCAAAGATCATGAGAGTGGAGATCCATTCTTAAAGAAATTAAGAAATTTATAGAATGTGGTGCACATGATTAATATTAATTAAGATTAATGAATTATCTCTAAGTTGATTAATAGTGGTAAAAAAAACTTAGATGAGAGGGTCAAAAAAATCTTAGATGACTTTTGTGAGGAGCAAGCAATAGAAGAAAGGCATCCTTTGATGATGTTAAAACAATATTTTATGAAAAATTGTATGACTAGTTCCTCTACATAGTACCAAGCTTAATTCACAAATTCTTGATTGGCCAAGGCATTTGGAACGTTGTTGAACCCCAATCTCCACTAACAAGACTAACTTGTACCTAATAGAAAAATGACAATCTAGGTGGGAATATTTTTTGAAGACTAGTTGAAAAATTGCTCAAGAATCTTAGGAATACTTTAGAAATGAATGGTTAATTGTGGTACCTTTCTCAACTAGTAAAAGTAATTTTGGCTTTGTGGCGGGGGGTGACAATTTGTGAGAATTCCTGGAGTGGAGTAATTAGTTGATACACATTGAAGGGTCATTATGTTGAGGAAAATGAGGAAGTTAACTACAAGAGAGTGAGAGTATGCACTAGATGAAGAAAAATAAGAAAAGGATGCTCAAAAGAATGAAATCATATAAGACAACGATTATAATTCAAAAAGTTGGAAGGGACAAAAGCTAAAAGAAAAGCATAGTGATGCATGATGTTGCAAACCATCATCTATCCCAAGGAAAAAATCCTCAATAGTGGCAAGTCATTGGAGTGCTAAATTGGTTTGATGATTATATAAATGTCACATTGGAAAAATACTTGATGGTTCCTGAATTAAATGAATATATAAGTTGGTAGAGGTAGGCATTGTCACCATTTGAATGGTAGAGAATGTTGAAATAATAGGGGTTGGGAGTTAGGACATACGATATCATCCAAATCCTTATGTAACAAGTCATCTATGTTCAATAATGTCTCATGTTCAAGAATTATTTTTGGAACATAGAATGTTGTGACGATCTTCATG
Organism: Pinus tabuliformis; assembly: GCA_031772625.1. Classification (NCBI taxonomy): domain Eukaryota; kingdom Viridiplantae; phylum Streptophyta; class Pinopsida; order Pinales; family Pinaceae; genus Pinus; species Pinus tabuliformis. Next base: position 1,043,131,367 of record CM062817.1, on the reverse strand, counting down.
GTGGTATGAACTAGAAAACCATGTAAATGTCAGAGATATATTGTTCCTTGCAGGAATACCCCCCAAAAAAGTGAAATTGGTTAACTATTTAAGGAGATAATAACATATTACTCCAGATAAAAGATATTACAATTGAAACCCTTATATGATTTAGTATTTGAGGAGGATACCTCAATTTTTTTCAAACATTGCAAGGAAGTGATGAAACCACAAACAAGACATTTTACAAACTATAAATATAAAACTTCTTGGATCGATGAAATATACCTTCTAGTAAAATCAACCAAATTTGATCAATTAAACACTAAGAAACCATTGACTATCCTATGGCTAGCTCCACCTACTACAATATAGTTAAAAACCCACCCTCAAACAAATGTTGCACCACCATCTACCCCTTTACAAGGGTGATGAAGATATTAAAAATCATTGGTTCATATGTGAGAAAAATTAGATTGTGATGGATATAACACACACAAAGAAAATAAAATTGCAAAGTGTGTTGGAGAATTACAAAAAAAATGAAAATGAAGGACAATTTTTTATCATTCCTTAAAACTCAATATGTCAAACATCTAATAGCACAAAAAATAAAAGGCACTAATTATATGCCTTGTGAACTTGTGTTGGAATACAACCAACATAGATCCATCTTAAGTATGGATCTAACATGAGATGGGAGGGGCAAAATTTTTTCACATGCAAACTTCTTTAGAGTGCAAAATATAATGTGTAATTTTTCTTTGTTTAAATTATATTTTTCAATGCTATATAGAGTATATATGTAGGACCAAATAAACATTTTAACCATAAAATCTTATTTTTTTCATGATATATGTATAAGTTTTTAAAAATGATATACAATGTATACATAATTGACATTAAAATATTTTACATAACATGTACAAAAATACATTTTATCAGCGCAAATTAGTTAACATAGATCTTAAATAGTTTATTTAAATCTCCTATTGAAATATTTTTGAAAAGTATAAGGTTTAAACATCTTACATTTTTTTTTACTTCTAATTACTTTACAACATATTCATTTTTATTATTATTGTAGCCCACATTTTTTTTTTATTTAGAGCACGTGTCAATTCGACGGATGGACGAACAAACTTACACATCCCCTCATACTGGGTTGTAGAATGAGCCTCTTGGTTCAACGAGAGGTTTATATATCTTAGCCATATATATCCCATATATAATCAACATAATGGTTCATAGCACACCTTCTATAAAATATAAGGGGTACGTACTCTTTGAATGCATGAAATAAATAATTTTGAAGATTCCCTAAAGAGATAATAATATATGGAATCATATCAATATTGGTTTATCCCATCATCATTTGATAGAAAAGTTGAATAAAATGTAGAGATGCTTCAAAAATTACTTACAAACTTGACCCTTTAATGAAGCACCATGGATTGAAAAATAAATTTTGTGACTAATAAGTTAAGCGTTATAATGTTTCTATGGTGAGTTTGTCTCAGAAATCAATGTGTTCATTATTTATGGATATTTAATTGATTATATTTATGCTTACATTTGTTTATGAATTATAAGGGTATATTAATAATTTATGTTTATGAATGGAAATAAATTGTTAAATCAGTTATATTAGGTTTGGAATATGCCAGGTTTAGCTTATAACATGTCAAGTTTAGGAGTTTATCAAGGATAAGTATAATTTAAGATCAACATTTGGGGGGAATTCCACTTGAACTCCGAAATCCTATGGAAACTAAGCGAATCATATCAACTATGTGTATATTTGGAGAACTCCAAAGAAGTTTTAGAGGGTAATTTTGTTCAAAGAATTACTGCAAGTAATAATGAGAAGAAGTAAGTCACCTTTAAAGACTTTTAATGAAACCTTGAATAAATATTCCATGTAATCAATAGAGTGAACACTAGAATTAGATATAGTAGGAGATAAATATAATAAACATTTATACAAGGTTTCATACCATGAATTTTTTTATGGGACATTGTTTATCAAGTCTTAGATTTTAAAGCTTTATTAAACCATGTCTTCCTTACCATCGTGTCGCCTGGTTCACCCGTCGCCCAACATGCCCTGCACAAAAATGATGTTGATGATGACAGTGTTGATGATGATGATGATGACAAAGATGACGATGAAGGGTAAGAAGTTTTCTCAAATGGAAGGGTAAGGAGTTTTCTCAACCTCTGAACTATGAAGTAATAAATAATTTCATCTCCTTGACATTTATATATATTATAATTTTGTCATTTTGTTTTCAAATTCTTTCTGTGAGTTGTATTTGAGTCTCAAAACCCTCCCATATTGGCAATGCATGCATCTACCATAACTGAAAATCACTTATAACCATCCAATCCTATAGATATTCTCATTTCAGTTCCAACGAGCTATTATACTAAGGTTTTCTTCCAAGTATTCCTCCCGAAATGCCATCTTAAGCATAATTAATTGAGTTAGGCCCATTAATAACTATGTTTTTTGAAAGTTGTCGGAATGTAATAGAACGAAAGGCAGACTGCGTGGATGATGGAATAAACCAAGTGAATGTCATCAAACCCCATAAAAACTTCTCAAACCCCTCCAAAATCCCCCATGGGCCTGCGGATGACACCAACCTACACCTATGACCCGTCTGCCCCCAACTCTAAAAGTCCATCCTAACAATGCCATTAGGAACACCAGAAAAATGACCATCACAAATCCTCTGACCGAAGATTTCTTTCCCTCAAGCAATATATATCTGTCAACAAATATGGAAGTCCCGTGCAACTAAGAATGAATATCTAGATCCCATACAAACCATTGGGTGATGCCATACCTCCATGTCACCAAACCAAGACCGAATCCCTCAATGCTTGGATCCTAGCCTAAGCTTTTACTCGAACTGCCATCAATAGATCCTCCTGGATCCCAATGCCACCATGGCCACTATCAACACCCCTATCCCATGGCTCTAGTTGTGCTTTGTCTCCAGCTATGGTTGCTAATCCCTCAACTGAATACCACCTCATCACCTCTCTCCAATCCAACCCTTGGCATAGACCAAGGTCAATATCACCATGCTAATGTTGTGATGAAATACTAATAAGTGGCCATCCTACATCCTACTGCCAATTGGAGCATATAATACCCCTCATCTAAGGGCTCCTGCAGTACAATGCTACTGACTAAAAATGATAATCTATCAATAGGATACCAACTCATGATCTCCCGCTAATATAATGTATGGACACCTATGCAAGGAATATGTCTACTAGGCTGATATTGGTCCATGCTCAACTCCTGATGCTCTACCTGGTTAACCAACAAAATTTTTCCAAGGAAACCTGCCCTCTCAACATAATAGGAAAAAGTGGGAAAGGTGTGCTACAAACCCTGTTTATGTAGTCCTGGAGAGGGTTGCAGCCTGGAAATACGCAACTCTACTGGCTACTACTGCACTTATATACACATAATCAATGGCGGGCCCAAAGATGGATGCACTACAATCTACAAAAAAATCCTCTCTCATTTGTCCGAAAACTCCATGACCCTTTAGGCAACTAACCTCCTGCAAGGATATCTTGTCAGCCTCGAACACCTCCAATGGAAAAGTGTCTGCAAATACTGCCACCCTACTATTTGTCTGTACATATGTATGCTCCTCATCAATGAATGACCCTAAGGGTGGCTGCTCATCCATTATGGGCTCAATATGAAACTCCAACTAACTCTCCCCAAAAGGCTCATCATGCATACTGTGCACATCCTCCTCCTCAGTTGACTCATGCTCCACCCTATGCTTCTCATGCTAAATCATCACAGGTGACTCATCATCCTAAATGGCTCCCATAGGGTCCATTGACTGCTCACCATACATATCAAAATATAAATCTGGCCTGCTGGTAATGACTCCACATGACTGCTCATGCTCCCCATAGGCATCCTTGTATGGCCCCATGGACTCGTCCAAAGAAGATTCCTCATCCTGAAATACAGAAGGAATATTCTCTTGCTCTACCTCTACCATCTCCTCTGCATATCCCAAGCATGAGTGATTAGGTACCCAAGGTTCCTTGCAGATGAAGAAAAGGCCCTTATTCCCCAGCTCATTCCTGCTACATGGTTGTTCACCATGAATCCACTGCAACTCCTCCTGGGTCAACTGTCTCTTGAACAACTCAATGTTCTACTCAACTAATCTTTCAGTTAGTTCATAAGCGATAGATGAAACCAACTGTTCTTCCCTCCAAATGGCTAACAACCTAGATTGTAGCCTCCTTTAAATGACATCATTGCCTCTCATACATGAGAAAAAAATGGACTATATGTGTGGTATGACTATGCCAAGATGATGTTTCCTAATTCTGAAGAAGCATTGGGACATTTGTAGGATCAAATCATCACACTCCAACTCAAACATGAGGTCATAAGATCTAACCAAGGCCATGCATTATAGAATCTCTAGCCTCTTCCCAAAGGTAGGGCCCTCACTGTTATCCAAATCCTGAAAGGTCTCCACTATTAGTTTGAAAGAATCTCCTCATAAGGCCATCATTATAGGGATTATAGGTGTGGTCAACATCATGAGAGCAAGCATTGTTGGATTTAGAGCCCAAATCAAGCTCTTTCCATCAGACTGATGTACCTTGGAGAGGAGTGAAGCAAGTTCTTCTAGTTTGAGAAGGGATTTTTTTGTAACACCCATACATCTCAAATCTGTTCCAAGTGCATAATTTTTGGGTCCTAACTCATGTTCTTTTTGTGGTTGTTCTTGATGTAGCATAGAAAGTATCCCCTTGGAAAGGGATCTGTTGATTTTTGCTTCTAGTTTATGAAGGGAACTTATGGAGGTTTCAACCATGATAACAAGTACAAGGCAATAATGTGGCCAATGTTGTCAGAGTTTGTTGAAAATTGTTGTAGGTGTATCTTTATAACTGGTCTCAAATTATACAAACATAGGCTTTTACATGTATATATATTTTCATTGCAGTTACAATATCAAAATGAAGGCTCTAGGAATGTATCAACCCCTACCCATTGCTTGAACATTTATAAACACCAAAAAGAAAATCATATTTATAACCTGGTTTCATATGTTGTAGTGAAACCTTAGCTCAAGACTTAGCATGGGTCTGAATATATATATATATATATATATATATATATATCAACAATGGTGATTGAACGACCTAGCTCTGGTCCAACACTCCTTGTAGATCATTAGGGGAATTTTGAGGTCTAAAATGGGCCTCCTAAGGAAATTATAAACTAATAGTGAACATAATAAAATAAGATTAGATTACATCATCAGATTTTAGAGGGAAAAAAGGAAAAACTAATTTTTCAACTCGTATTTTCAACTTTTCTCCCTATGGGTTTACTCAAATTTTGAGTGGAAAAACTCGTTGGATGCAAAATTTGATTCCTCATCCAATGAGTACCCATGTTGCATACTTTCGATGGACCATTCTACATGAAAAATATGATTGCAATCAAGTTTTTTCATGTATTTCTCATTTTTCGTGTAGTAGGTTCCATCGAAAGTATGAAACATGGGTACTCCTTGGATGAGGAATTAAATTTTGCATCCAACAAGTACTCCCGCTCAAAATTTGAGTAAAAACTTAGAGAGATAATTTGAAAATACGATTTGAAAAAGTAGTTTTATTATTTTAATATTTTTACATTGTAAGTCATTCCCCTCTGAAAATAACTTCCCTAGCTACCACTCTGCATGGGTCTACACTATCAGATCAAATGTTAGAGGTTTGGAGAATAATTTACTGTTAGATTGATACAATTTCAATTGAATGGCATTTGATAACCTCTCAACCGGCTACTGTTAACCAAATTGATGGTCTTTCGCTACTCGACGGGGAGGTTTAACCCTAGCCTAGTGGTCTCCGTTGTTTTTCTCCAAATAGTGGGAAAATAATTTGGCCAGAAGAGATCCACTGCTTTTCTCCACTCAGTGGGAAAATAATTCGAGCACAAGAGCTCTGTCGTGACAGCCGAGCAAGCGAAGAGGCTCCAAGAAGTGGTAAGGGTTTTAAAGCCCGACGGGATTGGCATTATATGGGACTTAGTATACATTCATGAGTATGTGCAGAGGCTTTATGAGCTCAAAATGAAAGAAATCAAGGTTTCAACATGCAGTACTAGTAGCTTAGTTATTATAATTTTACAGAGCCCTGTTCTTGTTTTCTTCGTTGTCCAAAGCAAGGATGATCCACGAAAGACTGTAAAAATTGCAGCTTATTGTTATTATTTCTGTTGATTATCATGGGTATACAAGTTTTTTTTTTACAACTGACTCTGTAATTTGATTATAAGTTTATACAAAGCAAAGAAAAGGCTGGATTTTCCTTCTTTTCTTTTCCTGTGATTCATTCTATGTAAAGCCAGACTGGAAATAGTTTCCTGTTCTCTTTTGGTGCGTCCTGGTTATAGAATGTGATGGAATGGGAGATGAGTCGCATTCAAATGTGGAGATAATGTCAAAAAGCAGAAAATTTTGTTGGCCATCTAATCGCTTTAATTATGGTTATTGGTGGTCTTTCACTACTCGATGGGGAAACGTAACCCTAGCCTAGTTGTCTCCGTCGTTTTTCTCGACACAATGGGAAAAGAATCCGGGCACAAGAGCTCCATTTCTTTTCTCCACATAGTGGGAAAAGAATTCGGGCATAAGAGCTCCGCCGCAATAGTCGAGCGAGTGAAAATGCTCCAAGAAGTGGTAATGGTTTTAAAGCCCGGCGGGATGACCACTATCTGGGACTTAGTATACGTTCCTAATTATGTGCAGATGCTTAATGAGTTGCGAAGATGCTCCAAGAAGTGGTAAGGGTTTTAAATCCCGCTGGGAATGAAATTATCTAGGACTTAATATATGTTCTTGAGTATGTATAGAGGCTTCATGAGCTCAAAATGCAAGAAATCAAGGTTTTTGAGTTCATTTCAGCCTTCATGGTGCAAAGTCACATTGTTTCCTTCAGGAAATCCCATCACCAAGTCCAACTCAAAGACCATGATTGGAGAAGTAGCATTACATGATGAAAAAATTTCATCCTCCCATACCTTTAATCCAAGAAGAATAATCAAGAAGTTGTGTCATTTAAACCTTTATTCCAAAGGATGATCTTGATCTGAGAAGCAGCTGCATATAACTGTAAAAAATTATGCAGTACTAGTAGCTTAGTTATTATAGTTTTACAGAGCCATGTTCTTGTTTTCTTCGTCATCCAAAGCAAGGATGATTTGCGAAAGACTGTAAAAATTGCAGCTTATTGTTATTATTTCTGTTGATTATCATGGGTATACAGGTTTTTTTTTACTACCGACTCTCTAATTTGATTATAAGTTTATACAAAACAAAGAAAAGGCTGGATTTTCCTTCTTTTATTTTCCTGTGATTTGTTTTGTGTAAAGCCATATTGGAAATTGTTTTCTGTTCTCTTTTGGTGTGTCCTGGTCATGGAATGTGAGGGAATGGGATGGGAGATGAGTTGTATTCAAATGTGGAGATAAAGTAAAAAAGCAGAAAATTTTGTTAGCCATCCAATCACTTTAATTATGGTTATCAGGATCTGTAAAAAAACTACTGGTTATCTATATGAAGTTTTTAATTTCTAAGAACAATACAAAAGCTTAAAATGGCATGCTTGAATATTGATGGTCTTTGAACAGGGACTAATTTTTAAGATAATTTTGAGGCTATGAGAAGGCAGAGTTTACTTTTCTTTTGATATAAGGAGTCCGAGAACTCTGCAAAATTGGGGGTTTCTAAGGATTGAAACAATACAATGAACACAAGTTTTTAATTATTGAATGAATAATTGGAGTTTTTTTTGCGCAAATACAGAGTTGATTAAAGAAAGGTTTGCCAAGTTGCTTCTCGGAGAAGATATGTATGGTGGAGGCAAGGGTGTCTCTTCGGCCTTAACTTTGTCTAATGCCAGGTATATGTATTTAGGAAGAATGGAAATTTTCCTTTTGATCCAATTGCTTTCAACTTCTTTCAATTTTGGTTGTTTCACTGAATTAATGAAATGCAGATGTTATTTTTGGAGATCTATGGAGGTTGGAGCCCCTAGCTCTAGAGCACCTGGAAATGTGGCAGAAGGAAACTGACCGATTACTCTCTATGATGGATTAATTTTCCTTTTGATCGAATTACTTTTAACTACTTTCAATTTTGGCCGTTTCACTTAATTAGTCAAATGTAGCTACCATTTTTGAAGATTTATGGAGGTTGGAACCCTAACTTGAGAGCCCAATACAATGTGGCGGAAGGAAACTGACTGGTTACTCTTTGTGAATAATTATATAGTAGAATTGATGTCTCTTGATCTGTGACTTGTGAAAAGTTTTCATAGCATAATGTCTATACATAATCACCGATTTACAGGGATCCTTTCGATGGGAAGTCTCTAGACCTGGGCATGAAAATATGAAACTGGAAAGAGTCGATAGTGCGGACACAACCAACCTCCCTAGGAGTCTAAGACTCTCTAGTGACAAACAAGACAAACAAGAGCAATCCTTCTCTAAACATGCATTTACTATATAAGAAATCAAGTGTTTAGATCCTACCTGTAGTCCAGCGCTGTTGTAGCAGTCCAGCTCCGCTGATCCGGATGAGCTCCTCCTTCACTTTGAAACCTGCATCCACTAACAATCAAACGATTAAATAACACTTGATAATCTCATAGAATAAAACATATTTAACACATAGACCAAGGAGTACATGAAACAACTCATAAATAACAAGTTATTGAGAAGAATGGACTCATTTGCATTAATAGGAAACAAAAGGAACAATTACAACCTGAGCCTTGGTGTTGTGCAAGTCCCTCCCAGGGTCCATCAAGAGTTCTCCTTTACTTTGACAAAGCTCACCGACTTCCAAATAGAACAAGCAAAGATGGCAATCTCTCCTCACAAGCTTCTAAATGGGAGTCCTAATTCCAGCAGCATCTACCCTTAGAAATCTTTAGCTTCCAACCTCTCCTCCTTCTGGCCCAATGCCTGTATTTATAGTGCTCAAGAGGAAGTTAATCAGGTCCACCATCAATGGGATAATCCCCTCTTTGGATGGGATAACTCCCTTATTGATGGGATAAGTTCCTCTTTGATAGGGGTACATGAACCATCTGGAGGCGCTCAATACACGTCGAACAACCTTCTAGAATGCTCTAGAAATGACCACAAGTAACTTTTTAAAGATGAAACTTGCGCATTTTGACCTTTACAGGGGGACGCACCTGCCCCTTTACATACAGAGCGTACAAGTACGCAGTTTTTGTGAACATTGGGTGCGTACCCGCAGGTAAGGTGGAGAGAACCTGCGTACCCAGAGATAAACACATTTATAAAGACTTTCTCTCTTTTTGGAGTTTGACATGGAGAGCAGAGGCATAAGACTTGCCCAGGAGGATAGCATGACTGTTGATAGAGCCATACTCACTGTAAATAGTCATGGTGACATTTTTTAGTGTAACAGATTGCCCCCTAAAGTGCGAAGCCTGTAATAGATTAGGGTTTTGTATTATCTAGGAAGGGTGAAGCGCTTTATCATTTCAAGGATTATCTTGTGGAGAGCCTGGTCAGAACCTGCAATTTTCAACACAAAATACATGTATAAGATTATATCATCACTGAGGTAGGCATTCCCATACTCAGATCAAAACTTTAACTAACAGACTAACTACTCTGATACAGGAATGATCTTGCAGTACATCATAATCATAGACTTTTGTAGACACAGTATGGGCGCAGCCATCTGTTTATGATTAGTCTACTTAGATAATGAATACAAAACTCCTCGCAGCCTGGATGGTGGAAACTAGATCCAGGGTCTTCATTTCTGCTTCCCGAATTGGTACGATTCTAGCCATGCGAATAAATGAGTTGATGTCGAACATGGTAGAAACCACTTGATTACCAGTCGATGATGTAAACTGTTAACAAGTGTGAGAGAGACCACCAGTAATGTCAATGGTTCTCAAAGTACCCAGTACAATCCATGAGATGTGAATGAATGAATTGATGTCGAACATTTCACGGAATCCTTCGATCGAAAGTCAATGATGTAAACTGACGTCAAAGGCGAGAAACCTGCCATTGATGCATGCAGACTTCAAGGTACTGACGATTTCTAAGTCATCTCTCTAGATAATGTGTTGATGTCGATAGAAAGCGACCCGTTGCAGGCAAGCCCAAAACACGAAATCATTGTTCAAGTTGAAGAAATGTTGCTTTAAGGACTGACTCAGGGATGGTCAAAATGGATGATAAGTATTTTGCAGATGAAAGTTTTGCTTGCAGACCTCTTGAACACATAACGACACAATAGATGGCTTGGTGATAAACGACTCAAAGTTAATCCCTGGAACCCGACTGAAGACTTTCAAAGTGGTTTGATCAACTGTGAGGTAAAGGATTTCCAAACCCAGGTGAATGAAAAGTGTCGTGTCCAAGAGTGGTAATAAAGTTTCTTCTGAGACAAAAGATAACAAATAGGCTCATTCTTCTCTCTTTTCCCCCACCATTTCTGGCAAGTACCTCTTTATTTTTAACAAGCTTGAGGAGGATAACATATGCTTGATTATAAGCTCATCCTTCGGATGAGTCCAACCTAGTTTTGATTCGAACCCTAGGAAGGAGTGGTTCGTTCCTGTTTGTAATTGAACAGGTCCTTTACTGTGAAATTTTAACGAGCCCAGTATAGGAGAAACTCGGCGTTTTTCAATTTTAGAGAGTCTGAAAAACTTAAGAAGACTCCAAGTTGAACTTTTTCGTAGATTTGTGTCCCTCAAGCCCGAAAAAGTATAAAATAATACTGGGGGAACCGCTTGATCTTGCGACCAAGGAGTACTTTCATAATTAGTGCCACTGACCTGAAAAGTAAAAAGCGATCAAGGACACGTCGTTTTATTTCCAGTATCGAGTTTGAAACGACAAAAACCCGGCAATCTTTTCCTGTTTTTACGGTCAGAAAAGGGCTATAAGGGGACCGTCTTTTAATTCCGTTTTAACGAGTGTAAAAGAAACGCTCGGCAATCTTTTCATATTTTAGGAGTCAGAAAAGGGCTTAAAAGATGACTCTGATATTTTGGTTTGTGAAAAATGACAATTTTCCCTCTAAATCCCTTTGTCCTGCACAAAAAACGACACATTACTCATACCTGTTTAAGATAGGCAAAAATACATTGAAAAATATCCTTCCATGGTGAAAAATGAACAAACCTAGCATTCACTCATCCAAAAAACCTATAAAAAGACTTTTTACCATGTTATTTTTACCATTTTACTGTTGAGGTTGAAAAAAGGGCTTTTGGCAAGAAACTTCCCGTGGTCGCTGCGGAGAATCCGACCGTCAGAATCGAACGCCGTCTCTTCCAGGTATTTCACAACATCCTCCTCTTTAATTTCATCCGATTAAAATCTTGTTTTAGGTTTTAGTTTTGGTATTTGGGGGGTTTTAGGTTTTAAAATCCGCTCTGCGGGGTACGCAGGTGCCCTAAGGGTGACCTGCGTCCCCCGACCTTTTCCCACACAGGAAAAAGGTCGGGGTACGCAGCCCACCTTCAGGCCAGCTGCGTCCCGACGCTCTGTGTCCTAAACGCGGGGTGCGTCCCCCGCGAAGGGCGGAATTTGAAACCCCAAACCCCAAAAATAACCATTTGAATTTTCCCAAACTAATTCTAATCTTTATTTCTTGGTGTGTAGGGCACTCACCATGTTGGATTGGAGAGAAAGAGAGCACGAAGACGTTGATTTAGCCGCAATTAATCACCAACCTTCCATTGATGCCCTAAAAGCATGCGGACTATATAAATACTGGGCCATACCTGGCATGAGGGCTCAGGTGAGATTCTTGGAGTGGCTGGTTGAGAGATGGAACATTCATGAGCAATGCTTTTACATCGGAGGGCACCAGCTCGAGATAGAGCCCTCTGACATATACTTTCTCACTGGCTTGCCAAATAGGGGTGAGCAACTCAATCTAGCCGGGACTAGGCCGGGTGGCCAATCCCTTGCTAGTCTCCGGGCAGACTGGTGCATACCCAATCAAATCCATGCGAAAGGTGTAGAAATCAAATACATCTCTCGGCGTGAACTCAAGGTTATAGCTTTCACGGTTACCAGAATTTGCGGTGCAGCCGCTTTACATATTGCCACCGGGTCCCAAATGCGGATGGCGATTGACTGTTTCCGAGGCACCATCTTCAACTGGTGCGATGCTGTGTCGGCCAATATGAAGGGCCAACTGACTAGGGCAAAGAACGGACAACTAAAGACCTTTGGATATGGGCCTCTAGTTGTGAGCTTTGCCTTAGAGAGAGTTCCGATGCTGATCCCTCAGCAACTCACTGTTGATATCTTGGGTCCTCGGGAGCCAAAGCTGATACGATGGGTTACGGTGATGGCCCGACATCCTGACGAGGGCGCGGCAGTTGTTCGATTCCCTGATGGTTATTTTCACTGGTTAGAGGACCAGGTTTTTGCGATCCAGGACTTTCCGTATGCCGGAGTAGATTTTCGAGGTGATCCGGACATGGTTCTTCCACAGGGAGAACAATGGGACGACAGAGGTACTTTATTTTTCACAAGTTTTCAAATTATATATATTTTTTTGTTTTTTATATATATCGTCTCAAAACTGACAGTAAAAATTTTCAAAATGCAGATGTTGGTCCACAGCGCCCAGCCAACCTCCGGCCTTTTGAGAGGAGAGTACCAGCTGTACCAGCACCACCCCCACAGGATGCGGCCGCAGAGACCTTAGCCGAGCTGGAACAGGATCTAGAGCGTCTGACGGCGGATATACCAGAGACCACCATAGATGACATTCCCATTCGACTTCAGCGCTATGTGGTCGCAGTCCCAGGACCTTTTAGGAGGTTCTTGTGTAGGGTAGCGCGGGCAGTGGTCTCGTATAGAGAGCACCACCAGTGATTGGCTAGTCACTTTTGTAGACACATATGACATTTTTGGCTTTTTGTACTTATCATTTTTGCCGATCATAAGGTGTTTTTCAACCTATGATCGAAGACGATGTATATTTTTTGACACACTCCTATCTATATATATATCACTATTACCGGCTTATCTTGTTTAACATATGTGATGAATTTTTTTAAATTTACTTGCATGATTATCGTAAATGTCTGTCCAACATTCGAGAAGCAATTGCATCTGCTAATGTATTTAAAGACCTTGGAATATGCTGATATTCAATGTAATCAAATTCACGTTCCAAGAGACGCACTCTCAAAAACAACCTTAATAACACAGGATTTCTAATGGCATATACTCTATTAAGCTGTAATACAACAAGTTCAGAATCTAACCTCACTATCAAACGTCGAATTCCAAATGAAATAGATTCAGATAATAATTCAACCACTGCACTGTATTCTGCAATGTTGTTCGTCGTTTGACCGAGGCTTACCCCATGCATAGAAACTAACTCGTCAGAGGGCGAATAGATAACCCAAGCTGCGGAAGAGATATTCCGTGTACTACGACAAGCACCATCAGCAAATCCAATGTATGTTTGGAGAGGCGTCGACATCTGCAATATCAAGAGTAAAACCAAGATAAGCCAGAATAACGACGAAAAAACACACCTTCTAAGCTAAGCACACTGACTAAACTAACAAACATACTAGCTAGAAAGAAAACCTAACCTAACTAAAATTCTCCATACCCACCATTTAAGCATAATACCTCTTTAGGTAAAGTCCATTTCTGGGTTTACCCAAAGAGTCCCCATCAAAATCTACCAGCTCATAAGCCCCTTTTGCTAGCTTTCGCTTTACAATGTAGGGTCCATGCCACATAGGAACGAATTTTCCAGCACCTAGCTTATCGTTAGCTTGATCATATAATAGCACTAGGTCTCCCTCCGAAAAACTTCGAGGGGTCACATTTCTATCATACTGAGCTTTCATTCGCTTCGCGTGAGTCTCGATTGCCAATGCAGCGTCACGTCGAGTCTCATCTAATTTAGCTAAGTATAATAAACGCTTCTCCTCTTCGGAAGTAGCTGGAAGTAATTCGACAGCCATTTGAAGTGATGGGATTTCGCATTCAATGGGTAACACAGCTTCCAAGCCATAAACTAGCTGGAAAGGAGTGAACCCTGTTGAAGTTTTCACTGAGGTTCGGTATGCCCATAGCGCTGAAAATAACATGTTGTGCCAATTCGACCGATGAATACCAATGGTTCGTCGGATCATGATAACCAGAACTTTGTTGATAGACTCAACCAAACCGTTGGCTTGCGGATAATAAGGAGTAGAGCTATCGTGGCGCAAACCAAGCTGGCTTGTAAGCTCAGTCATCATGATGTTTCGAAAATGGCTCCCATGGTCAGTGATGATTGCTTGTGGGACACCAAACCTAGTTATAATATGATTGAATACGAAAACTGCAGCTGTTTTGCCGCTTGCGTCGAATGTAGGCATCGCCTCGGCCCATTTAGTAAAATAATCAACCGCGAGGATGATATACGCATGCCCCCCGGCCGAGTGAGGGTTACAAGTAATAAAATCGATACCCCATTTGGCGAATGGACCAACGACAATTATGGGATGGAGGGGAGCAGGTGGTGCGCGCATCTTGCGATCAAACACTTGACAGTTGTGGCACTTCCGGACTGCAATGATACAATCTTTAAACATAGACGGCCAGAAATAGCCAGCGCGCAACACCTTCTGAGCTGTGGCATACCCAGACATATGACCGCCACATGCTCCAGAGTGACAATCATTCAAAACCCTCTCAGCCTCTTCGTGAGTTAAACAACGTCGAAAAACTAAGTCTGCCCCCCGGCGATAAAGTGTATCTCCAATAATCTTGTATTGCTGGGATTGAAACCGAATTTTTCGACGTTCCGACTTTGAAGCTTCAGGCCGAAAGGTTTGGGTTTGGAGATAGATGATTATATCCCCGTACCACGGATCTAAAGTACTGATAAGAAACAAAGATTCGTCCGCAATGGACTCCTCTGCCACAAGTTCTGTGTCAGCACGCGGGAAATCACACATCAATTCCGCAAAAACTAAGGATTTCTTAGACTTGGACTTTTCAAACTCCAAGTCGAACTCTTGCAGGATAACGATCCATTTAGAGTACTTGCCCCCTAGCAGTTGTTTTGTCAAAATATAAATCATAGGGTTGCAATCCGAAATAACTGTAGTTTTACGGAGAAGAATGTAGTGACGAAAACGCTGGACAGCTTGAACGGCTGCCAGGGCCAATTTCTCCACATGCGAATATTTTAGCTCAGTGGGGTTTAATGTCCTACTAAGATAATATATCACATGTTCCGCTCCGAATTCATCTTCTTGAACTAACACCATTCCAATGGTGGAATGCGAAGCTGCGAGGTATAAGAAGTAGTCCTGGTTGTAGTTGGGAGGATGCAACAACGGTGCATGGGTCAACGCGTGTTTAAGTGCATCAAAAGATTGTTGGGCAATCTCGTCCCAAAAGAATTGAGCGTTCTGTTTCAACAACCGTGTAAAACCTTTAGTGACCTCGGCGTAGTTTGGAATGAATCGGCGTAAAAAGTTCGCTTTCCCTTGCAAACTTTGGAGTTGGCGCAAACTCGAAGGAGGAGGCAATTTGATGATAGCTTCGACCTTCGAGGGATCGACGCGAATGCCGGCTTTTGAAACAACAAATCCCAGCAATCGACCCGTCTCTATACAGAACACACACTTGTGGGGATTCAACCGAATTCGATAATGCCTACACCTCATAAAGATTGCTCGTAAGTGGACAAGGTGATCAGCTCGATGTAAAGAATGAGCAGGCAAATCATCGAGGTACGGTTGCACAATGTGCTTGATGTCATGAAATGCATAAGACATCGCCCGTTGAAAAGTGGCCCCGGCATTCTTAAGCCCAAAAGGTAATTTGCAATAAGCAAATGTCCCCCATGGACAAATGAATGCCGTTTTTGGTTGGTCGGCAGGTAGAATATTGATTTGATTATAGCCCGAAAAACCATCCATGAAGGAAAACATTTCACTTTCGGCACAATCATCAATAATTTGATCGATATAAGGCGTAGGATAGTTGTCTTTTGGACAAGCTCGATTTATATCCCTATAGTCGATACAGATTCTTATTGTTCCTTGTTTCTTGTTGACCGGAACAATATTCGATACCCAATCCGTTAACGGGATTGGATAAATGAAACCTGCTTTCAACAGCTTCTGACTTCTGCTTTAATCGCAGCCGCTTTCCGAGGGTGAATCTGACGCAACCGTTGCCGGACGGGTTTAGCATCCGGGTAGGTCTTTATTTCATGAACAACAATGGCAGGGTCGATTCCCGGCATTTCCTCGTAAGACCAGGCAAACACATCGCGGAATTCTTGGAATAGGGCCTTGTAAGTTTGGATTTCATCTTCTGTACATGAGGCACCTATATGAATGTTTTCCTCAATTCCGGGCTTCACTGAAATATCAATGGGAATAGTGCGAGAAATATTCCCTAAATTCAACTCTGAATCAGAATGTTTCGTTGGATTCTGAGCGTCTTTGACATATTCAGCGGTAAAGATAGATGAAAAATCATTTTCAAAAGCATCATCCTTAGGTAAAAACGAAGATCTGTGATGGAGATCTTCCCATGGTAGATCGTCTACACTTAGGATTTCGCGAAGTTGTTCGTCAGATGACACGACTTCGGGAAACGCTATCCGTTCTAAGGTTGAGGTGAAAAGTGATTCTTCACTGACCACATTCATTTGGTCGATCTCGGTTGAACGCGAGTCGGTAAAAGACATGACGGCTTCATAAGCAATTTCATATGGACTCAAAGGCATAGCATCACCGAATGAGTCTATCTCAGATTCAGATGGGACAATCCAAGGATCATCATAAATAATGTTTTCTGATGTAATCATATGAATTGATGCAAATGAAGGGTCTGCATTGATTGGAGGGAAAGGAAAAGTTCCCAGTAAACCGGAATCTTTAACTAAACCTACGCCAACGTCCCTATAAGGGATTGTCGTCTTACCGACATGCTGGATACTCTCTGAAGAGGCTGGGTCGGATGAAAAGTATGTCAGCTGATCAATCGTCACGATCTTACCGTTATGTGGAAACTTAATTACTCTGAAGACCGATGAAACGACCGCTGTCATAGCATATGACCAACTTCGACCCAAAAGAAGGTTGTAGTCTAGAGGGGCATCAACCACCTCCACATCCAGACTAACGGTTTTACCTTCTACCCCTATAGGCAATTCCTGTAGAATACCAAACGGACGGAACCCACGGCCATCAAAGGCCTTAAGGATGGTCGGGGATTGGTTCAACGAAGGAGAACCAAGCGATCTCCAACATTGAATCGACATAATACACGTAGAAGCTCCCTCATCAATCACAGTCCGATGAATAGGCCTGTTTTTTACTATCACTGGAATTTGGAAAGCCATTTGATGGGGTAGACGCGGTGTACTATTTTCTAGATCGAAGATTATCAAGTTCGGGTCCTGAACATCAACAGCTCCGATAGCCGACAAAAGTAATTTTCGTTGTGCTGGGCATGATTGCAGCACTTCTAACGCCGACATTGCTGAGGGTGAAACAGCTAAGTCCTCAACAATGTTGTAATTCTGGGCCGCTCTCGCATGTGGATTGAAAGCAGACCTTCGAAGTACACCCTTGGCGGGCGGTTTAATTACTAAGTCCGGGTTAGGTTTTTCGATCTGTAGTGGATCGGAACCAGGAGCTGAGGTTGATGGATTAGAATGAGAAGATTCTGCTTCTTTACCATCAACAGGATTCTTACTACCATAATCTTGCGATCGAGTCGCAATCCTCACATGAGACATCATCAAAATGGGTTCTTCACTGGCAGTCGAGGAAGAACCTATCATCTTATTCTCCTGCTCTGGAAATGGATTTTTTAACACAGCAGGAGTGGGAGAACCTTTGACTATTTTCACAACCTCGGCCCGATGAGGGCAATCTCTTGTAAAATGATCCTCTTCACAAATAAGACAAGGATATCGAGGTTTGCGCTTTTCGTCATTGGTTTCCGACTTTTCCGTTTTCTCCTTCGGAGCCTTGTCTGCTTTAGCCTTCTTCTTTCCTTTCTTCTTCCCACCGTTTTTTGATTTGGCCGTAGATGACTCTACAGCGTGAATATCGGCGGAAAGTTCAGGAGAAGACTCTCCTGTCGGGGAATCAGGCAAAGTGATTATAGGAGTAGTAGAATTCTTGGAAGACTTCTTCTTGCTCTTTGTATTCACGATACCAATCATACCATCAGCGGCATGAGATCCCGAAGGAGCAGCAGCGATTTGATTCGATTTTGGAAGATCTGGAATCTTCTCGTGTAACGTACCCGACTGAGTGTAAACTAAGTCAAGGTATTGCGCCTGAGCAATGACTTGCTCCTCAGTAACTACTCCGGCCTTAGCTACATCTTCAGTAATCTTCGGTAATAATGATTTAACAAACCATTCAGCTAAGATTTGGTCCGGAATAAAAACTTTCACTAGCCTTCTTCGACGTCTCCACTCATGAATGTGATCAGAAATATACGTGGACGTCGATTGTTTTAGTGAAGTTAATAACTCCGTGCCGTTATCGTATCTGACCGGCAACTGAAAGTGAGTTAAGAACGAGGTAGCTAACTGGCTAAAATTGTAAAAAGAGGCCCGTGGTAACTCAATGTACCACTTGGCCGCGAGACCAATGAGTGTACGCTGGAAAAGACGTAAGCGGATCGAATCATCCGAGATAGAATTTGAAGCACACCAGAGGTGGTAAGTCATCACATGATTGGACGGATCCTCTCCAGACTTACCTTCGAACTTGGGTATATCACTGGGCAACTTATTTGGCATTGGCGGCCAGAACGGAAGATATTGAATTGGATCGTTCGTTAGGCGCGTCAAGTCTGGTAAATCCAAAGTTGCGATAAACGGTAACTGCCGGTTAGGATCTCTAAAACTCTGGGTCACAAGACCAGTCCCAGGAGGAGGATATCCAGGATAACTAGGAACAGGAGTCGCATTAGGGATATTATATCCTCCTGGAAAACCAGGATTAACCGGACCGTACTGGGGTTGTTGAGGTTGTTGATAAGTGTACCCAGGATACGGTTGATACTGGTAAACCGGCTGTTGGACAGCTTGCCCATGTTGGTACTGTCCCTGGTACGGTTGATGAACAAATTGAGGTTGAGTAGTGACAACCGTACTTATACCAGGCTGACCTGTAGGCATCTGGACCGTGGTTTGAATCGTAGATCCAGACAACGGTAAAGATGTCTGAGGAGTGGTTGCAGAGACAGTAGAAACCGGAGCTGTCGATACTCCAGAAGTAAGTGTGGCAGATGTAGCGGTAGTTGCAGCAGCCGTTTGAGATGGAGTACTAGGTGCAATTGGCGGCTGAGTAACTACCGAAGTTACAGAAGTTTGAACATTTGACTGGACAGGTTGCGGTTGCTGGGGAGGACCAGAAACTACGGGTTGTCCAGCTTGAGGTACCAACTGTATACTTGGCTGCAACACCTGTTGACCCTGTGATGGATCCCATACTAACATTCCGGGGTATTGACCCGTAACAGGTTGAGGATACTGAGATCCATAACCGGATTGAGGATAGGATTGATAATTGAAAGGTGCAGTTCCCATACCTTGAACATATGATTGACCTTGAGGTGGTTGATAACCTTGACTCGAGTATTGACCTTGAGGTTGATAACCTTGAGGTAAATACGGATACTGGGGTTGACCTTGACCTTGAGGTTGATACCCTTGAGGTTGATACCCTTGGGGTTGATACCCTTGAGGTTGCATCCTTGAGGTTGATCCCTTGATTGATACTGAGGTTGACCCTGGGGTACATATTGAGGCTGGGGTTGACCTTGAGGCATGTATTGCACCATAGGTACATACTGACCTTGAAGTTGCCCCCAGACACGATTTGTGTACCTTGAGGTTGCCCCCAGGCGTTAACTGAGGCTGCCCCCCAGGCGGTAATTGGCCACCTTGAGGTTGGGAAACGGAACTGAACCTGACATCATGTAAATGTCTCCTACACCCAATGGTATATTACCACTGTTTCCAGCTAATAACCCATGATCAATGGGTTGAGGAGATGCCCCCGCAAAGGTACCAGAAAGTGATTGATACCCAGTGGGAACAGAAGGACCGCCGTGTAAGAAAGATTCAGGAGTTTGAGTAAACACGGACGACTGACCAGACATATTTACAGGAGTATAAATACCTCTAGGTGGGAAAGGAGTACGAGGTGTAGAAAAACCTACCCCTGAGTTGTCTAAATAATTGGTTAACGAAAGGTACCAAGTAGTACTTCTAGGAGGACTGTAAAAGATAGATTCACGCTCCCTGAGTTCAATAGTAAGTTGATCTTCAAGGTTAGAGACGCCTATTTCTTCCTCTGGAGCAAGTTCTTCGATAGCAATCAGACCAGTAGGAAGATTTTCGGTGATAACTCGTTCTACTCTTGGTGAATCTGGAACACTAGAAGTCGGAGTAACAGGTTCAGATATTTCAGGTTCTTCGCCTGTATCACTAGTAGACGAAAAACTACCAACAAGCTCAGAAACTGTAACAGCTTCGGGATTATAACCTGTCTCTAGACCTTGGTAATTTGAATGGACTACCAAGGAAGATTCTCCTTCTTCAGGTGAACCTACTCTACTGCCACTAGGAGGAGTTACAAGGACCTTCAAACCTTCTAGATTACTGGGGTCGTCTCGAGGAGGTTCACCCCTAAGTCTACGGGATCTTCTCAACAATTCGGCCATAGAAACAACTTCAGGAGACTAGCCCCGAAGTCTACGGGACTGTCTCGTAATTCCGCCACAGCTAAAAACTTTAACTACTACACACGAAAACAAAGTAAAATCTCAAATCAAACCACCTAAAGTCTCTAAAGAACCAAACAAATTTGAATCACACGCCTAAAGAATCTAGGGCGTCAAACCAAGCACAAACAATACCTTCCAGACCAAAACGCTAGTTGGAGATGAAACCCAACATCGCCGATTCAGTACAGAAGTGGCGGGTGGAACAGTTACCCCAGCAACCTACTTAATGAATAGACTGGCACAAGTTCCTCCACTTTAAACCGTCTCGAGTGAAGTGACCCCCCGGAAAATCCAAGTGAGTCTAGCCGACGTCTGCTCCAGGTACAGTGGGATCTTCCCTCCACCGTCACCTCGGTAGAACCTAAAGATAATGGTCACTAAGGTTACCAACCGCAACAATGCACCTGGGGAACCCAGTCTACACTCCGACAGCACGCAAGGCAGAGTATCAAGCTCAATCCCCTTGCCGGTTCCTGACAATAATCCAAGGTTTACCGACAAGTGAACCCTGGCTCCTCGACAATGGTTAATCCGAGGTTTACCGTTTGTAATACGTGCGTGTCTGGCGTCGTCCCAACGAGGGGGAGATTGATCCCCTCACTGGTTCGGACACGAGCTCGTGCTTCTCCTTTAAGAGGAGCTTTCCCAGAGTACAAATGAGACAATTGGATTTATTCTATCACAAGATAAGCTACTTGTTTGGTTTTGTTGTCTTGGAGAGTTAATTACTCTCCTACTCCAAGACACTAGCCTGATCTAAATTGGTGTTTCAGAGCCCTAGTAAATAAAAATTACTACGTTGATTTTACTTTAAGCGTTAATTTTTATGGTTTTTCTTAAGACAAAGGGTAGCGGAATGAAACCAATGGTGTGTAGACTTGACTCAAACCACTACAAAGATGCACCTAGGATGATTTACGTTACTCTTTTCTCTTCAATGAAATTCCTAACAAGAGAGTTGAGAAATGCAAATTTTATAGAAAACACCTTTCTTAGTAAAGACAATCAAAGAAACAATTCTCTTTATTTTTGATTTAGTCCATCGGAGATTCCACAGTAAGAAAATGGTTCTGCCAACGTTTCAAATCCCAAACCGGGATCCATCATCAGGGCAACTTGAAGCTTGATAGAAGAAGAGCAACTTATTATGTATAAATAGAGATGAGGAAAGAAGAGGGGAAGGTCGGCTCTCAATTTCTTGAGAAGTCGGCTGCCTCTTGATTTAATATTAATTTTTATTTAAATATTTTTTAATATTTAATTTTAATATATATATATAATATATTTTTTTTTTTCATGAACAAAATTGAATGTTACTTTAATAATATTATTAATATAAAATTAGGAGGTTCTTAATGTTTATAATAACAACATACTACTATATATTTTTTAATAAAATCAATAACTAATAATTTATTATAGTGATTAAAATAATAATTAGATATAATAATTATTATAATTTTTTTTTTTTCATAATTAATAATAAATAATTAAAATAATAAATAATTAATATAGTATTAATAAAATAATTA